>MU004240.1:78216-526600 GCA_010405405.1 Microthyrium microscopicum | reverse complement strand
TATATTATTAGATTAAGTATTTAAATTACTATACTTCTTAAGCTAAACTTTATAAAAGTTTTTAATTATTACGTTATACTAAAATAAACTATTTAAATTAAGGTAGTCTTTCTACTACTAGAAGGGTTAATAAAAGTAGACTTAATTATATAAGGAGATAATAACTAACTAAAAGTATAAATATACTATAGTTAGATATTAGTTTATATTAAGTTAAAGTATACTTATAGTTTCTTTTAAGCCTCTTTTAGACTAGACTAAAGTCTACTTTACTAATATAGTTAAGTACCTACTAGTATATATTTACTTAGAATAGCCTCCTTATTATTAATATATTAGAAAAGCTTTTAAAAGTATAAGAGGACTTTATAAATAGATAGAGCCTTAGATTTATTAAGAATTTAAGTTATAGCGTTAAATAAAGTAATAAGCTAAACTAAATACTTAATATTAGCTTATTCTATATTAAATAGTATAAGAATCCTTACCTATTACTAATCTTTTTTTTTTTAGCTTTATAAGCTTTAATAATAAGGAAGTATATAAGAAATATTTTAATAATTTAAAAGTAAAGTTTTATTATTATTATTAAGTCTTAGCGTATTTTAATATCTTAGATTAGCTAAAGGTTACTATAAAGATTAAGGTTATTTTAATATTTATTAATAAAATATAGATTAAATATTTAGAATTTATTAAAGTAAAAACTAGCTAAGTAAGTAAAGAACCTAAAAAAATATAATTTAGAGAAGCTAATATACTTAGTAATATTATAAGCCTAGATTATATTAGCTATTCTAATTAATACTTTTTTAACTTACTAAAAATAAAAACTAACTTACTTTATATAAAGTAAGAGTAACTAAGCTATATTTTATAATAAGTTTTCTTTCCTTTAAAATATCTTCTTTAATAAATACCTATTTAATTTCTTTATTTATAGACTTATAGCTAAGATAGAAAAATAAAGCGCTTTATACTAGTTAAATAATATAAGATATATAAGGAATTTAAATAATACTTATAGTATACTTAAAGTATTAATATATATTTAATATAGGTACTATTAGAGATTAGGGTTATAAAGTAGGTAAGAAGGTTATAAGATACTTAATAGATTAGGTATATAGAAATAGGGATAGAAGTAATTACTAAGGAACTATAAGGAGATTCCTTAGCCTCTATCTTATTACTTAAGAACCTCTAAGGTTTCTTTCTAAGCTAGAGTAGTCTATCTATAAGCTAAGGTACCTTAGAGGTACGCTTAACTACTAATTATAATAGTTAGGAACCTATTAGTTCTCTTAACTATAGAATATATTAAAGCTAAAGAAGTAGCTCTATTAGCTTCTAATAGCTATTAAGCTAAGGTACTTAGGCTATAATGCCTATCTTAAAGAATTTATTAGGTTTAATTCTTAATATTATTCTCCTAATAAAGACCTAAACGTCCTTATAGGTCTCTAAAGGATTAACTACGTTCTAATAGTACTAATATATTTTAAGGTATATTATATTATAATAGTATAAACTACTTAGCTACTATCTAGCTAGCTAGATAATAATCTTAATAAATCTTAGTAAACCTATTATTAGTTTTAAACGTTACTTAAAAGGGTACCTCTTAAATAATAATTTATAAAGCTAAATGTTACTATTAGGTACTTATTTAGGTTTATCTAAGTCTATTAAGGACTTAAGTATTTTTAAGTTTCCTTAGGCTATTACCTTAAGCTTACTTAATCTATAGGTTATTACCTACTAAGGATAACTTCCCTCCTTAGAATCTTTACTTATAATAAGGATTAATATTAAAGCTTTCCTTAATAGGAAGTACTTAATAAAGTAAGTATTTACCCTTTACTAACCTAATTAAATAGGAAGGTATTAAATAAAGTATATTTAATCTTATAATTATATACTTCTTTTAATTCTTTTTTATCTTACTTTTATAGAATTAAAGTATATACTTAAGTAAACCCTAGCTAACTAAGTAAAGCTAACCTTTATAAATAGGGTCGTAGTATAAGAATAAGTCTTAGCTAATAGTCCTAATATTTTATTAATAGCTTTCTTATAAATCTACTTAGTATACTTTATACCTTTTTATACTTATTCTCTTTAATAGCTACTATAAAGGACAAAGTAGAAGCTAATAAGGCTTTAAATAGACCTAGTTTATCTCTATCTAATGCCTCTAAGGTCTTTAAGGATACCCCTAAGGTCTCTAAGGATATTATTACTTCGCTAAAGACTTTAATTACTAGCATTATAAAACTAGCTAATTCTACTAACATTAATAGCACTAAAAAGGCAACTAATAAGGTTAAATTCATTAATAGCACCTAAATTAATACTAATAATAATTATATTAAACCATTAAGTTTAGGCTACTCTTCTTTAGAGCCTTCTAAATCTAAAAAGATTAAAAAGGATATTACCTAGGCTAAGAAGAAGAGAAAGGCTCCTAAGCATAATTATAATAGTAAATCTAAATTTTCTTAGCCTAATATAAAGTAAATGCGTAATAATAGTATTATACGTACTAATAAGGCTTAAGCTTAGTTTAAATTATACTAGACCTTCTTTATCTATAATACATTAATTAATCATAGTTAGTTAGATAGTAAACGTCTTTTATATAACTCTAATAACAATAAGATAGAACTATCTAACGTAGATAAGTCTATTCTATATAAAAATAAAGCTAAGTTAATTATTAAATAGTTTCTTATACTTAATCTATATTAGTAATATATTAAAGTATACGCTAAGACCTTTTTATATACTAATCTAAAGAATTAGTATTATATAGCTTCTAAGGACTATATATTAGCCTTTAAAGTCTAAGATAGTTACTACTATATAACCTATAAGACTATAAAGTCTTATTAGTAGTATCTTAAGGTAAGTTATTCCTAATTAATTTAATTTAAATCTAATCATTACTAATTATTTCTTAGGTTATCCCTTATAAGAAGGATATTACTAAGGACTTTTTTTAGAAGCGTTATAACGTAATAAAGGTCTATATGCTTTGCTAGTAAACTTATAATAGTAATCTAAGTAAATATAATATAGGTTAGCTTCTTTATATTAAAAAGGTAGTTTACGTTACTAATAAAGATATTATAAAAGCTATCTAGACGTAAGTAAACCCTTTTATTATACTTAAGTTTAAATTAATATAAATAGGTATATCTATATTAATACTATAAATAATATGTTCCCTTTGTATTCTAGTATTACTAAGGGTAAATATAATAGTATCTATATAATACTAGTATATTATAGAAATAGTAAGAAGGTTCTTATAACTAAGAAGGCTACTTATTACTCTAAAGTAGCTTTACTTAGAGCTATTATTAGTACTACTTATATTAAGCACTATAATAACCTCTATGCCTATTATTATAGATTTAAACTACTTATAAATAGTAGCTAGGAGGATATAAGTACTTTAATTGTATTACTTAGATTTTAACTAACTTTATTCTAGGTTATAGGTACTTTATTACGTTAAATTAGTAATCTTACTAACATTATAAAGATACTTACTTCTTAGTAGGCTAATAGTATTAAAAAGAAGGAGAAGGCTTCTAATATAGGTTAGTTTATAACCCTTTAGAGCTAGATTAATAAGTATAAGCTTAGAATAAATAAGTAGGTAGTTCTTTGTTACTATTTAGTTATAATAGGTTAAATTAATTCTAAGGATAATGATTTAGAGTCTAAAAAGTCTAAAGAGTTTAAAGAGTAGATATAGTATTTAGTAAATATATCTAGCATTAGGTTAATACGTCTAGTATCTAATAGGTAAGGTTAGTTATATTTTAGGTTTATTATAAGCTATTTATTAGTACTTAGTAGCTATTAGGTTCTATTTAAACTAATTTATATAAATAATATAAGATAGTTTCTTTTAATAAAATACTTTCTTAAATTTCTAAGTCCTCTCTTATAAACCTAGATAGTACTTAGGGATATATTTCTATAAACCTAAAATTATTATTTTAAGGTATTTAAAGGGTACCTCTTTAAGGGTTAATAAGTAAAGCTAAAGTAATACTAATAGTTTTAAGTTTAGGTTTAAAATTAGTTCTATATCTAGTTCTAAATTTTCTCTAAGTCTTTTTTATTTAGACTATATTTATATATATATCTATAGAAACCTATTTATTCTAAGGTATTATAATAGTATTATCTAGGTACTATTTAGTTTTATCTAAATAGGCTTATTTCTATTATAAGTAAGGTAAATTGTTATTATACGTCTATATACGCTATAGGGTAACTACGCTTTTATGCTTATCTTTCCTATAAAAAGAGGCTTATCTTAAGTCTTATTATAATTATTTTAGTCTACTTAATCCTTTCTTAACTAGTATAGATTTAGTAGGCGCTAAAGGCTTCTTTAGATATTTCCTTAGCTTCTTAGGCTCTAAATAGGGTTTATCTAAGTTAAGTTATTTTAAGTTATATTTAATTACTTTTATTAGAGCTAATTTAGCTAGGAAAATACCTTTTTTCTTTAACTTCTTTTAGTAGCGCTTTAACGTAACTAAGAAAAAGTTACTAGTAGGTTCCTAGCTTACTTTAAATATAAAGTAGTTTTTTTACTTTACTTTATAGTAATAGGTATTATCTTTATTAACCTTATATCTAATTATGTCTTTAACCTTATAGTAATTAGTCTCTTTAGGGTCTAAGGTTTCCTAAGGTAAGACTATTTACTATAGGAAGCGTATATTAGGTATATATTATTATAATAAAGAGATATAGAAGACGTTATAAATTAGAGCGTCCTTAAGTAGGTTAATATAGTATATATTATAGTTAATAACCTCTATTACTTTAAAGAGGCTTATATACTTAATATCTAGTTTCTTTTTAGACTTAGCTATTCTAATATTCTTTATATTAAGTAGAACTTAGTTATTTATTTTTAAAGTAACATCCTTATAGCCTTTATTATAGTATTTAGCTTATAAGGTTTAAATATTCTCTAAATAGGCCTAAAGGGCTTTTTAGAAAGATAGAATATATTTTACTAGTTTCTTTACGTTAGGAGTAGTATTTATTAAGTACTCTTTAAGTACTTCTAATACGTATAGGTATCTATTTATATATACTATAAATAGAGTAATACTAGTTAAGCTATATATACTATTATTATATATAAACTTAGTAGGATTAAGCTTTTTAGCTTAATTATCTTACTCTTAGCTATAGTAAATACATAAATAGTGCTTAATCTCTTAGTTTTAATACTCTATTTACTTATTTATCTAGGGTTAGAATATAGTAAATAGCTTTTATTAGATTCCTAAGTAGTAGAGGAATATATTTTAAAACTTAGAAATAAATATAGGGCTTCTATTAGATATAATTATATTTAGTACGTTATAGAGTTATATTACCTTACGTAAGAAGAGCTTAGTAAGATTATTTGCGTCTATATCTTTATAATAAGGTACGTAATAAGCTATTTTAGTTAGCTTATAGATAACTACTATAATAGAGTTATATAGCTATCCTTAAAAGACGCTTAGGAGTAAGTTAGTAATAAAGTTAATTATAATATCTTTCTAGGAAGCTATTAGCATTAGTAGGGATAAAAGGAGCCTATTTTAGCCTTATTTAATAGATATATTTTATTTATACTCTAAATAGGCTACGTAGTACTCTTAGATATTCTTATTAATATTATTCTAAGTATAATAGCGTTGAATCTTTTTTAACGTCTTATATTAGCCTTTATAGCCTCTTTCTAAGGGGTTATTATAGAAACGTTAGAAGATTTAGACTCTACTATTCTTTATAGTAACCTTTATTTATAAATAGGTTTATTTATCTTTTATTAGCTTAGTAGAAGAGCTATTAAGTATATCTAACGTAGCTATAATATCTACTTCTTAAGAATTATTTCTTAAGTACTATAATAAGGTACTAATAGATATAATTAAAGCGTTAATAAACCTAACTAGGTTTTTATTAGGCTTAGGGGCCTTAGATAGTTATAGTTTATCTTAGATAAGGTTTAATAAGGCATCTATAGTTCTTTTCTATTCTATATTACCTAAAGAGACGTAGTTTAGTCTCTATAAAAGTCTATCTATAAGGTTTATCTTCCTTAGATAGTGCTTAATATTAAACTTAAACTTAGTAAGGAAATTTACCTATCTTATATATATAGTAGAGACGTTTTAAAATGTATTAAGTAAATAAAGGTTTATATAATTTGTTAGGACTAAGAACTTTAGAATACTATATAGATACTTATAAAAGACTCTTATAGAGTTAATAATAGCTAGGAACTCCTATTATAGAGTCTTATAGTAACTCTTAAGTCTTAATAGCTTCCTTAAGTAGAACGCTATAGGTTGCTATTAGCCTTCTTAGCTTAGCTTAGTTTATTTTTAGCTTAAAATGCTATAGATTGCTTACCTAGAGGCGTCTATCTCTAAATAGGTCTCTAATATAGGATTATAGTAAGTAAGGATTAGTACGTACGTAAAGATAGCCTTTAGGTCGTTAAAGAATTAAATAGCTTTAAGAAAGAGGTTAATAGGAACTAATTTCTTATTACGTAGCTATTAGCCTTTTAAGGCCTACCTTAGAAGCTTCTTAGTTAAAGAGTTTAATAGGAAAGTAATATAGAAGAAGTTAATAATAAAACATTAATAGTAGTTTATAAAGCTAATAAACTCTCTTACTTAGTATATATTGCGTAGCGTTAGCTAATCTATAACTATTATAATTTATTCTAATTCTACTATAGTACTATTTAGGATTATAACGTACCTAAGGTACTTAATTTAGTTTATATAAAAGTTATACTTTAATAGCTTAGTATATAACTTAAACTTAATAAGTCTTTTAAGTACCTCCTTTATATATTTAATATAATCTTCTTTATTCTTAAAGAAGATAAGGATATTATTAAGGTAGATAATATAAGTTACGTTAATAAAGCTATATAGGGCTTAGTTAATATATGCTTAAAAGGTAGTAGGAGCATTAATAAGCCTAAAAAGTATTACTTAGTACTTAAAAGACTTATATTTAGTTTAGAATACTATCTTCTACTTATTACTAGTATAAATATAAATATAATAATATACTTTATAAAGGTCTAGGCTTATAAAGAGCTTAGCTCTTAATAGTTAGTCTAATAACTCTTTAATTAGTAGTAGAGCATAATAGTCCTTAATCGTAATATTATTTAAGCTTCTATAGTTTACGTATAGACGTAAGGTACTATCCTTCTTCTTTATAAAGATAATTAGGGCTTTAGTAAGAGACTAAGATTTATAAATAAATCTCCTCTTAAGATCTCTCTTAAGATATTTATATAGAATAACTAGTTTTACTTCTAATAGGCTATAAATAAGTTAATAGGGTATAGTTATACTTAGCTTAAGGTTAATAGCTAGGTCCTATAGACTATATTTTACTAAATCCTATACTTTATCTTTACTAAAGGCCTCTATAAGCTCCTTATAATAATATAGTAAGTCTTATAGGCTAACGTAGTTTAATAAACCTACTAAATACTTAAAGAGCTAAGTAAATTTATCTTAACTTAATTAGAGTAGTTCTTTTAGGAAGATAAAGCTAATCTTACTATAGTAGTTATCTTCTAAATAAATAAAGGATAAAGTCTTAGCCTTAAAGTCTAGTAAAAGGTTCTAGTCCTTAAGCTAAGATATCTTTATAATAATTATATAGTATAGTAAGTCTATAATATAAAATAATACCTTATTAGTCTTTAGGATCTTATTAGAGTTAACTATTATAACTTTAGTAGTTACTACTCTATAGATAGCTATAGGCATATTATTTAGGTACTTAGCTAACTCTTTTAGAAAATAATATATCTTTAATTAAAGCTTCTTAGCTAAGGCGTAGTTTATAATATTAAAATAGGCTTTATTATTTATTATTATACTTTATAGCATATAATCTTAGCTTACTTAATTCTAAGTAGTTCCTTATAAAATAATTTAGTATAATTTCTTTAATTAGTATACTTCCTTATCTAGAATCCTCTTATTCCTTACTACTTCTAAGACTTAAGTAATAATAACCTTATAGAAGTTGCTAAGGAGATTAAGGACTAGATTATTTATAATAGAAGCTATAAGATCCTAGTTAGCTACCTTATAGCTTAGTCTTTTTCCTTAATTCTCTTTAGCTTTAGGTTAGGGTAGTTATAGGCTATATAGCCTACCTTAGTATAGTTCTAGTACTTATTTTTACTAAGGTTACTAAGGAATAGCTATTTAACTTTAGGCATTACGTTGCTCTTTAGTTTATTTAGCTTTAAAGCCTTATTAAAAGGACTTAGTTTAGACTTCTTTAACTTATCTCTCTAAGAACCTTATTAAGTCTTATCCTCTAGATTTATAGACATTAAACGCTATTTAGAGGATTTATTATCTCTAGTATCTTTCTTAGAAGTAGTTAGTATCTTTTAGTTATTAATAGGTCTTAAGTACTTTAAAATATATTAAGATAAGGCTTCTTTAGCTATCTTAACTATATAGTCTAGGTTAAAGATTATATTATTTCTAAGGTAAGTAGATAGTCTATTA
Source organism: Microthyrium microscopicum (assembly GCA_010405405.1). Classification (NCBI taxonomy): domain Eukaryota; kingdom Fungi; phylum Ascomycota; class Dothideomycetes; order Microthyriales; family Microthyriaceae; genus Microthyrium; species Microthyrium microscopicum. The sequence continues at coordinate 518,003 of MU004240.1, read as the reverse complement.
CTAAAGAATAATAAGTAAATTAATACGTTATTAATTTTATATTTATAAAAGAGAAGCATAAGCTTATTAAAGTATTCTTAGGGAGTCTTTTCCCTTATTATAGTAGTTAAGAGGCTCTAAAAGGCCTTATAACGCCTCTTAATAGGTAGATTAAAGAGTTTAAGGGCTTATTATTTTATAAGGGCCTATATAGGTTCGTATTAGTCTAGTTTAGCTAGCTAGGTTTAGAAATTAACATAATTATCCTAGGTTAGTTATATAACCTCCTTATTAAGGTAATTATAGGCTTAGAGAACTACTAGGTATAGGTCCTTCTTATATTTCTTTATAGTAAGTATGTTAGTTATATTAAAGACTTAATCCTTATACTCTTATAGACTTTTAGCTTTATATATCTATAGTTTATTACTATTATAAGCTAATTTAAAGCTATTATATTTAATATAAGCTAAAATAGCTAAGCTAGCGTTATATTAATCCTATTTATTAATTTATTTAACTAAGTAGAGTTCTCTATATTTATAAGCTACTTTTATTACTTTAAGTTATTTAATCTTAAGTATATTATATATTTGCTATATTTTAGCTTATAGCTATTCTAACGTCTTTTTTATATTTATTACTAATTCTAGATAAGCTTATTTTATATTAGTAGGGTTACTTATAAAGCTACTTAGTCCTATTAGGATTAGTATAGCTATATCTAGTATAACTAGATTTAGTCTAGCTAGTTTTGCTCTAGAAGTCTTACCCTTAGGTTTTATTAATTTATTACTTATAACTAATTATAGTATTTTAAAGAAAAAGCTTTATAAGCACTTTATTAATAAGAAGTAATTATAATATTAGAGATTAGGGTTATAGAGTAGGTAAGAAGGTTATAAGATACTTAATAGATTAAGTATATAGAAATAGAGATAGGAGTAATTACTAAGGAACTATAAAAGGATTCCTTAGCTTCTATCTTATTGCCTAGGAACCTTTAAGGTTCCTTTCTAAGCTAGAGTAGTCTATCTATAAGCTAAGGTACCTTAGAGGTACGCTTAGCTATTAATCATAATAGTTAGGAACTTATTAGTTCTTTTAACTATAGAATATATTAAAGCTAAAGAAGTAGCTCTACTAGCTTTTAATAGCTATTAGGCTAAGGCACTTAGGCTATAATGCCTGTCTTAAAGAGTCTATTAGGTTCGATTCCTAATAAGTACTATTATCTTATTATTATTAGTATTATTAATTATAATAAAGTAAACCTTCTTAATAATACTATATTAATTAAATATATTACTTATAAATTTAGTATAAGCCTTACTTATAGACTTTTTAATAGTAGAAGAAAAGCTAAAAAACTACTTTTTTTATTCTTATTATAAAGTAATCTATTATTTAATAATAGCTAAGTACTTTTTATAAGTAAAATTTAAAGACTACTTATTTAGCTAAATACTAATATATATATTATTACTTAGCTAAATAAACTCTTCTCTTAACTTTATAAAATTAATTATAACTTATCTTATAACTTCTAAAGTAAAAGTTTTTTATAAAGTAAATTAAGGTTAAATACTTAGTAGTATATAGTAGTTAATAACTTACTATATAAATTATAATTTAAATATACTAAGAGGAAAATCCTTAGTTATAATTAAATATACTTATAAAGTAAAAAAATCTTATAGCGTAATCTTATACTTATTAAAGCTATAAGTAGCCTTAAGCTTTATATTATATATTTATAAATATTATAATTAATAATAATATAGTATAGTAGAAATTAAATATACTAAAGTTATAGTTAATTTTATTTAATTAAGTATAATCTAATCTTTATTACCTTTAGCTATAATAATATTATTATAATCTTAGAAAGTAATATACTTATTAAGTAATTCTTACTTAATAAAAAAGATACTAGTATTATCTTTATAGAAGTAGTAGTATTTAAGAAACTTATAATAATAAATATAGTAATAATAAGGCTAGTTAGTAGACTTAAAGGCGTCTACTTATATATTATTCTAAATAGGGCTTTTTTTCCTATTATATTAATAAGGATCTATTTATATAGAAATTAGCCTTTCTTAGTTAATAGTAAACTAAAATATAATTTATTATTAAGTCTAAAAATAGTTATTAGTATCCTTATTCTATAAATATATCTTTTTTTCTTAATTACTAGATTTCTTTAATACTCTAAGTATTATATTAGAAATAGAAAGAGTAGGTACTAATAGGCTAAAAGGTAATATATTAATAGAAGAGTTTAGAATAGTACTATTAATAGTAGTATCCTTATCTTAAATAGTAAGTTATAATAATAAGAAGAAAGTTATTAAGCTAGTTCTAGATATAAAGGAATTAAAGGTAGAAGTAAAGAAAGATATAATTTAAGATAGTATTAACTTTATTAAAAAAACTTAGGATTCTAAAGAAATAAAATTAGTAAGTTAAAAAAGTATTAATTAGAAATTTAGTACTATTTATATTATTTTATAATACTATTTATAAAAACTTTTATTTATTCTTCTTTCTTTTTTAATATTAATTAATTATACTTTATATTCTAATTATCTACTTTTTAATTACGTTAATTTAATTAATTTAGTAATTTAGGAAGTAACTAATATAATACGTTTCTCTTCCTAACTTCTTATATTATTATACTATTAAACTCTTTTTTAATCTATTATATTTTTTAGCTTTTCTTAGAATTACTTAGCTTAGTCTTTTTTCTTTAAAAGTAATTCTATAAACTAGAGATTTATAAAGTTATTTCTTTATATAATCTATACTTAATCTAGTTATTACTAGTAGTTAGCTATCTTATCTTTCTTAACTAGTATATCTACTAAAAAATAATACTAATTCTATCTAAGTAGTTATAATACGCTATATAAAATATACTAAATCTAAAAATTATTTCTACTATTAACTTTATTATATTACTTAATATAATATTTAAACCTTAAAGTAAGAATATCTTAATAGCTTATTAATCTCTATACTTAATTTAAAAAGATAATATACTAATTAATCTTTATTATATTTTTCTTATTATAATAATAAAAAATATTATCTAAATTAACTTACTTATATCTTTATATCTAAATAATAATTAAATAGTAGAGAATATTTTAGTCTAAAAATAATTATAAGACTAAGAATAAATAACTAGAATACTTCTTACTTTAATTATTTTTAGTTATAAAAGTTATACTACTAGAAAAAATTATATAAATCTCTTTATTGTCTAGTTCGTTTGGACCTCGTAAGGGGTCCAAACACGCTACTCTAATAGGCGTATATAGACTATACCGACTATTTATAGTAGAAACCCTTAGGGGAATAAAACTACACTGTTTGCCCTAGTAGGGCGCCATAAGCGCTCTAGCGTCCCTTTATCCATTATAAATTATTCACCTTATAGTCATTAATAGACTAATCTAGAAATACTTCCACTTCATTTAATCTCCTTCCTACCTATTTAACTCTATCTCTATCTAAACCTCTTTATCTACTTCTTCAAACTCTACTTAAGTCGCTAGAGCTACTTCAGCCACCTTATAGACACTAGCCAATATAGCTATAGCTATCTTCCCTCCTAACGCCGCCATAGGTATAGCAGCGCCTAATAGGCCTATTATTTAGCAAGTAGGCATAAAGCTAAGAGACCACTATCCTAGAGCTATTCCTACTATAGCTAAGGCTAGAGGCCTTCTAGAGCCTTTTACAAAAGTAGCTTTTAGTATAGTAATAAGTATTTATTTATCCTTTAGTATTATGTTTATATTACCACGTTCCTATCAAGCTAAATTATTTTATAGGTTAATAGTACGTTTAAATAAGGTCGCCTAGAGGGCGTCTACTACCAAAGCAATACTCTTATAGATACTACAGGATTTATCCTAATAGTTATATTTATAACCACAATTTAAGTACTATTTACTTTTACCTTTTATTTTATAATCCTATATATTATACTTACCTATATAGTGTCTATAGCAAGCTTCTACTAAATAGGAAGACTATATATATCCCTAGGTACTATACTAGTAGCACTAAGTACTTACTAGTATCATAGCCTAGAATTTATAACTATACTATACGCCTTTAATTATTAGCCCTTAAGTTATAGTAATCTCCTAGAGACCCTTCGTAAAGAGGTATATAATAAAGAACAATCTCTTTTTCCCTAAGATTATTATTTTATTGCTATATATCTAGCTTACCCTAGTAATAGCAAGAATATGCTAGTTATCTTTATTTAGAGCCTTAATAAACCCTAAGTTATAATTATCTACTCCTTTATTATAATAAACCCTATCACTAATACTTTTAAGAGAAACGCTAGCTACTTTAATAGGATAGTCCTACTAGAGCACCTACGCCCCTTTAATAAATAGGAACTAGGCCTAATCCTTCTATTCAGCATCTCTAAAAACGACTTAAAAATTACTACTCTATAAGGAGCATACGCCTATAGTACCTACAAATATCTTTTTAAGCTCCTTAAGAACCTCTAGAAGGGTCCCTATATATTATCCTACCTTAAGTCATAGGACAATAGAACGACCTTTTAGTTTACTCACGTATAGTTTAGTATAGAAGGTAACTACTACTTAGGAATATAGCTTCAGAGCTAGTATAGTAGGACAACATCAAACCGCCACTTTAATTTTATCAAGTCAATTAAGTATAGTTTTAAGAGAGGTAGGTTCAGGGATAGGGTATTTAGCCGCTAGAGGCTCTTCCTCTAGGTTAAAGACGAAGTCCTTTAGCTTAATAAGCTCCTCTATAGTATTATAGAGGTCTTATTTTAAGATAATCATTTCTAATCCTTTTTATATACCTTTTTATAGTCTAGATAGGGACATCCCTACTACGTTAACTATGCTAAGCAGTTCTAAAGGGCTACTACTATTAAGTAAGCTCTCATAGCTCTTATAATCTAATTCTCATTCTTCTATATTATAGTCATTTAGTTGTACTATTTCGTTTTAACCGCAACAACACCACAGCGCGTGCAGGCGTCTAGCTAAAAATTTATAAGTGTAATCCCTAAGCCTTAGCAAAGAGATTCCAATAGTTTATTTAAATTAAATCGATGAAGTAGTGCGAAACGAGCCGTGTAGGAGCTAAAGAAGGTCAAATTCTAAAATATTACTAGAAAAAATTATAATTATTATTAGTAGCTATTTAAGAAATATTATTACTAAAGTATTTACTAAAAAATAATAATTAGCTACTTATAAATTACGTAGTACTTTTATATAGAAAGTTTTAGAATTATAGTCTTAAAAAGTAAATAAGTATAAATATTAATAGTAAAAAGTATAAGTAGTATTATTATTATTATAGTAATTTAAGTTTATATTATTTATACTAACTAGAAATATTTATAATAAATTCTTTAAAGTTTATTATATAAAAGTATATAATTATAGTAGTAAGAGTTTACTTAATATAATAAGATAACTTTTACTATAATTTATTCGTAAGATTTACTACTTAAAAGAGTAGCAAGATAAATATAAATACTATTAAAAATTTAGTAAAAAAAAGAAAATAAAAAAATAATAATAAGTAAAATTTAAAATAAAGAGTAAAATTAGTATTATAACTTAAATAAACTTATAAAAATTAAAAGGTTATATAGACTTAAAGAGTTTAGAATTATAATCTTAGAATATAACTATATTTAGTAATAATATATAAATAATCTATTATAAAGAGTTAGAAATAATAAAACTTATTAAGACTAGTATTTTATAATTAAGGCGTACTAAACTTTATACTAGTATTAAGCTACTATTAAAGCTAAGTTTTAGAAAGTTATAAAAATATTAATTAGAATTTAGAAAGTCTATTATAGCTTCTACTTTCTAAAATATTTATTTATTATAGTATCTTTCTTTTATTAGTTTAAACTAAGTTCTACTAAGTTAAAGGCTAATATTCTAAATATTTTTATTTATTATAAGCTATAAATTATTTTATAGCTTACTTTATTAAGTTATTTACTCTTTTTAATTAGTTACTATATAATTTATACTTTATTAACTTTTATTATATTATTCTAGCTTATTTTATTATTTTAACGTAACTATATTCTTCTTAACTTTATTTACTTACTTCTTAAAATTTCTTTTTTAATCTTAAATTCTTTATAATTTCTACGCTTATCTTTATTATCTTCTTTTTATTTATCTATAACCTTATCCTTTTCTTTTAATCTACTTATAACTTTATACTTCTCTTTATATACTATACTTTTCTTTATTATCTTCTTCTAACCTATTTATAACCTTATACTCTTTTTTATTTACTATACTTTCTTTTATTCTTTTTTTCTAATCTATTTATAATCTTATACTCTTCTTTATATACTATACTCTTTTTTATCCTTTTCTTTTAATCTACTTATAACTTTATACTTCTCTTTATATACTATATTCTTTTTTATTACTCTCTTCTAATCTATTTATAATTTTATACTCTTCTTTATTTATTATACTCTTCTTTATTTTCTTCTTTTAACTTACTTATAATCTTATACTTCTCTTTATTTACTATACTCTTCTTTATTCTTCTTTTTTAACTTATTTATAACTTTATACTTCTTTTTATATACTATACTCTTCTTTATCTTTTTCTTTTAATTTATTTATAACTTTATATTTCTCTTTACTTACTATATTTTACTTTATTACTCTTTTTATATCTACTTATAACTTTACTTTTTTACCTTCTTTTTATTTATTTTTTCTTTACTAATAAAAATAAGCTATAAAACTCTTACTACTTATTTTATAACTTTTTATTTTTATTCTATATATATTTCTAGTATTATTAAATAGATATTATTATTTAAGTTATTTTTTTTACTAATATTTCTTATAAATAATAATATTAGTAGTAAAGAAAAAAATATATAATTAATAAATTATTAATATTTTATATTTTAAAGAAATATTTATTTATATTATATTAGAAGTTTTTTAAGCTACTAAGTTAATTCTACTAATACTAGCCTATTATTAATATTATATTTAAGTTATAATAAAGGTTTTATTATATCTATAAAATAATTTTTCTTAAGCTTAATTATTACTTACTACTAATACTATTTATATATACTCTTTTTCTTAAATAACTAGGAGCTTAGATTTAGACTAAGCTATTTATATTAATATATTCTTAGAATAATCTCTTAATAAATAAATATTTAAAATATAAAAAAAGAGTCTATAAAGTAAGAAAGTAGCTTAAAAAGTTATAAAAGAAATTATTATATTTCTATTTTATTAGTCTAACTATATAAAAGAAACTTATAGTAATAAGTTAAAGACTTATAATTAATAAGAGTAGTATAAATCTATAATATAGCTTATAAATTAAAAGTCTTAGCTTTTAAAATAGAATTAGTATTTTTAATTAAAGCTAATAATAAATAATTAAAAAATATAACTATTTATATTAGAGCTTAACTACTTATTATATTAAGATTATAAAGTTAAAAATAATAAGTTAGATTTATATAAGTTAGAATAAATAGTTCTATTTTAGTATTTTAATACTTTAAATAGTATTATATTTATAATTTTATTTTTTAATTAATATTTAATTATACTTTATTAAAAAAATATTATTTCTTAAAACTTTAACTAAAGCTAATACTAATTAATAAGTATTTTTATTCTATTTAAATTAAGTATTAGTTATAATAAACTAACTTATATCTACTAGAGAAACTAGAAAGAATCTTATATTTAAAGCTAGATATAAGTAAATCTTTATTATTAACTTTTTAAACTTTATTAGTATCTTTTATACTAACTTCTAAGCTTTCTTCTAAAGCTTTAGAGTAAATAAATTATTAGTTTCTTAAACTTCTTAATCTTTTATTTCCTAAATTACTTTATTAAATAGTATCTTTTCTTAGAAGTTAGAGTATTAAGTTATTAAATTTATAATTATTTCTTACTCTATTTTAATAAAAATAAAACTAGTACTAGAAAGGTAATTATTATATTTATAATAAGTTTAGAAATTTATTAATATTAATTTTAATATTAGCTTTATTATATCTTATAATTATTTTATAAAATAATTTTAAAAGTTTCTTCTAAGTATAAGTTAATAACTAATATTTATAGTTAAAGTTTACTAACTTTTAATCTTTCTTCTAATTCTTTATAGCATATAATCTAATAAAATTTAAAAAGTATTTCTTATATAGTATTAGTTAAATTTATATATACTAAGTATAAAAAACTTATATTAAGAGTTTTTATAGAAATAAGAATCTAAAGATAGTAATAGTTCTTAATAAGACTAGTTTTCTTATTAACTAAATTTCTAATAGTATAACTAATAAGGAAAATATTATAAATAGCTTCTTACTATTTATAAGTAAGGTTAATCTAAGAAAAGAATAAAATTTATAAATTATATTCTTAGTAACTATGCTTATAGAGAAGTTAATAAAATTTTAGATTAAAGGTAATTTAAGAAGCTTCCTTAAAAATAATATAGCTAGTAGTAATATTATAATTATAAGTAATACCTTTATTAACGTTAATATATATATTATATTACTTAAACTTTTTATACTTTATTTTTATTAATTCTTAATAGTAAGCTAATAAAATAATAATAGTAAGATATAATTTAGTTTAATAAGTAGTATATTTAAGTTTTTAGCTAAGTAATTCTATAAATTTACTAGTATTAATACTAAGAAAAATTAATAAAGAAAATCTAATAGTAAAAAAGTATATATTACTCTTATTTAGAGAGTCTTATATAAGTAGTAAAAATAATAATATATTAATCTTTAGAAGCTTCTTAGTATTTTATAGTTTTATACTCTTTATTATTTTTATAATTAATATAAGTATTATTATTTTTTTTAAGATAATTATATTCTATAGTATAGCTATTAAGATTAGTATAATAAGTATAATTCTTAATTACGTAAGAATTTTAAAATAATTAATTTATAAGCTTCTTAGTACTTATACTAAGAGAATAAAGTTTTAAGAAGTTAAATAAGTATTAATTAGGCTAAGAAACTAAAATTAAGACTAATAGAAAAAATATAGAAATTATTATTACTAATTAAAAGAAAGTATATAGAAAAAGTTAAAGTATATAAGTAATATAAAGTAGTATATATATATATAGTTTCTTAAGTAATACTTCTTAAAATATATTAATTCTAGTACTAGATTATAATACTCTTATTATTTTAGGTTAGCTTTACTATTACTTACTCTTCTTTACTACTTTACTCTTTTTAATTAGTTAAGCTTTTAAAGTTTTAAATTATATTAGTTTAATACTCTAAATATTCTCTTTTTATAAAGGAATATTAAAAGATAGTTTTTAATAAGTAATAAGCTTACTTCTTATATCTTTAAAAAATTTATTTATTTCTTCTTCTTTAATTTCTTCTATTTCTTTAAGATCTCTAAGTTCTTTTTACTCTTACTATTTAAATCTTTATTACTTTAAAGAGTTTTATTATTACTATAGTATACTTAAATAACCTTAATTCTTTTTTCTTTATACTTCTCTAAACTTTAATAAACTTTATAATACTCTAAACTTCTTTATATAATCTTTATAAACTACTCTAACTTAGTAATAACTTTTATAACTTTTAAATCTTCTTATAAATCTTTTATAAACTACTCTAACCTAGTAGTAACTTTTATAACTTTTAAATTTTTTTATACTACTTTTATAAACTACTCTAACTTAGTTATAACTTTTATAAACTTTTATATATTAATAGTAACCTTAATAAACTACTTTATACTAATAACTAACTCTTTAGTACTAATAAAACTTAGCTATAGCTTATAAAAATTATTATAAAAGAGCTTTAACTTATAGAAACTATTATAACTAATAAAATACTTATTATTATATATCTTAATATACTAAACTTAGTAATAAGTTTTATATACTTTATTTTTTTTATAAATATTAACTATAATATTAGTAAAGGCTTTACGCAAAATTTATTAAATTTAGAAAGCTTATAATTTTTTAATTCCTAAAATACTATTTATAAGATTAGTTTATAAGATTTATATTATATTTTAAGGAACTTCTAGTAATAGTAGTAGTTTAATAAATTTAAATATATATTAGTAAAGTAATATAATTTAATATTTATAAGAATTAGTAGAAGCTTATCTTATTACGTATTTTAAAAGTAAGTTATACTTTTATTTTCTAGATTATAAGTTATTAATTTTTATAGATATTAATCTTTATATAATTTACGTAAAGAGAGTAATAATTTAGTAAAAGGATATAAACTTAGTAAAAGCTCTATATACTAGCTAGGTTATAGACTATTAGATAAGTATTTAAAATTAATTAATAACTTTATTATAAAAAGGCAATTAGAATTAGTAAACTTTAGAGAATAGAAAAAGAATTATAATTATATAATTATTTATAAATAATAGAACTAATAAACTAATTCTAAATCCTAATTAATATTTTTATAACTTACTAAAAAAGTAGTAGTAAGATATAATTATTAAATACTATACTAAACTTTTTAGGTTAACCTAAATTATATAGTATTAGTTCTTTATTTAAGTTATCTATTAATAAATATAACTTATAGGCTAGATCTATAGAAACCTAATCTATTTAGGTTAGGTTATAATATTTCTAAAACCTAACCTATATAGGTTATAAAAATATTTAGAGAAACTTATACCTAACCTAACCTAACCTATACTCTAGTATAGTAATAACTATTTAGAATTAATAATAGTTTGTAGTAGTAAACGTTTATAGATAATAAACGTTTAGCGCTGAAATCTACTTAGTAAGCAGCTAAAAACAATAGACAAAAAGACAGCTAGCTATTTCTAGCTAGTAGGGTTATTTTTCTCTTATCTAAGGAAATTATATAATATTAAGACTATCGCAGGAATTAAATACAGAATAGAGAGCCTGGCTTGCTTACAGAAGAAGATAATTTAAGATAGAGAAAGCTACGTCAGAAGAGGCTAGACTGGTTTTATAAGTATATATAAAATACGTTTATTATTGGTTGCTATATACTAAACTAAAGAGAGAATTGTAGACATCCTAGTTATATAGTGGATCTGTAGCTCTTGGCTTTAAGCCTACTATAAACTTTTATAACGACGCTAAACGTTTATTATTGACAAACGTTTATCCCCTTTGGACGGTTATCATACTTACTGTTCACTAACCATAAGATAGGATAAACACTTAGTAATATTCACGCTTACTAGATTAAGCGTTCATACAATATTACTGTGGATCAGCAGTAATTCTATACCAACCGTCCATCAACCATTGTCTGTCTCCATAGACCGCCGCTAATGACTGAGTCTATCACCACATCTCATTAGGCTGCCAATCGCTACAAAGTATGAGAGTACATGTCACACGTTTAATAGTCCAGCCTGACTTTTGATCTTACTTATGGACTTGTGTTGTGTTTTTGTTTACTATCAATAAATTTTCTGTCAAAGTTCCCCTTCTCATACATACTTTACTCAATCAGATGTCCCAATTCTACCGCAACCTTATTTTGATAGGAGCAGAGAGCTCTGGAAAGACCTCATTTCGCTATGCAGTCAAGCATGGTAAGGCATGGAACACGTCTCCAACCCTCGGCATTGTGCTTGAGAGAATGAAACACAAAGGTCATAATATCCAGATTGTGGACGTTGGCGGCAACGGATGCTGCCATCGAACATTGCAAAATCTTCCAAACTTCCATGGCCCTGGGAGCATCTTGCTATTTTTTTACGACTTCGCCAATCAGGAAGCGGATGCATCTTTGGATTTGCTCCGCTTACATCTTCAGGAAGCCGTCAAAGGAGGCACACGATTTGCTTGGGTGGTTTTGAACAGGCAAAAGGCAGTAACAGACCTCAAAGATGCTGCAATCGAATTCATCTCGACAGCATTTAACAATGTGCTTCAAGAGTTTGATGGGAAGGTTTTGCATGAAATATATCATCTGGAAGGTGATAATTTACCATCCGAATGCAGAGAAGAGCGCCTTATGGAGTATATCTACGCCAGACTGGAGCGCGATAAACAGTTCATACCGATTGACTTGGAAGCCGAGCGGAAGAAAAGGTGGCAAGCAGAAGAAGTCTCGGCTCAACTGCATACCAATGCCCTGGAAACTACCTGGAAGCAGCAAACGCATATGAATTCGATGCGCTATCTATATCGGGTGGTTGTAAACAACTGCAACATGAACGCGAGTATCTTCGACCTTGCAGATCGTGCAAAACAACAGCAACCTTTGGAAATGGATCGGTAATGGTGCTTCTTCAAGGGATATGAGTTGTACTGACAGGCTCAATAGCATTGCCATAATTTTCTGGATCAACCAAATCCAACAAGCAATCAGGCAATACAGAGCAAAAAATCCGGGAATTTCCAACATACAGAATGCTTTTGATGATATTTCCGTAGCATACAGCACTTTACTTGCCCCCGATGCCATCAAGTCCTCGTATAGCCAGGTTTCTCTAGCATCACAAGAGTCTCAGCGCTACTGGCGCCTACCTGATCAACGTGGCCTTCCCTGCTTCGGCGTCGACATTCTAAATTGCAAACCATGTCGTTTGGGTTATCACTCAGACTGTCTACCCAGCCAAGAGTCCGACCGTCTACCCCGTTTTGCGTATGCCGTTGTCAAGGCATATTTAACAGGTCCAACTATCCGTCGCAATTGGGTGGTAGATCAAGCCTTATCGGCACTCCAAGCGAGCACGATTCGTCAACGCAGCCAGGGTGCCAAAGTCATCAGTGAGTATTCGGAAACGCAAACATATTTCTGGATTCAATACATTCACCTGCATCTCATTCCACTGCTGGAATCATGGCGTCGGAATGCAGAAAAACAACTCCTCCATGACCTGCTACAGGGTGTAGATTATGCACACATCAAAGCCGTCACGAAGATCGCGCCCAATGCCTGGAAGGAGTTTTACACACCATCTCTTTGGGTCAGCGTAGGAGCACGAGTTCGATTTATGCAGCCAGATCGCAAGCCATTGCCTCCAGGAATCATGAATTCTGCCCCATGGGTAACTTCAATGACCAAGGAATTGAAAGAGAAAATAACAAACTCTGGACACGTACCAGAGCTTCCGCCAGATGAGGAACTTGCTTTCAAGATTGCAGTGGCGCTATATATAGCGGGCAGACCCGCACCCTTGGATCCAGCAACAAGTCATCCCCATTTGTTGTTCATGATCCTTCAACAAGCGGTGGGAGGGAAGTCGGTGGGAGAAATACTGGACGATTTTGACCAGCAGGTGTCCTGTTCAGATCGGGAGCGAGCAACATTTTGGGTAAAGAAAGTCGTACAGTCTGTCGCATCAGATCGCGATCAGTACCCAGCAAAGATGGCGGAGAAGTACGAGAACGGGAAAGAGACGTTTCGAGTGATGCTCCAGGGCCATCCGTTTCTGGTTCATGAAGGGCTTTTTGAAGTTGAAGCAAATCAAAAGCAGATTGAAAGTAAAGTTGCCGCAGAGATGCGAGCAGAAGAACCCGTTGCTTTCGTTGGTATGGAGCAGGCTGATTGGGAATCTGATAGCTCCGTGTCGGAGGCCTCTCAGCCAGAACAGAAGCAGGCGTTTGATGTGACCCCTTTGAACTCAGAGCGCGTTGTGTTCTCCAAAACAATCGAATTCGAACAAGACCTGAAGGATGAAGCAGAGTGGGAAATGGTTGAGCCATGAGCACACCACTTGATGGGAGATGATATGGTACATTATGGAATTTTATATCTCCAATACAATAATATCTTACACCACGCTGTCTGAGGTTATTGTACAGGATTGGGGATTTTGATCTGTGCTCTCTTCCTGTCCTCATGCGGCATTCCATATCTGAATCCAACTCCCTTGCGACTCCGGCCGTTCTTTCCAGCCCATTCTGCATTGACTGGCTCAAATTGAATATTGTGTCGAGGTCCCTCGTATATTTCAATGCTAGCTTGTCGTTTGGCTTGCTTAGCAGCCTCTTTGGTGAGCTTGCTGTCTAAATCTTCACGAAGCTTTTGCATCGCAATTGATTGGGGCATGTTCAATTTATTTGCTTGTCTTTCGATGAGCTCGGGATGTGGTATGCGCAGGTCGGCGGGTAGTAGTCCGCTTTTGAACGCTTCTCCAGCATCGATACGGGAGAATTCGCGGGATTCTGAGACAGGCCAGAACATCTGCTGGCTAGTCGCTGGATGCACTGGTAAGTCGTTTATAGATTCGTGGGTCTCAGGGCGGCCATCTTTCTGCATCATGGTCTGCGGCAACATCTTCATTATCTCGGTAGAAAAGTTTGGAGCAAGCTTTTCCCTTTTCTATAGAATAGAGTTAGAATCTATGCCGTCAAGGAAAAAGTAAGATAACCAGAGAATAATGTGGTTCAGAAGGTGTCGGTTCTAACCAGGGTTAAGTCTTCAAGACTTATCGAATGTTTTATGACAATACATCATGGTATAGTGCGGGAGAGATGTGGAATGAATATCTTACCTGCTCCATCCAGTCCCTTTCCATTTGCTTCATTCGTACGACAGCGCCAACTCGTTCCATCGAGACTCTGTAGTAGCTGCTCGCATCCCGAACACTTTGACCTTTGAGAGCTACCGACTGATATATTTGTTCTTTTATAGCTTCGCTGAGAACCTTTTGACTTTTGAAAAAGGGATTTGATGGAAAAGGTATATTATCTAAACCCTTCCGCCGGTCACTGTCTCCCTTGCCCTTTTTGGTATCTTCTTCTTGCTCAACAGCTTCTAAAGCTGCATCTTCCTTTTCCTTGTTCTTTCTTTTCTGAACGCGCATTGGTTGTAGGTAATGTGGCTCGCCTGTTGGTCTCATGTATTGCGTGCCTTCTAGATTCAACCATTCGAGGAATTCAGTCCAGTGTTCATCATCGTTCAAAAAGTGCCGTTTCCGGAACCTCTCTGGATCAAAAGGTCGTCTTGGGCGCTCTACGGCCGCTTCGAATGTTTCGTCTTCTTCTTCCCGGCATGCGCGTGTTTGTGAAAATAGTCGAGTGGATAATGGAGTTTGAAAGCGCGGCGCCGTGGGAGTTGCTGTCTTTTGCCTTAGGATAGCAGCTGAAAGTCGGGGCATAGTTGTGCAAGGCGCGTTATCGTTCGGAATTCGAGCTTATAAACATTGAAAGGAAACGTTCTGAATCATACACACTACGTCTTGATGGTCGTTGTTGGTGACTTGGTTTTCATATGTGGTTCTTAGAAAAGTTTTGGGTTTGTCCCGGGCCGAAGCGGCAAGTTCTTGGCGGCGAGCACGGCCCGATGACCTCCTTTTCAAGGTTCCAGCAGCAAGACCTCAATTCAACTTCGAGCCGTCTAACTTCCCACAGTCCAGCTTGAAGACCTTATGTCTTTCTTCTACTTGTATGCACATCTTTATTGTGTCAGACAAACTATCATCTTCGCCGATCCATAAGCCTAACTTGCGCATGATATTCCCTCCTGAACTCAGAACCACCATGATAGCAGATTCAACCAGGGAATACGCAAGACAAGAACTCGGGTATACGTCGTCATCAGACATGAGCTCCACTGACATGGCCCGAATTAGATCTCAAACTGAGCAAAATTCCGGAAACCAGTGGATGTGTTCCTTGTCTACTTCGTGGAGTTGAGTTGTATCGGCATGGTAGCCCCAAACGGCCTAGTCTAGTGAGACTGGACTGACAGGCCAGTCTGTGGGCAGAACACCAACGAGGAACCCGAAGGAAGTCGAATTTATATCTCATAGAAGCATGTATAGTTGTGCACTTGGACAGAAGGGCAAATGATGTGCTTTCTTGATCACACTTGCCAAATGACATGCCTGTTCCACATCAGTTTATTTCTCCATTGGAACAATGGAACATAAGTGAAGTTATTACCATAAGTTATGATGAATTTAGCGCTGACTAGCTGAACGGTTGTCAAGGCTAATTTCAAACTCACCCAAATGGAGACATCAATCGCGAAGCAAGAGCTTCGCCTGTTTTCGAGGCTTAGGAACTCATAAAATTGTAGGTATATAAAAGGCCATCGGTGCTGGTATATTGCCAGAAGAACTCACCCGATATCAGCTACTATACAATCAGACATTCAACACTTCAGTAATCATGCGATCCTCCCTCATCTTAACTCTCACTTCTTTCTCGGCTAGCATAGCTGCTGCTGCTTCAATTCAGTGCTCTGCCACTAACCAAACCACTGCATGTCTTTGTGCCCCGAATCAAGCAAAAACTACATATCCGAATAAATGCCAGATCAGTGAAGTTTTCGGCTACTTAGCAGATGGCAATTTTACCGCTTTTCTCTCTAAGGTTTCCCCAACTGTCAACTGGACTATCATGGGCACCCATCCACTTGCAGGCACATACACAAATAGAACCATCTTCGCGATTGACGCTTTACAGCGCCTAAGCAACACACTTCAGTCCACAGCAGGAACAACTCCTTTGACCCTTACTCAAATTATTGGTGGAGGCGATGAGGAATGGAGCGTGCAGGAGTTGCATGGCCTTGGAACTTGTAAAAATGGTACGTATTTCTGCGTTAGCCCAACTGGACAGCGATACTGACAAGCCAATCTAGGACTGAAGTACGACAATAGATTTGCTTGGATCACTCGATGGAGTACTGAAGGAATAATATTACAAGTCAGAGCATATCTGGACTCGGCATTGGTGCACCGAGCCATTACAGAAAACGAGTCCAAGGAATATCTCTACTCCGACCAGAGAGATGTCTTACAAGCTGGACCTTCTGGAATTGGCTGCACTTCTAATTAGCTTTCAGTATTAATATATTGAGACACCTACCAGGATTAATATAGACAGAGATAATGGCGAGCCGGCTAGTATAGTTCCAGGTTTCAATCTACAAATATAAAGCTGGAGCACCTACATTCAACGCACGTCAATGACTCTAGTGAGTGTGCTATCTTTCAAGTATAGGTCTATTCATCATCTTCATTACATAAATTCATCATTTCGTCAGGCCGGTTCTTCAAAATGCGCTTCTAAGCCTTGGTACATTCAATCACACACATACTGTTTTCTTTGGACGTGAAAATACCAGACACTCTCAACCCGCTTTTACTCGCTAGTACTAGCCAATCTTCCTTCGTTCTTTCTTTCCCTCCGATATTAAGCATAGATAGATCTGTCTGTGCTCCCAGCAGTGTTGGTGGTCGAGTAAGCAGCTCATCAGAAATGAGAAGTCTACTGTCTGGCGCCATAGCGTTCACGAGATGGCCCAGAATTTCAGTGCATTTGCTGTCCGGATAATCATGCATAATTCTGCGCAGGAAATAACAGATCGCGCCTGTGAATGTTAGCAACTTGACTCACGATTACCCTCTATGTTCTCGTCATACCTTTTACCGGCTGTTGCTCCCAAAATGAATGCGCCATCATGTGAACCTGCCTCATCTCCATGCTCATGGTTTCATGGGCGCTCTCAACGACCTCGTTTAGATCTTGCACTATGCATCGTGCTCTATCAATGCCGCTGTGTGCTTTTGTAATGGCCTCTACAGCACCACCCGACCCTCCGCCCACATCGACGAGCAAAGTTCGATCCTTGTCTTTTCGTCCTTTCTCTGCGATCCAGTCAAAGTTATAAAAGCCAGTGACGGCTTTCGACTTCATTGCAATGTTCATTGACTGAGCAAAGTCGGCGACTCTTTGTTGATCCATGCCGATGATCTCAAAGGAGCTTTTGTCAGGTTCGTTGTTGGCAATAGAAAAAGGAGTGTGAGTTATTCCCTCTGGCACTCGACGACCGAACTTCTCAAAATACTCAACCCATCCGACACCAGGAACCAATGCGATATCGAACTTGGTGTTGAAGTATAGACCTGCAGGATGTCGGTTGGTGTAAATCTTGGATAGAGGCGTGTGCATTATCCCATCGTCCTTGACTTGTTGAAGCGTGCCAGTTGCAACGAGAATTCGAGACATGCGCACTGTTCCAAGTCAGCAGCTATTCTCCGCGATCGGAATGTTATATCTCACCTATGAGCTCCTCTTGAGCATTTAACTTTTCAGCCCAAGCCTTGATGGAGATACTCCCTTCTTGTGGGATCATGTCGAATGCCTTCCAGTCGTTGAAGACTCGAATGACACACACCTCGGACATCTGCGTTGAAGCATTAATGTATGACCTCGAAATAAGCAAGGCATTTAGAGGGACATGTCCATCACGTACGATCTCTGCCATATCTTTCTTTGATAGCGTCCAACAGCTCCAGATTTTTCATAAGCTGGGAATCAAAGCCTTCTTGCTTCAAGTAATGTTATGGCAGACATGAAAGTTGATGGAGATGTTCTTCCAAATAGCTCGATCACTTTCTTCTCGGTGATGTTTTCCTACTCACCAGAGCTGCTTGTTCTACCCATTGCTCCTCAGGCTGTTGTACTGTGCTAATGACCTTTTTGGCAAGGGCTTTGATCATGTTGCGATCGAATGATCCAGCACCGGATTCTTGTCTCCATCTTTCTGACTCTATCAAAATATTGAGCTCTTTGCTTATTGATTGGAGATCTTCCAGTCGTCCACTGCCAATCTTCGAAGACCGTGAGCGAACTGGCTTTGGTCGAATAACAGAGACTGGAGTGGCTTCGCGTGGAATCATATTGAAACAAGATATGTGGTACTGAACAATTTGCATATGTTTATGGTTGAAATCAAAACATGAAAAAATGAGATATTATTTGTTACTTTATGTACACATCTTGAGACAATTTAATCAACTGCTTAGCTATCGGGCTGCCTTACTGCCTTGCAATCCAGCAGCTGAACAATGCAACACGTACTTAGTCCTCAGCATATTGTCTTTCCGTATCTCTAGTCCCAATGTTGAAGTGATCGACCAGATTCATTCCCTTCCATGTTCACAAAGGAAGCTTTCAATAACGCTATTAATATTGATCTGCTGATTAGCGGCTTGATATGACCTTGATGCGGGAAAATCCAGATCCTATTGGATAGTGATAACGCCTCACATACAAAACTGCGCTGAAGTAAAGGCGACTACTATGCAAGACTAAGAAAAGGCAGAACAGTCTTTACTTTACTATTGGTGGTACAATGGAACTTCCTTGGTACAGTACTTGGGCAACGGCTACCAGGACAAGTGACGCCGGTTCAAGTTCTGATATGATTCTTGTAGACAGAGTGTTGGATAACGGAAACCCTCATCGAACAATGCAAGAGAGACTAAGAACCTCATTGCCATCATTTTAGTGTCAGGCTGAATCCTCCGCCTTCGTATCACTACAAGCTGGGCTTCCGAGGTAGTCTGCACGTATAATTGGCCGATGCAACGTCGATCAGATGTCTTAAATGTCGATATGACGCCCTGGAGAGTATCATGGAATGTAGAGTGTAACATTTTGCATCTACAACTCTTCATGTCAACTGCTGTATGTCGTAGAATGTCACTACAGCATACGGTTCGAGGAAGAGTTAAGTATTGTTATCCGAGGTAGAATCAGCCATCACACTTAATAGGCAGAAGATTACATTTTCGTTAAGTCCTTGTACAGAGCTCTACTGATGAGCCAGCATACAAAGTGTAAATTCAGTACCTGTTTGTGCTGAATATTCGGATTGCATGTGGTCAAGGTACATATTCATGTATTAGGTACTTCGTGGCACTGAATCAATTTCCGACCACGCACGCATGTGGTTTCATCACTTCACATTGTTCCCGAGAGTTTCCCGATTTTCAGAAAGACTAGCTTCGGACCTTTCGTTTGTGTTTGAAGTATTGACCTTAATAGTACTGATGTATAATATGGCAAGTTCATTATAGCAGCATATACGAACATGGTATGACCGAGTGATACTCTTTCAATAAACAGTACCAGTGCCCAAATAAGCAGAGAGTTCGTAGAGGTTCGGCTTTTTCAACGGAGCATCATGCATCTCGGAATGTTTTCTCGGAATATTTCCGTAAAACCAATCGTGAAATCTACAAAAAGGACGATCTGTAGATCTCGTTACCTCTGCGGCTAGGATAAGACCGACGCTAGGTTTTCTCCTAATGCACACTTTATGCCAACCACCAACCTTCAATAATGCACACTCACGACAGAAAATATGCATGAAATGAGAATGACGTAAAGCTCTATATCCGATCCTGTTACGGAAGAGATTGGACTGGCTTAACAGAGTATCGTTCGGTTCAGTAATGCACCGCTAGTAGCTACCATCAACCGGTTTGAGCAACTACGAGGACGGCCTGCCGTCTGCGTAGCTTCGATTGCTGAATGTACCGAGAATCAGGTACTCATTTGACGGTGAACTGAGTTTGTTACTATCCCCGTGCTAGCTTGGTTGACAGCATAGCAAGACTAGACACGAGCATATCAGCTAATTGGGCCTCAAGTTGCTACCTAGCACATGAATTATCCCCATCGAACACAATATCTCGTCCATTCATGGATTGCATGCAGACAAGACTGTCAGCTCACGGAAACATCATCAAGGTATTTGATCATGATCAGGTTGTGGACCGGCGAAGTTCATAGGTTTATGCTACCTCTATCATCAATCTATTGGTGCTGTATACCAAAGGAAGAGTGCTCGGTATACTTACACCTGATTTGGGATCGGCTTCTCTTGAGATCGCAGCGTTAGCAGCATCTGAATCGGGAAATGCCTACCTGTTCTGGACTCAGGACGCCACTTCCGCAAGTTGCATAAACTTATGCTTTGCAGATCTTAGTCTTCGATAATATGCTCTTTGTTCGCCGCTACAAGTACAACAAGGCCAAGAGATCAGCTTTTTTTATTTCACAACTCTCACAACTAGCTTCACCCGTCTGATCGTCCGCCTGCAGTTGTCTATCGTCGGGATTTATATTGATTCAGCTGAACGAGGCAGCGCCACGGGTACGAAGTTACTTACGTAGGCATAATAGCAGTTGATGCGCAAGTAAATGTGCGGTAAAATGTGGGTATTCGTTCAAGTCATGATACTGTAACCTCCAGAATGGTCCGTTAGCATCTGCCGACGATAATACAATAGTGGATCAACATGAAATTGATGTGTATTTGCCATGTGGACTTAGAAGATATCATTTATTCCTGATATCAGCGCCAAATTAGTTGCTGTTTGTGTACCTACTCATATATTGTGTTTCCGTTTATCAATTCTCTTTACAATAAAGTTGATTCCTATCCAAGTGTCACTTTAACAACAGCACTTCTCAAGTAGCATATTTGCTTTCTACTCCTTCATAATACAAGCGTGGCTCCGATGGCATATGGCAAACGATTGATACCTGCCGTAATCGATCAGATTGCGGCAGATGACCCTGATAGACTTTGCTATATTGTGCCAGAAAGCAACTTCTCATCAACAAGAAATGTCACTTTCAAGGACTTTTCGAATGCCATCGATGGGATGGCTTGGTGGTTGCAGGCTAATCTAGGGATACCAAAGGAGCGAAAGCCGTTATGTTTGATTTGCGCCTCAGACTTGAGGTACTTCATATTCTTGTCAGCAGCTTGGAAAGCTGGGTACAAAGTAGGTGCCTTGTCTTTCTTGTTTACAGTGGAAATGATTCTTTATTGACTCTGATATACGTTCAGGCTTTCTTCTCGTCTCCTCGAAATAACATTGAAGCTCACGAGTCTCTGCTCACGAAAATTGGTTGCACATATCTCATTGGAGATGCCGCAAAATATCCGCACGAGCTTCTGGAAAACCAATCATTTCAATTTACCGAATTACCAGGCCTGCCCTACTGGTTGGACCATCCGCCAACGCCAGCAATTCATTATCAAAGCTCTTTTGAGGAAGCAGCAGATGAGGAGTTTCTAATCTTGCACTCTTCTGGCTCCACGGGGCCACCGAAGCCTGTAGCCTGCACAAATGCTGCTTCAGTTGTCTTTGATTCCTTCAGACTTCTCCCTAAAGTGCCGGGTAGAAAAACAGCTATAGATGAATACTCTAATAGCAGGGCCTTCAACCTATATCCCCCATTTCATGTAAGTTTTGATCTACAACACTTGACCAGCCACCACTCTAAAATATGTGTCTCCGTTCCATATCATGGTTGTGATCGAAATTGCTGATTGTTTATAGGCTGCAGCGATCGACTTTTGGAAACTGAGCATATTTTACAATACAGTGATTATATTCCCACCTGCAAATCAACTACCATCAGTGGGACTAGTAAATCAAGTTCTGGATAGTGGACTTGCAGATTGTGGAACAATACCTCCAGCAGTTTTGGAAGACATAGTACGCGATGAAGTAGTACTTGAGAAGCTTCGATCATGGAAAGGAGTTCAATTTGGTGGTGGTCCACTTCTTCAGTCTGCTTGCGAAACACTCTGGAAACGTACTGCAACATGTAACACTCTTGGATCGACGGAGACGTCCAATCTACCAGAGCTGCTACCCGAGAATGCCGAAGATATCAACTATCACCAGTATCATCCTTCCATAGGCTTTGAGTTTGAGGATCGTGGCAATGGCTTGAGTGAGATGGTCATTGTCAAACATGAAAACCTCCAACAATTCCAAGCTGTGTTCTTCAACTTTCCAGAGCTCACCCGATTCGGCATGAAAGACCTCTACAGGCCACATCCTACCAAGTCGAATATGTGGATGCATGTGGGTAGAACGGATGATATTATTGTCCTCTCCATTGGAGAGAAGATCACACCAAATGAGGTGAGATTTGTCCCTTTTCATTACACTGTTTGATAGAACGCGATGTCACTCTGTGCTTTGCTGCCGCCTTTTGATACCCAAAGCCGGATGAAGTCTGTATCCCTACGTCGGCTTTATTCTATTATCCTATACTGACAATTGGCAGGTTGAAGAGACTGTGGGCTCTTTGCCAGACGTGAAGGCTGCTCTCATGGTTGGACAAGGTCGATTTCAACCGGCCTTGATCATTGAGCCGCATCAAAACAAGGGAAATAATCCCAAGAGTGATTTGCTGCAAAATGTCTTTGAAAAGGTTCAAAACCTCAACGAACATATGCCTGGTCACGCAAAACTCGACAAGGAGCACATTCTCATATTGAATCCAGGCACGGTATTCCAACGCTCTCCAAAAGGAAGCGTTGTTCGCCAACAGACTGTGAAGAACCTTTCTGGGGTAATAGACAAACTCTACAAAGATGCTGAACAACAGTCAAGTACTCTGCAGCTGAATTTTGAGAACAAAAAATTGTTGGGAGCATCGTTGCTTGCAGAATTGCCCAATGCCTGGCCGTGCCTCGAATCAATTTCCTTCGAATCGGACTTTTATGCCCATGGACTGGACTCGCTTCAGACTCTTCAAATCACTCGGGCTTTGAGACATGCTGCTAGCCAACAAGAGAAGATTCCTAATGAACTCATCATACCCCAATTGATATACTCCAATCCCTCAGTACGTATGCTTGCTCAAGCTCTACTTGGCAATTCGAGATCTCATGAAGATCCTTCCATAGAGATGAAGAGCCTGATTGAACGCCATTCCAATTTTGTCGATCACTATCACGCAGCACAAGACTCTTTGAAAGTCTCGAAGCGAGATACCGTGATCCTTACAGGCTCTACAGGGGGTGTTGGAAGCTATGTTCTTGATGAGCTGCTTCGAGACCCCAAAGTCAAAAGAGTGTACTGTCTGAACCGCTCAAAAGATGCAGAAAGTCGTCAAAGATCTAGTGCAATTTCACGAGGGTTGCTTTCTCAATTCCCAGCTGCCAAAGTCCAGTTCTTGAAAGTCGACTTGGCTGTCAACAATCTGGGACTGGCCGCAAACTCATATGCGAAGCTGCAACAAGAGGCAACTCTTGTAATTCACAATGCTTGGCCTGTTTCTTTCAATCGATCACTTTCTTCATTTGCGCCGCAAATCCAGGGATGCCAGAATCTCATAAATTTGGCTCTTTCTGCCAATAATTCATGTCGCATATTCTTCATCTCCAGTGTTGGCGCTGCAAATTCCTGGAACAAGATCGATGGTGGCTCCGTACCTGAGAAGGTCATTAAAGATCTTCAAGCATCCGAGGGTATCGGCTATGCACAGAGCAAACACGCAGCCGAGTTACTATTTGACAAAGCTTCTCAATCAAGCGGCCTTGACGTAGCCATCTGCCGAGTGGGACAAGTCGCTGGTCCTGTCCTGCGAGGCTCGAAAGGACAGTGGAATAAGACAGAATGGTTCCCTTCTCTAATCAGTAGTTCCGCGCATCTCGGCAAGATTCCTTCGGACCTTGGGGCCATGCAAGACATAGATTGGATTCCAATCGACATTCTTTCTCGTGTTCTCCTTGGTCTTGCATCGAAGAAAGAGGAAGAACAGGCCAGCGAGAAAACTGAGGGCGGGTTTTTGAGTGCGGTGAAAAGAGAGTCAAAGGTGTTCCACGCGCTAAATCCATATCGAGCGCCATGGATTGAACTCCTTCCCGTTATTCAATCGAGCTTGCCCAATGCCACAGTTGTAAGCTTCGAAGATTGGATCAAAGCTGTTGAGTTCTTTCAAGATGAGAATGAATATAGTGGGGACTTGGACCTTGTGCCTGCCATCAATCTGCTCACCTTTTATCGAAGTCTGCTATCTGAGGATGTCAGACCGACTTTTGCAACTGATAGATCTCGTGCTGTCAGCCTCGACCTCCAAAACCTAAAAGCGGTCAACCCAACTTGGATGGAATTGTGGATGAAGCAATGGGGCTTCAACGAGTCATATCCTGAAGGAAGATGGGAGCAGCGACAGCTAAAGACCAATCAAAATTCGGTCAACACTTTTGGTGTCAGCCTTGCCGGCCGACGATATGTTGAGGCTGCCATGAGGTGGCTACGGGTTTGCAAAGAATGGCTGCGCTTTTGGCGATAACAAGGAGTCAATGCTGTTGTAAGGATTGGATTTTGAATCGAGTATTAATTGGAATTGCACTCCCTTGGGCAATTAGTGGCTGTGTCACTTTAAGCATGGCCAGAGGGATGATACGATATAGGTTGCTTTGACGCTTTTCCTCGCGCTCGCGGCAGATCAAATGAACGTCTGCGGAAACAAATTAGCTCGACCGGATGTTTCAGTAGGTACCTTAGGTAAGTTACAATAGACAGGTGTTATCGAATATGAATTCAAAACACATTCATGCAACGAGCTACATACAAACGTTGTTTGAAATGAAACACCTATAAGTGGGCTTATAGAGCAGTTTACTGAGTTGAGTCGATCTGAAGTACCTAAAGTAACTCTTCTCGAAGGAGTTGCCACTTGTCCACGACTCATTCATATGATCCTGTCTCACCTGTTTCTATAGCTTGGGGCCTCAAAGTTCTCGACCTACAACAGGTCAAATTGAGCTCGCTGAATCAACTCTGAGCTGAACTACTTACCTCTCTAGACTTTCAGAAGTACATTTCCCAATGTTCTTGAGCATGAATAGCTCGATTTTTAGTTGCTCAAGCCTGTGTTAGCAAGTGTCAAGCTAGTGGAAAAGAGGGAAAGCCCACAAATGAATATAAGAATGCTATGTAGCCAGTCTGTACCGTGGCTGTCCCAGTATATTCTGCAACTAAGTTGCCGACGTGCAGTGCAACTAAAAGAGCGTTCGAGTAGAGCAGTCGAGACAACATTTGCTTGGAACTCTTCTCTCGATGTCCCCTGAACATCATATGGGCATGGTATACATAGAGACTGGACACCATGATTGACACAATCGCATATACCGCCGGTTCCAGACGTTGAGTTGTCGCATAAGCCTGGGGGAAACGATATTTCTCCGTCACACCTGCTCCAGCAGCTATGACTGATATCTCGTTAGTAAGAACTTGTCAAGGTCAGGGGGGTTTGTTAGCATCTATTGGAACACATGGTTGACGAATCTGCTTAGAGTTCCCCCTTCTGCGCACCAACACAGAGATGCTGAGAGGTGCCACTTACCAGTATTAGGAATCGTGATGAATATCCATTCGCAAATCAAAATTATTCTGCAGATAAGTAGAGTCCTTCGACTAGTTCCCAAGAAGTGGAGTCTATGCCGGGTGTTAAGCCTAGAGATCGCAAGACTTGATGAAACTCACCTTGTGTACTTGACGACGAAGTCACTTGGAACGTATAGAACATAGCCAATAGTTGAAAGCGCAACGGCAAACTACATTTGTTAGCTTATATTGGCTCGGAATTACGCCGGCCTAACATTTCGCTACATGTGCTGAAATGCTAAACTCAGCAGTTCAGCAGATTTTGCATTGTGAACTGGAACCATTCACGTACCGTTTGATTGGCAAAGCCCTTTGAAGTCGGCGGAGATGCAAAAAAGAAAACCAGAACTGACACCGTGACACAAAACGAAAAGAACGTCGCCAGGGCTAATGACCAGTAATACTGGCGCGCCTTGCGGTCCCAAGTTGTGCCTATCAGGATCGCCAGATCAAAAATGCAGATCGATGACATTGCCAGGAAAGCTACCTGTCATTTGTTAATCTACCATGGAGATGATAATACCGGGCGCTTCTTAAACTTACAATGGTATGGCCTTGCCATCCTGTTGGAAACACCGTATTTCTACGCAATCAGCAAGGCTTCAATGTCTACCTATACCTAATCATTGGAAGACTCACAAACCGACCCCGTAACTAGAACAAGCAGGATCCAGTTGTGATTCACACATCTTCTGTCACTACGTCAATGGTAATGCTCAGGTGAATTGCACTTTTAGGATGTATATCGTTTTGGTAGGACCTTCTAGTTATCGCCTATAAGGTATTGACTAACAGAATGATGAATCTGAAGCATTTCATGCACTACGAAATGAACAGAAATAATACAAGAGATGACATGAAGTTGTGATTGCTATCCAAGAATAGCTGGAGCTCCTATGCTTCAGCTTTGGTTCCGACTGTGCTGGGGCCAATCTGTGTTTTGATCCGCTCCACTGCTTGCTAACTTCAGCCGCACTTGTGTCTGATACTACCCGAACAGCAAAATGATGAGCTTTGGACAATCGACTGGCAGCATACTACTGACATGTGCTGTGTCAATCTATCACAAAGCGTTAGATTTCTGTACATAAACTTTGCGAGTCTTTCCACTTCCCTGGGTGCTCAAAGTACGGAAAACGCTGACCTACATGAAGGGAAACATTTCTTATACCTGTTAGGAACGCCTAAAATATGTCTGCAGAAAAGCAGTTTCGGGAGGTCTTTTCAGCCAACCTCACTTCCATGTCCTTCAGTCACTGCATGATAACTCTGAAACTCAGATTCCTTGTATCATTCAACGGAATTTTGCCTCCGCATATCATACATAACTATTGCCGGAAGCTATTTTGGATGCTCTTGATTGAAAAAATGGATTACCCAGTGGTTGGACCCGATATGCCTTGTGGAAGTTGCGGTTGGCCAACGGAAAGACAGCTTGGCCTCTCATTGGTTGAAATTACCCCTGATGCCATGGTCAGGCTGCATTATTTACCATTAGGCTGAAGAGCTGGTCCGCACTCAGCTCCAGTGCTCCTTCCTCTTCCCCAAGACAACCTTTTCTTTAGAACCCACACAAATTTTCAGTTGGAGTTTACAATTCATACTTCCACAATGGATTGCCAACCCAACGCCAAAAATAACAACCCAGCCGCCATGGACCCAATACCACATGGCGATGCAAACAAAAACAACGAAGACCTCCCGCCCGACCCACCACCAGACTCAGATGAGACAAATAGCATAGCCCGTCGCCTCGTGCGGCTAAAAAATCCCGTCGACGGCACGGTCGAATACCTTACCTCGAAGCCAGCATTACAGCGATTCAAAGAGGGTTGGCGTAGGGACTCCTGTGCTGCGGATGAGATTGAGGCAGCAATTGAGAACTGTAAGTTAAATGCCAAACAATAGGGAAATTTTAACACAATGCTAAAAAGTACATAGACTCATCTAACATGGATTTTTTCTACCGTCCAGAAGTCGAGGAAGAGGAAGGTGACTATTATAATGGCTACAAGAATGTGCTGCAATGGTTTGGGGAGGGTCGCAAGTACACAAAGGAGGACGTTCGCAATGAGTTGCGGCGAGCGGTGCCGACGCCTCGAACACCTAATCCAATCGAATTTGTTAAATCGAAGGGCGAGACGGATATGGTGATAGATGAGGTGTTCAATTGGGAGCTGCCGCTTGAAGACCCGATCTGGGCGGAACTCGAGGCTCGCGACGAGAAGGCTGGAAAGGTTCCGTGGACCATGAAGGAAAAGATGTACCTTTTATGTCCAACAGGATTCTGCAGAAGGGGAAATTCAAAGGCCATAAAGGATATGGCTCAATATCCTGTGATTTCAAGGACAGAAGACATTCATTAGCATACCACACCCAATGAAAATCACTCATCCCAGAAGCCATCAAAACCACCATAATTAGCAATTAGACATTTCGTGTATCTTAACCACCTATCCGCCCTATGCACCCAACCATCAGCCAGCTGACATTCCTCCCTTACACCTCTCCCAAAGCAAAGCATCACGCAGATGCCTTTACAGTATCCTCACTACTCTCCTTCTTCAACATCGCACCCGCCCCCTCCACACTATCATTGCTATTGTCCGTGGTAATTGGCGGTTTCTCCACCACCTTCTTCCTAGCAGCACCTGGTCTAGGATTCGACGCGTCCTTGAGCCCATTTTGAACCGCTGCGTTTTTCCACATGCGCCAGCCGTCGAAATCGATGAGAGCTTGCATGCAGCCCCATTCTTTGACTTTGCGCTCGAACCAGCCAAAATTTACTGGCTGAGGAAACCGTTAGTAAAGATTTCCAAAAATTGGGTGGTTGTTGATGATGATGATGATGATGATGAAATAGGGGTTGTATGACGAGAGAGAGAGAGAAAGACATACCTTTGTCAAAAAGTCATTACAGCCCGCCGCCAAAGCCTCATGTCTATCGCTCTGCAAATTACTCGCCGTCAACGCCACAATAATCACCGGACTTTTGAACAATCTCTGCGCATCACCCAATTTATCCTCCTCTTTCACCTCTGTATCCTCTCCATTCTCCTCCCCTGCTGGTAAAACTGGCGGTAAACTCGAGTGATTGCTCCCACTCAACACGCCAATATGATTCACGCGCTCCAATCTCCTTATCTCCCGTGTTGCGTCTAGCCCGCTCATGATCGGTAATTGAATATCCATCAGTACTAGATGAAATCCTCCTTGTCGCCATTTATTCACTGCTTCGCGACCGTTCACGGCGGTGGCCCAGTGGACTTTTAATTTGCGGACGAATTGTTCTAGAAGGCGCATGTTGATCATGTTGTCCTCGACAATGAGTACGTTGATCGGTGGTACTGGCGTATCGACTATAGTGGCCGGGAGGGCGATGCGCTCGGGGGAAGGCTTAGTTCGCACCTGTTTGCGCGGTTTCACGGGCCGTGGGGACGCGACTCGTGGGGTGGGTGAATTCTGGTTCTTGATAGTCTCTACGGCGGGTGGGGTGGGAAGTGTGGTGGGCAGGCTGTGTTTCTCGGACGTCTCAGAGTCTTTGCGCGGGCGCGAGTTGCGGAGCATCGTGGAGGAGGAGAGCATGGTGGGTGATGCGGTTTGTTGGCGGTTCGTGCCTGGTCTTATGGCACGCGTGGTCAAGGTTCGCCGTGTGCCACCTGGGGAAGCGAGAGGGGGTACTTGGCCGGTGGTGAGGACGGACATGGCGCGTGGTCCTTCGGGGTGGATGTGCTGGAGGTGTAGAGCGCCGGGTGATATGGCGATAGGCATAGGTGGGAAGTAGTCGGTGCTGGACTCGTGGGGAGGAACGCTTTCGGCGGAGTGGGCGTGGTGATGATAGTGGACTAATTGGCCGCCTGGGGATTGTTTGGGCGTGCGTTTCTGAGGGACGTGGACGAGAAGTGCTTCTTCCATTAATTGGCGGCCGGGGAAATATCGTTCGACGGCTTGGGCGAGGAGCTCGTCGGGACTGAGTATGACTTCGTTTCCATGATTTCGAGGATTTATACGTAGCGTGACATCTGGAGCGTCGAAATGACGACCAAGAGAATTGCCATATTTTCGTAAAATGGCATCTTTTACATCGTCTACCATATCATCTTCTCGGACCGTGACTAAGGTCGCCGTAGCTCCGGGTCTTCGGACCCAGATCTTTTTTGGAGCCATTGGGACTCGAGGCGGCGGAGGAGTTATAGGCTGTGGTACAGAGGACGTTGGAGGTTTGCCAGAAGAAAGGGTTCGCTGAACATCGGGAGTAGGAGAGCTGAATGTTAACTCGGGATTCTGGTCTGGAAAAGTCCAAGCACTGCTATCAAGAGTATGGTTATCGGTGGACTTTGTGCTACCATCGCCACTCGTTACTGGTCGTTCGGTTGGCTTGTCCTCATGCTTGCTCGGTTGAGGACTATGCTGTTGAGTCGAAGTGCGTGGTGATGGACCTGGGGAAGGAAGAGGTTGCGGTTGATGAGGTTTCAAGGAATGTAGGGAGTTGGACGATTTATTTGGATGGGAAAGGATTGTAGAAGGGAGAGTGGAGTCTTGTTGGAGCTGTGAGGAAGCAGTCTTGGGTGGAGAGGGAAGATCGCCGTTGCTGGACGGCGGAGCGGCGCGACTGGTGGTGGAGGAGGAAGCTCGACGCAAAAGTCGATTCAGGCGGAGTTTAAGGTTTTGCGGCATAATCGAGAATTCTCACCATGACCCCCCGCTGGTAGAAGGGTATGAGAAAGCTCGATAGGAATATTAACAGGATGATCGAGTAGGTAAAGGCCAAGAGGAGAAGAGGCAGTTCGGCAAGCCTTTGGCAATGGAGCAAGGCAAAGCAAGCGAAATCACACCAAAGCCAAAGCCAAAGCCAAAGCAAAGCCAAAGGTGTCAATGCAATGCATAGTGGTAGGACTTGCAGCTACAATTAGCGACCGTTGCACTACTCTTCAGCCAATCCTTCACTAATTAAACATCAAAATCTTCATCTGCTAGGAATTCCCCAGTAACTGTGCTGTATCTTCTTTTCCTTTTTGCTGATTTTTCCGTAAAACTTGACCCTATCGTACCTATATTAACAATGTAACAGTGTCTCAAATACCACTCTCCCTTTAGATATCAGCCTCTGTTATTTTTCCTCGACCTAAAAATGTCATGTTCCTTGTTTTATTTCTACTCTCAGCCCAACACCAACATTCTGTCATATCCAACCCTTCAATGTTGAAAATCGCCTCTTCTCCAACATTTCAAGTTGAAATGCAGGGTTGCCATGTTTTATGGTCGACAATGCTGCATTAGACCGAAGTGGCGCCCACGTTTTCCCATGTCGAGTTAGAGCCATTCTCCATGTGCAAATCGCCGATCTTCAAAAGTCCTTTTCAAGTCTCCATCATCGTTAACTTCATCACAGCTTCACTATTCAACGGTTCAACGAGCTAAATGCCGAGCTCTCGTAGAACGCGATGTCTACCACCTCACCTTATGATCTCTTTGAATCCCATCTTGCTCAGTATTTCACACTTTGTCTATGTGCTCAATGGGACATACGGTAAGCGATAATAGAACGTAGCGGATGGCTTCTTGCAACGCTGCTTTGGGCTACGCCGTTTAGTCTGGTTCCTGGATTGACAAACATTGAATACGATTATCTTCATTCCCGATGCCGTGTAAAAAAGCTGACTGGACTATCATGCTCAGCTAATCCTAACTCCCTGGTCCCGCCACTAAAACAGCACTTTCCTTTCTCTCCCACCGCCGCCTTTTTCTCGAGCTCCATCTGCAATCTATTCCTTTGCCAGCCTGCAACCCTTCACGGCTTTGACAAGCACAAGCTCTCAATGGTTGTAGTATGAAGCGGCAGCTCCGCCTGGCTGGGTATTGCCAGTCACTCCACTCATCTGTCCGGGCTTCGAGTCAATATGGGCTTGTGGAGGTGGAGGATAGGGAGCAGCGGCCATGGTAGGCGCTGGGTTTGCATACCCTTGGTAACCGACTGCTTGAGCTTCCTTGTTCTGCAACTCTGTTAGGAACAAAAACATTAAAGAGATGATGGATGGACGACTTACCTTCTTGGATCGCTTGCGGCGAATGCAGCTATGGAGAAATACATGGTTAGCTACACGATGAAAAAGCATGGAGTTTAAGAGTCAACGTACCAACAGAGGATCATGAGAGCAATCAGACCGAAGAAGATCAGGATTGCAGTGAGGATCCAGCGACCGACGCGATGAAAGAAGTTCTCCTTTTTGCAGACTCGGTTTCCGTGCTTGTCTGTTGAGCAGTAGCTAGTCGTTAGGTTAGTGACATGTCGATGGGTGATTAAAGCTGGAGCAGAATGACGTACACATGAGCAGCGCGTGCGACAATGAGGTTGCGAGCCTCTAGCATTTGAAGGGTGGACTCCATTGCGGTGATAGATGTTTGATGGAAATACTGAGTGTATTTGATTGATGGTTTGGTGGTGATGGAATGCGATGCAATTCAGAAGTTGAGGATGTAGGAGAGAGAAAGCTTGGATCAAGATTTCAAGAAAAGAGACTCAGAGGATACTAGGCTTGTTTAGCAATTTGCAGGAGCGTTTGGTTCGTACGGCAGGATCGTTGGTTCGTATGGCAGGAGCGAGTTGGAATTACCAAATGAGGTTGCTTGGCTGCGTTGGTAGCTTCCCTTACACCTGGAGCACGATGGATCTAGATCTGTCTCGTGGCGTACTGTAACTTGGCAGATTTATTGGGAGAAGGAGCAAACTTGCAAATATACCTTGACTTGACTTGAATGAAATTCGATCAAGAAACAAGATTGAAAAGATAAAGAACTCACACTTCAAACGGAAAAGCAAGGCAGCTACATATTAAACCACCATGTTCTATCGTTACATCAAATCCATTATGGCCCCAGCCTTGCAATGCAATTAAATCTAGACCACTTCACGATCCGCCCGCTCAACCAACGCCAAATCCAATGAACTAGTCCAATCAATTTACCCGCCTTGCATATACATCCTATCGAATATCACAAGAGCCCTGCCTCCTACAAGCCACTCCTCTGAAGTATCAAATGCTTAATAGAATGTATTCCCGCCCCAGATACTGGAACTAGGCAGGGCTACGCTGTATTTCTCTTGGTTACACAATTTATTCCATGCGCCCGATGGATGACCTTTCACAAGATGGCTGTGGATTAGGTCTTGGATCTTTGAGCTTTGTTCAACAGGTAGTACAAATGAAGCTTATGTCCAGCTTCAAGCCCCAGTTCAACGCCATAAATGAGCTTCTACTCATTTAACTCGTACAAACTAAAAAGCTTAGCACGGGAGACAAGCATCCATCAACCTGTTCTACGGTCCTTTGAATAGGGGGATACATATTGTCTCACCTTTTCACTGAAATACTCAAGGTCATCGCTTAACAAAAGGAGCCCTAGTTGTTAAGATTATCTATCTATCAATATGGTATACGTTCAGTAATATAGATATCATCTTAAGCCCGCCAATCTAATATCAAGAATTCATGCTATCTAGGCCAACCGCATACTGATCATGAAATGGCGTGACGTCTTTTTCCATGGGATTCACTGGGATCAGTGGGGAAAATCCTAATATCCATTGATGCGACATAGTTCATTGATATATGTGGCTGAGCCTGTGAATCCCCAAGTTCACATCATACATATGAGACGATGTCTGCAGGATTAATTGAGATTCTCATTATCAATCTCTCTAATTAGCCACCGGATCGATATACTTCAAACTTCAAAGCCACAAAGACCTGGTGCTTTTAGCCGATCAGTTTCAAGTCAGCCACACATATTCCATATCATTATCATCCAAACATGTGTAGTAATCCTTCCCATCTGAAAATAACTCGTTCAATGGATATCATATACCCATGGGTATTTTGCAAAACATCAATCCTTCTTCCTCCGCTGCGCTTCCCGCTCAAGCTCCTGCCATAACGCAACATCCCACTGACTCGCTTCGTCCCCAATTGCGCCTCTATTCCATCTTAACCTCTTAAGTACCGGTTCAAGCACGAAACATCTCTTGCCAGCCTTATACCCATAATCCAACACCATTAAGATTCCAAATATCAGAATCAGCGTAAGCCACCAATACGGATCCCGACCAAATGACTCTGTAAAACCATTCCGTACACCATACGGATTTGGCCATGGATTATAAGCCTTGGCCAGGAAGATATTCCAGATCCACCAACCGCCTACTGTGATGAAGAATGATATCATGACGACTCGCGTCTTGTAGTGCGTTTCGATGATACTGATATTCGTTAGCAACGAAACGGTAAGGGGCTTAGAGACAGGAACTTACAACAGTTTCCAATTCGTCCATAGAATGCCCATCGTAAAACACAAATCACCAATGGCAAATATCCCCTGATCCGTGACATTCACCCTCCCATAGCCTGCCCATGCAACGAACCAAATTATAAGCCCCTGTACCACGGCTCCTACCATCCAGCCAAGATAACTCACGATATTCAAGCCCATGTTCTTCTGGCCGTATCTGTATAATTCCGGTACAGCTAACAATGTCTCAGGCTTCAGGTCTTGCTCAAACATGCCCATGATAATCACACACAACGACGTGAACAGCGTATTAAGCACAGTCAGAGACCAACTCTCATACAAAGATGTGCCTGTGTACCCATTGTACCGCTGGTACAGAGCTTGCGGCAGATAGAACAACATCTCTTTCCAAAACGTCATGAGGATGAATTTGGCAGTACGGATGTAGTTGTACCGTCCATGTACCAGGAGGAGTCGTTGAAGGTGGTGGAATTGCGCGATAGAGTAATCGGACACGCGGGCAGCTTGAAGACCTTCTTTACCGGAGATTCCTACCCCGACGTGGGATGCTTGGATCATGGCGATATCGTTGGCGCCATCGCCGATTGCGAGGGTGAGGGCGTTGGGTTGTTGGTGCCGGATTGCGTTGACGATGCCAGCTTTTTGAGAGGGTGAGGCACGGCAGCATATTACGGAGTCAACAGCCGGTATCAGGGAGTAGAAGTGGGCGCGGAGATGGGGGCGCTGTTCGATGTGACTGAGAGTGTCACCGTTGATGACAAGGACTTTGTGACTTGAGCTTTGCATGTCGGTGGCCACGGTTTGGAGTTGACTGGGTATGCTGTCCTTTTCGGAGTCGAGGACAAATATTTCGGAAGTTGGTTTACAAATGCCGGCGGAATGAGCGATATTGATGGCAGTCTCTCGTTTATCGCCCGTGAGCATCCAAATGCGGATGTTTGCTCGACGCAGCTTTTCGATCGTTTCAGGAACCTTTTTTTGCAGTTTGTCTTCGATCGCTGTAGCACCAAGAAGCTGAAAGGATTGCTCAATGGACTCGGCAGCTGCTTCTATGCGTTGTTGTCGATTGATTAACGATGTAGTAGCGTCTTGATAGACTTTGGCCCAGGAAGTATATTTAGCCAGAGTCAAATACCTATCAGCTAGAAGAAGTGTTCGTAGTCCTTCTTCGGCAAAGGATTCGATGTGTAGGAACGTGTTGGTGAAGATGGCGGAGTCTGGCAAGATTGAACCGTCTGTTGGTATGCCCACATCTTGCGCTGGTCTAAAATCGTTGAATGATGGTCTGATACTCTTACTGAACGATGGGCGTTCTTCCTGACGTAGGTTCACAAATTGCTTCATACGGTAGTCCAGACTGGCACGCTCTTGTTGCTGTTCCTGAGTTCGAAGGAGCTCATGGGAGATCTCTAGACTCTCTCGTACTGCTACCGCCTTTTCTTCAGCTAGGTTGGCTAATTTGAGCCGCGGAAGGATAACATTATCGGCGCCCTTGCAAATCAACCATATGCGACCATCGGGACATTTGACAACTATTGACATCCGCTTTCGATTGCTACTAAATTCGATGATGTCCAGGATTATGTAAACGTGCTCCTGAACTCAGTCAGTATCGTGTTGATCCAATGCCAGCGAGTGCTAGATTCCCCTAGCACGCTCTGGCGGCCATCATATTCAATAGAACCATAGTACTTTGTCCAAGACATAGTATATTGGAGCCATTGGATGTTATGGTCGCCAACCCGATTTTGAGGCGCTCTTGCAACATCATGTTCGACTTTTTATTATGGTTTGTGTGTTACCTTATCAGTTCCATTAGGCAATCGCTCCTTCACAGTCATTGATTCAGATGTTCGAGACAATACTGAAAAGCCAAGCTGCTGCGCTGCTTGGGCTAATGCGACTTCATCAGGAGATGAGCCTTGATAACTCAAGCTTTCTCCGTCGTACTCTGGTAAACAGGTGTGACAAAGTGTCATTGCGAGAACAAAGTCGCGTGCCCGCTGCGCAAATGGTAAGTCAGGATTCTCTTGTGAGTACTCCACCAGATGACTCGTCGAAGATGAACCAGCTTTCTCGTTCGAATTCCCAGTGCTCGTCGAACTGTGCACTGCATCCGCGGGCTTGTCATGGTTCCAGATGGCGCCCATTGCGGACATGCGCCGAAACTGCATAACATTCTCCGTCAGTGTACCAGTCTTGTCAGTCAAAATGTAGTCTACTTGTCCAAGGTTCTCCAAGATGGTGTTGGTGTTGCATTGCATGGGTGTATTAGAGGCTTCATCATACATCTCAACGTCATTGTTGAGAAGAAGCAATTGACCAATCTTGACAATCTCTAGAGAGACGTACAAGGCCAACGGAATGACGTTGTTGAATGTGATTGCGAATCCAATGATGATGTCGCGATACTTGACGAAAGCGTTATTCAGATAGAACGAGTATTGTTCCGTAGATTTATGCCAGAGATAATAACCTGCTGAGCAGCCAGCAGTGAGAATGATGACATAGGCCACTAGAGTCAGAACAATTTGGTTCGCATACTGTTCTAACCGTGGCTTCTTGGCCTTTGGATGATGATTGGCGTTATTGCGAATCTTGCATTCTTCTCCAGTGAAGACTACCAATCCGGTAACGTACTTGGTGTTTCTTAGCACACTTCCACGGAACACAACGTTGTTTAGAGTTAGTGGTTCGGTTCGATCTCCGAGCGTGAAATTTCCAGTAAAGTCGTACAAATTTGAGTTGGGGTCTTCAGTGAAGAATTCTGCGTCGCAATTCCGAGCCCCTTCCAGACTGCGACATGATTCCTGGAGAGACTTTGGCGCTTGTCTGCTTTTGAGATTCGTCTCCCCGTCCAAAGCCATAGTTTCGATGTATGCGAGACAATCGTCGCGGTCTGTAGATAGCAAAGTGATGTCGGCAGGAACTGCTTCATCGCGTTCCAGTCGTATGATGTCGCCAACCTTGAGTTGCTGCCATTGAACTTTAGTCCATCCATCGCAAGGATTCAGTCTTGGCTTTTGGATATGCCAAAAGCAGAAAAGCTTATGTATAATTGGGAAGGAGAGCCAATGATGGTTTATACCGACTGATTGCCCATCTTGTAGCACCGTCGCCAGATTTCGAATGTTTTCTACTTTGTCGAGCCGGTGTCGCTTGAAATCGTCATATCCCTCCTTGGCTACAGTCAAGCACAGAAAAAATAACTAGGCCGTCAGCGTTAGCCCACGATAGAAAAGATATGCGCTGGTCAATACAAGATTTTGACAATTTGGTCAGTTGCCGAAAAGCGCTCAATGGCTTTACGACATACTAGCGCTTCGACGTGGCGTCTGCCAATGATCAAGATGAATATTACAAGAAAGGAGACCTACCAAGGGTAGAATCGTAGTGTAGTTTCCTGTAGTACTAATTCCAGGAATTGCTTGAGGAACTCCGATACAAATGAAATAGAAGTTGCTGAGCCGCGTGGCCTGGAATATGAACTGCTTAGGCAAGAAATCGTAAACGGTGTATCTTGCAGTCCGAATAGCATTTGAAATATACGGCTGTTTTCTTCTTTCGTCTATCAATGGTCCGCTCCAGCGAAGCGGAATATGACGACCACATTTCGAAGGTGGCAGTGGTTTTCGTCTTAATAACCAGTCCAAGACAACTTTCGAATATAGTCCAAATGCGTTATGTCTCAATCTTGAAATCAAGGAGACCCTTTGCGGTTCATTGGACAACGATGTAGTAGAGTCATTGATTTCGCTGCTTTCCGTCTCAACGATTTCCTTCGTATCGACTTTACCATCAGGATAAAGGTCCATTATTCCCTATTCCCGATACGGCTTGTCTGGCCAGGCTTCTCCCGCCGTCTTCTGCATCCCGATCAGTCTCAAACGTTGAAATCCGGGTAGTGTTGATAGTTTAGCCGGGCAAGCTTGAGCTGAAGTTTCTGCTTGTTATCTTAGAAAATCGCGAAGAGGTGTTGTCCTTTCTGGTCTTGGAGATGTCCACCGCTTGGCAATGGCTCTAATGTATAATGACGAGGGTGGTTATTCCTGACCAATGAGCATTGGTAACAAGACAACTTCCTTAAGTGGTTGGACTATCAGGGTATAACGACATATATAGAATCAGACTGGAAGGCTCACCGGGAAATCGCCAAGTCTTTGGAATTTCTTTGATCTAAAGCACACAAATGTGCCACGACAGGCTCTTCCTATCTCATGTTGTCAAAGGCAGAGTACCAAACAATGCTATAATACAATGATATAATACATATTACCTCTTCGAAGCATGCATGACTGCTTTCAAACTGGTTTTCCAGCAATACATAGAACGCCACTGACTTCCAATGCCATTCCGCGAACATCATTGCTTACAAGCTGGACAACATACGTAGCACGCTATCATCAATATTGACGGCCACCGCCATCCATTCCTTGTGAGTCGGAAGATGAACCCCTTTCATAACAGAACGCAGTCATTGAAAGACATCGTACTCGATAAGCGCACGCGGCTTCTTTCCTGTCCACCCATTGCTCTTACCGCTTCCCAAACGCATCATCAAATGGGCAGCCAATCTCCTCCATCGGCGTCTCTGGCTCCATGCCAACATTCTCTGCGCGCGCCAGCACATTCGTCCCATGCAGATACCCTTCGCTCTCCAAGTAGCCTCCACTTTCCAAACCTCCACTTTCTGACACTTTTGGCTGAACCAATCTCTTTCCACCCGAGTCTTGTACCTGCCAGCGCGCGAAAAGGTCATTTTGGATCCATATGATCTTTCCGACCGCTTTGACGAGCGCGAGTTTTCGTTCGCTTTTTAGCCGTGGGTGTAGTAGTATTGCTTCGTTCAGCAAGTCTTGGAGATAGCCGAGCGACGCGCCGAGGTGGATGAAAGCGATATCCATGCATTGTGAGGTAGGCTGAGAGGTTTGTAGCGGTGAGGAGGCGTGTTTGATGCCGACTTTGTCGAGATATTCCCAGTATTCCATCTTACTGGCGTCGGAGAAGAGCTTTTGGAGATAGCCGCGTAGGATCTGAGAGATATCAGTATATTATTGGGGGTAGAATTAGTGTACGGAGATTTGTACGAGCTTGCGATACTCCATTTGGGGAGAAGATCCGTGCGGCGTTTTGTCTACGGCACCTTCGTAGCCCGAACTACGGGTGCCAAA
Organism: Microthyrium microscopicum; assembly: GCA_010405405.1. NCBI lineage: Eukaryota > Fungi > Ascomycota > Dothideomycetes > Microthyriales > Microthyriaceae > Microthyrium > Microthyrium microscopicum. Next base: position 478,510 of record MU004240.1, on the reverse strand, counting down.
ATGGTTTGCGGTTACATCGTAGCTTAGGAGCTTCTTGTAGAAAGAATCTACTATAGAAGGGATCGAAGGTCGAATATATTTCCCACCACCTAAGAGTGTAGTTATGTCATCTGAAACTTGTTAGTCAGGCACCTTGCTATAAGCACACGCGATCAGCTTACTAGAAGTAAAATCAAGAAAAGAATGCAAGAACTGTATTCTCGCTTCCAAACTCGACTCTAAATCAACATGTTGTACCCGACGAGTTCCCATAATAAAACTTGACCAAACTTGGCCTTGCCAGCACAAAGCTTCCCAAAATGAAAGCAGAATTTCGCTAGCAGTTCCATGCTCAATTGTGCTACAATTCGCCAGATATATACCATGTGAATGAGACATGTTGACCTTTGCTACATGGAGCTTAGCCCAAATTTAGATAATTCGTCATATTTCCGACAAAACCCTTGTCTGTAAAGTCGTGACCCATGGCCTCGGATACTTCTACGACAAGTTCACGTCTGGAAGCACTTTAAAACCTTCGCCCTGAACACCCGCCTGACTGCATAGGGCGAAAGGTCGGAATCATCACCGATGGTTCCCGGTTCAAGAGAGCGCTCTGGAAACCTCGGTACGATTATAAGCACCTTTCGAAGCAATTTGCTCGCATTGCGATATGTATGTACTCCGTACCAAATCGCCAGGCCCTGTTTGAGACGTGCGAAACAGCGAATTCGGAGCATCAGGTTGTCGCGTGTTCAACAGCCCAGTTGCCAAACGTCAAACCATGGTCCCGGCGAAAGGATGTCGAAGAGCTCGCATCGTCGGGCCGTATGGACGTTTCTGGACAGATATCTGAGGCTCCGACGCGTGGACCTCCGGCTGCCCTGGCTTAGCTTCTAGAAGATTAAGAGATCCCCAGAAACGCAGGCCATCTGGTGGACAGATGATTTAGATACGTAATCTAGTGACGAGAACGTGGGAATTGCGTTTTGATTGCTAAGGTGTGCTGATCATGGAAACTCAACAATTTATCGGACTATCGCGATAGCGAAGGAGGTTAGTTTGTGGTCATTTCTGATTGGTCAATCAAATGAGTCCAAGCTCCTTAAAGCTCCACTATCTTTCTCAAGCTGGATATCAGTACATCGTGAACTTTAAACATCTGACAAAGCAGTCAACATATGTCTTGCCATCAATCTACGAAATGGCCCGAAATTCCAAAACCAAACATCCGCCAAGGGCCAGCCAGCACCCAAAATCCACAAAGTCCCACAAGAACCGCGCCAAAGCTCTCAGCAACCAAAAGCCAGTCATCAAATCGCCAGACGAAGTAGCTACGAACGAAGCAGCCACAACTGGAGCAACCAATACAGACCGAGCCGCTCCCGATGCCCCATCAACTGCGCTGGATGCACGTGAGATTACTCGTATAACCACTCGCCAGCCTGGCGAAGTTCGCGGCCCACCACCACCCATCCCCTTACACGCAGACGAGCCTGCCCGAGAACTCTTCCCGCCGCACAGCGATGATCCCGTACTACGCGCCTCGCATGATTTGCATTCCATTGTAATCAAGCCCTCTTCTAAGATCGAGAATAAGGTCAAGCAGGTGTTGAGTGCGCTACGGCTTGCAAAAGAGCAGGCAATCAAGGATAGTCAGCAGCAAGCTACTCAGCAGACGAATACTGGAGAAAATGGCAATGAGGAGGAGCAAAGGAGCACTCAAGGTCGACGCGAGGTGCTAGTGTCGATAGTAGGCAATGCAAAAGCCAGCAACAAGGCAATAAGTGTGGCAGAAGTCGCAAAGCGCGAGTTTGCGCAGACGGTGTATCAGTATACAGGCGTGTGGACGCGGCTTGAAAGACAAGTTGCACGAGTCAAAAAAGATGTCACGAAGGAAGCTTTGGACGGCGGGGTTATGAAAGATGAGGATGACAATGAGAATTCGGTGTTTATGGACGTTCCGCAGCGGGCAACGGTGAGGAATGTGGCTTGTCTGGTCATTTATCTGGCGCTCAAGCCAATTCCAAAGCTACGGGACACTTATGGGTGAGTTGAGCTACAGGAAGGGGATTATGGCTGCTAATGTTCAGTAGCGAACAAGTTACAAAGGCACCGACCTAAAAGAAAACAAGAGAGTCTAAAGTGATGATCATTCATATTAATGATACAGGGAGAGGTATACCTAGGGTATCTTTTGGCCGTAAATCATACAGTCATGCAAGTATTGGTCGACATCGTACAGTCTCTCACATGGACTCCCATTTCTGGCCACCCATAGCGCAAGCTCGATTGAAGAGCTCGTCACGCAAAGGAATGGCAGTCAGCAGAGTTTGCGACCCATCACGGCACACAATTTCCAGAGCATCAGCGACTTCTCGGTCCAATGCCCAACCAACAACCAGTTTAGCCTTCCAGCCATAACCACCAACCTTGCGCAACTCGGCAACCTGAGTGATATCGATCTTCCAATCAGGATTCAATTCTCCCTCATCTCTCTCAACAGTACCCAGCTCTGCAATCTTTTTGTCGGTGGAGAAGGCAAGGAGTGGCGTGAAACCGTCCCAGGTGATGTATGCATGGCCTCGATGTCCTTTGAAACGACACTTGAAATCGACAGGTCCGGAGAGCAGATTCTCCTTGCGACTTGGCACAACACCGAGCCGATTTTTTGCTGGTGTGCTTCCGACTTTAGCTTTCAGAGAATCAGTACCAATGGCCGTTCGAACTGCAGTCTTCGCGGTGCTCTTGAACAAGCCAAGAATCCGACTACCCTTCTTGCCATGTTTTGTTTCCGCAGAGGCTTGTACGTCAGCACCAGAAGTTTCTTCTGCCACGCCTGGTTGCTTTGCAATAGCCAGGTCCAGCTCTTCTTTAGTTGCGTTCAGAGGCCAGTCGCCACCGACAGAGCGCAAGTGGTCATCATTAAGCTCAGCAGGTTGATCTGGTGGAGGTCCCTCCGGCTTTGGTGGTGGGGGGAGGGGACTGTGAGCGTTTTCTCCGACTCGGAGCAAAGTGAGGGTGAGTTGAGCGTCGTTTGGCACACCCTTGAGAATGGTGTTGCGGGGTTCTAGGATTTTTTGCCAATTCGGAAACTTGTTGTTAAGCCAGTTGATGGCTGGGGTCATGATTGGATCACCGAAGAAGCCAAATCCAGCTCCGAAGCCGATGCCTTTGATGATCATATATGGTGTAGTGATGTATGAGACGAGAACCAGTGGTAGGACCTGAAAAATGTTAATACTGATCACTATTACTAGTTTCAGTGGCCGTCAAGAGAATAATCTTACCAAACCAGCAAGACGCAGCTGATATATACTTCGATCATATGGAGCCGTTGGCGACAAAGCATTTCCAAACCGCTCCCATGTATCACAAATTCCACCAACTGCGTGCATAAAGGGCCGCATTTTATCCCACATCGCAGTTTGCATGGGCACCTTGGTCTTGTCGTGTGAGAGAGCGCCATTTACACCACCGCTTGCTTCCTTTGCTGTCGCAGCTCCAGTCGCAAGGGCTGAAGGATCTGGTACACTGTCACCAGGAGTTGAGTCAGATTCGAAATCGGGCTCACCCTGGGGGTGTTTTCCAGTCGTGCTTGCGAGGGCAATGGAGGCGATGCTGGTGACAAAGTTGCTAGCTTCTTGTTCTACGGCTTCGCCTTTCATATTCTCTGGAGCTCCGGTGATGGAGTCGTGGGAACCTAGGACTCCTGCTTTGGGTTTTTGTACACCTAAAGATCGTCAGTGCCAATCTTGATGTGAAGGTTTGATGCCGTAAGGGCTATGGGAGTCATAAACTTACCTCCAGTCTTTTTGTTAACTAAAGCCAGAGGAGCGGGTGGGAACATGGTTTTACGTGCTTCCGGGGAAACGATGAGAACGATCATGACAACAGAGAGTATTGGCATCAGAAGGTCCAATATCCAAGCGACGAAGTAGACTCCGGCAAATATACTTGTTCGACGTGTCTCTCTCCATGACCGCAATCGTGCGATATGATTGAATGCACTGACAAAACCCACAATCTTTGAAAAAGTCAGCGAATTACTACTGCCTGTCAAGGGCAACGAGTACATACCACTGTCATGTAGAATCGCTCTAGGTGTGATCGTAACTTGTCTGGAGAAAACTCCTCGTCATCCACAGCGTTTAGATCCAAACCGCCAGAAACTTGAGCTTTGGTCTCCTTCAGATGAAACATTTGCTACAAACTGTCAGTAGCCAGAAACTCCTAGCTTGCAGTCGGACCCACCTTGTTGAAGCGGCGAACAAGTATCCAAAGGTCCTCATTCTTGACACCTCCGATTAATGGATTCGAGATGTTCTTAGCATCTTCATTCCATCCTAAATCCACAACTTCTTGGCCGTGAATAGCTTCGGATTGGATAGTGCCTCTTTCGTCAGGTTCCGCCATGGCAATGGAATGAGACTCAGTAGGTTCTTCGTGCATGCCGTGTGCTACTTCTTTCTTGTGGGGATCGGTAGATTCAGGTATTGGGAGGATGTCCTGTATCATAGCGGCGGCGTCTGAAGCCATGATGAGGGGCTCAGGTGGATGTAATCAGAAAGGTTGGAGATAGAAGGGAATTACACTTATAAAGAAGGGTGTGATGGGTAGTACTAGTATCCAATTGACAGATGGATCATGGCAAACCTAATGATATAGCAAGGAAAGAGGGACGAGAGGCTGAAGGAAGGGATCATCCATTGGCAAGGCTGAGAGTGATGTCATCCCTGCCACACATCGCCTATCCCTGTCACTTTTTTCTTGTCTTAGCGCGTCTTTTTCCATACACCATCCTGATCCATCCAACTGCAATGCTGCATCCGATCACGAATCACGCGTCAACGATCTACTAATCGGCCCATTCCTTGGTCATATCCATGCTGTCCTCAAATGTCTGCTTTGAAGGACCTATCTCACCTTAAGCAGAGTCACATAGCCTTCCTCCTCAAACGCATCGGCGCCATCGTTGGTGGTAAAAAGAACGAACAACTCCGTCGTCTGAACCATGAACTCGTCCGTCCTAGGCTGGTCCTTGGGAAGGATAAAGATGGCGTGGAAAGAGCTCGCATCCTGAGCGTTGATATGGGCATCAAGAATTTGGGCTACTGTCTCACCAAAGTAAATATCCATCCAGACACAAAGACAACCAAACCGAGTTTTCTCGTCGCAACTTGGGCCAGCGGACCCCTTTTTCCCGAAACGAACAAGGCAGAAGAGTCGAATGAAGATCCCTTCGATTTATACAGTCCGTCCAACTTCTCCAAGACGGCCCTCGACCTAGTCAAGAATGTCTTCCTACCGCTGAGACCTACGCATATTCTCATCGAGAAGCAACGTTTCAGAACAGGTGGACAGCCGATGATACAAGAGTGGACTGTAAGAGTCAACAAGCTCGAGTCCATGCTTTGGAGCATATTGGCGACACACAACGAATACAATGAGTTCAAAATACAAACAAGTGCTGTAGACCCAGCGCGTACGACAAAGTTTTGGGTTCCGGTCGATAAAGCTGTCAAGAACGAGGAAAAAGTCATGGCGGATACTAAGAAGCTGAAAATTAATCTCGTCAAGTCGTGGATCAGCAAAGAGAAACTCCCAGAAGAGATTGATTTACAGTTTGGAGTTCAGGCTCATCCGATGATGAATTTTTTTGCGACTGGAAAGAGATTTGCGAAAGGCGAAGATACCCCCAAGAAAAGAGATGATTTAGCAGATTGTCTACTTCAGGCTGCGGCCAAGGTTATATGGGAATTGAATAGACGACAGATTGCGGACATGAGTGTGAAGCAGATAGAACTACTATGTAAATCTGCGGATGCTGCTACTGCGAACAGTAGTGCATCAACGGGGTGATCGAATAAGTTCCACGCTCCATCCGCATTGATGGCTCCCATCAATGCTACTGAAGAAGAGATCTTGTATTTTCCATAGCACTTGATTGATTCTTCGGTCTGGTGAGAGCCCATACATGTGCGCTGCACAACTCAAAAATCAATCATGTCCTCTGCTTCGTCATCGTCGTAGCCCGGCTCAGAAATGTCTACCGAACTCAACTTCTTGTTTAGGATCTCCGTCTTCGCTGCTTCCAAAGCGCTTTCGTACTGCTTTTTCTGCTCTTCGCCCTCCAATCGTGCTACTTCCTCAAATATTCGCTGTAGCAATCCTTTCACTTGCTCCTTCGCGAGCTTGCGCTTCAGTGCGTCTTGCTTCGCCTCGTCGCGGAACCCCTTCATGTTGAACGCCTTCCATTGCTCGTCGAACTCGGCTTGCAATTTCGCATCAGGCTCGATGTTTCCACGCTCACAAACCGCATGCCAACGTGGCACCCAAACCTCGCGAAGCTGTTCGATCAACGCTTCGAGTAATTTGACTTGATAATTCTGCCCTCCATTCCCCTTCTCCTCCTAGAAATCGTCAGTATAAAATTACGATCAAAATTTATCGCCTCTGATGGGAGCCATAACACTCGATAAGAAAACGCCTTCTCCGGGCGCCATCGAGTGCGCTAGCAGCCACCACTAGCTCTCGTATATCTCAAATGTCCCCATAGACTGCGATTTGACAGGAATATCTTACCCCAATTACCTCCTCCGTGAAGTAAAATCGTGGTCGATCCTTCTCCATCTCCGTCAACAAGACGTCCTCAAACTCCTCATCAGCCTTCGTCTGAAAGTCATTGGCGACCGTAATCATTTCGTTCTCGTCAAATTCGCGGGCCGGCTTGAGTTTGCTGTCTTGAGGGGGGTTGGCAGCTGCCTGACGCGCTCGGCGGAGGCTCTGTGGCATATCGGCAACGCCTTCGCGTTCGGGTGTGTATGACCAGCCGGCCTTGGGCGCGATATTGGGTTCCATGTCGTTGGCCATGTCCGCGGCGGTGCGTGTGATGGTGAGGTTTTCACGGCCACCCTGTTGAGCACTTGGAGCCCGAGTTGAGTCTAACGATTGTTAGATGAGAGACGAAGAATTCTGCTGGAAGGTGTATGAGGCAAACGCTGGGGTGATTCGTCCAAATGTTCATCGATTGAGAGATATTGGATGAGCGTACCTTTTTTGAGATTGGCATTCTTGCTTCCCTTCTTCTTCGCCATGTTGAGGATCGTTTGTAGAAGGTTTAGTTTGATGATGAGATGGAGAGTGTTTCTATTAGAGGAAAGAACTTGAAGCAATTGTTATTGTAGTTGGTGGGGAAGTAGCAGGTGGAGACGGGTACCTGCTGTTCTTGTAATGGCAACAACGCTAGGCACGGCCCGACAATAAGGCTGGACGTCAGCCTTATAGCCATCAACGGACATGCAAGTGGATGTTATAAGCGGACAGTCTCCTATCAATGACGAAGGCTACCATCAGCGTTACTCAACAAGAGATATTGTTTTTCCCATTGCACTCGATCACTCATCCGCATCTGAACGCTTTCTATGGCAAGGAGAGCACTCAATGAACTAACACGGCATATGGGAGCCAGCAAGGCCGATGTGGCAACCCTTATTTTATCATGGCAGACGGACTGACAAATATCACTTTTTTCCATGAAGTATCGTTGGAAACCAGAATTGAATTTCTACTTATATTACCCTCCCATACGTTTCAAAAATCACAAATGCCACCAAAACGATATTTCTTACCCAAAAGCTTCACCGTATTTCAATCTACAACCCCATGGATCCTTATTCTTGAGTGCCAGTACACGTTTATTCGACTCGATAAACTCGTTTATGTAGTACGGGCGAGCAAGTCGCAAGTGGTGCCGCAGAACTAGAAGTGCTACCCGAACCGGGGTCCGCTATCACGGTGGACAAGCTGGTGCTCGTGATAATGGAGCTGGATGCCGATTCAAGTCTCCAGCACATTCCCAGAGCTGGCTGGCAGCCTGTACCGCACCACGGCTCTGTTGATCCGCTATACATTGTTAGTGGCTGTTCATTTATTTGATGGATGATGCTTACCAAATATTATATTGACTGCAGCATTCTCCAAATGAGCTTCCAAGGCTATAACGACGTTAGTTCGGGTTGCATACTATGATGTGCCGGGAGGTCTCATACCATGTGTAGTTCTGAGGTCCACCACAATGTCCATTGGGATCAATCGGGTTGGAATAGATAGGCGGCAATGACGATGAACTGCTGCTGCTTGCTTGCTGTATACTGGGGCTGGGGTCCACTGGCGATGGGCTTGGACTTGGACTTGGAGCTAAAGGTGAAGAGCTCACGGCCTCGGGAGACGAGCTGGGGGCCAGCGGTGACGAGCTCCCAGCTGGCGGAGATGGGCTAGGTGACGAACTCACAACTGGCGGAGAGGGACTGGGCGACGAGCTTACAGCTGGCGGAGAGGGATTTGGCGACTCGCTTGGACTTGGCGATGGAGCTGGTGGAGAAGTACTGGGCGACTCGCTTGGACTTGGTGCAGGAACCGGTGGAGAGGGACTAGGTGAATCGCTTGGACTCGGTGAAGCAGCCGGTGGAGAGGGACTGGGTGAATCGCTCGGACTCGGTGAAGGATCGGCCACGGACGAAGAAGATGCGACGGGATCACAGTCTCCATATTCTGGTTGGCATCCATCGCCGCAATACTCAATCGTATCTCCGCTGAGTCTTGTTAGTGTGCTGTATCTACGCTGGTGTGAATGATGTCTTACCAGAAGCCAAAAGTAGAGCAACATTGACCGTAGATACTTCCTGCGCAGATTTCGTCTGTCGCTGCTCCGCAATCGCCAAATACACTTATTGTTCCGGAGCTCGATGGTGCTGAGCTGCTTGATGTAGCAGTGTCGGACGATGAAGCTGCGGCAGGAGAAGGCAATGGCGATGGCGATGGTGAACCTGCTGCTGTGGATGAAACGGAAGAGACGGGAGCTGATTCGTACGGCATATAGTTATGCGGTCCTGGGCATGGAGGATCCTGAGATAATGCGAAAGCGGCGCAATTGTTCAAAGAAGGCTCGCTTGTCCATGTACTAGTCAAGTAGCACTTCTCAAACTCGTCTAATCTGTGTCCATTGGTGAGATAACATCTTGATATCAGAAGGGTAGTATACTAACGTGCACTGTCTACAGTTGGTATACGTCGCTTGCGCACTGCTACAGTCTATTGGAGGGAACTGCGCTTGACAGTTCAACAACGCGGTGTCTGATGCAATGCAGTAACCTCGAGCTTGTGTGATTATATCGCCCTCTCTATATAGTAACATGAGTCAGTCTGAGAATTCCACGGGCTGTAGTCAAGATTCAAGCTTACAGGTCACTGATACAAGAATTGCTTGTAGGATCATTCGTGGTGCAAACGTATTCGGAAAACTTGATTTGTGTTAGAGCTCATAATCGTGGAATCACGTAGTCAACTTACTTGTATTTCAGCCGGATTGTTAGCTGGGTCACCTAGCTGTTTCTTCACCAGTGGTTGTATTTGGTTTTTGTGTGCATAAACTCCAGAGGCAGAGATCAAAGCAGGTGCAAACAAGAGTAGTAATGCTGAGACGAAGACGCCAGATAAAGTTGAAAAAGAACGCATGATGAAATGAGTGACAGTCGCAAATATTAGACGAGGATGTTGAAACTGAAGGTCAGCAAGCACGCCTAGCTTGACATTGCGAGTAGTATCACAATAGATATCTGTAGATAGGGCGCGTTGTTGCGGGAGCCAGGAATGCAAGGTCGCGATCCGCGCCATTTGCCTCATAATTATATACATACATTCCAGATCCAAATAGCCGCTAAATCTGAACAAAGAGGAAAATTAGCTATATCTGCCTCCTAACATGGTCACCACCAATTGCTCGCTTCCATGCCGTAACTAATCTTTGAGTTGTTGGAAATGATGCTTTGTCGGCTAAAAAGCGATATTTCCGTCCAAAGAAGCTTTCCATATCATCCTTTCCCAGGGGTATAACAACCATCTGACTAGATTCAAAGCGAACGGGGGCGAAGGCTGTTGTAGTTGGAGCTGACGGAAGGGCCGGAGTAGGAACGATTGGAGTGAGTCCAATCAATCCTTCTGGTGAATTGCTAGAGACGATTTGAATAACTTCATCCCTTGTAATAAGTCCATTTTTAGCCAGAACATGCCGGGAGTAAAGTTGTTCTCGTTCACCAGCCTTTGGAGGCTGGACAACGTTCTGCGTATCTCCCTTTTCGCTGCTGAATATGTAGACTTGCTCTGTTACTGCACTACCTTTCGTGGTATTTCCGATCGTCTGGTAATATGCTTCACCCTCTTGAGTCGTGTTCATGAATGTCCCCTTTGCGTCAGGTCCAGTGCCAAAGTTATCTAGTGCCGAAGGCGTTGCACTGTTTCCTAGCACCATAACTTCCTTTCCTCTGGTAAATCTCCCGGATAAAGTCATGGAATTATTGGTAACATCAATATTGGCTGCCGAAAAGACTCGAAGTGGATACGCAATTGTCCTAGAATAACCGCCCGCGGAAATGTCCAGTCCATTGGTAACCTGAACATTGGTTTGATTATTTCCCAAGTTTGCTGCCGAACCGATATTGGAGAAATTATATGTTTGTTTCCAGCTGGCAGGCTTTGTGCCTTCAGAAGTTGTGACACTTCCATCAACACTAAAATCGCGTGAAGCGGTAACTTTGTAGGATAACGAGACGTTGAATCCTTGCGGAGACCTTGCAATGGCTTGATCTATTGTGATCTTGGGCTCCGAGGCCTGGACTTTGGGCGGCTGCCCGGTTGTGATAGTGCCGGCTCGATCAAGCCAGACAAATACTTTGCCTGTGACGACCCAATTGCTTCCAGGCGGTGAGAGGACTACATTTCCTGCATCCGTATCATTAACGCCCATAACACGAATCTCGAAAGTATGATCTTTGCCATCACTGAGGACCGGGAGCCAGGGTGTAATGTCTATTTCATCCTCCTTGAGATCGTATGTATCAATTCCAACGATTGGTCTCCAGAATGTAGGAACAACTCCACCCGTAAAGATCACCGGGAAAGGCCAGGCAATACCGGCAAGCTGTCCATCAACTAGAAGCTGCAGCTCGCGAAATGGAGAATATCCTAGCATGGTGGTTCCGGCAATAGCAAATGTTTTTGTACTTGATTGTGGTACATTGGACCACCAAAACTCTTCATCCGCCTGACCACAAGCTGATATGGTGAAAATTGCTCGGCGAGCGTTTCTAGGTAAAGTCATAACAGTTCTGGCAGGTCCATCCTGAGGTATAGCGAATGCACTAGATTGGTTATTAGAGCTCTGTTTCTTTGACACAGGCAAAATTAGGTCGGCCGGTTGATTTTTGGTTGGGGATGTGAAGAAAGTTGCTGTGAGTGTTGTATTATAGCTTCCAGTATATTTGCTGTCGACAATATTTCCAAGGTCGAAAATGACTTTTTGAGGTTGTTTCCATAATGGAAGAAAGTTGGAGACATCTTTAGTGTAAGTCCAGATGATCCCATTAGCATTAGGTTCGGCAGTTGAGGTTCGCCAAACTTCAGTGTCTCCAAGATCTACAGGACGGTTAGTGTTCGCTTTGATATGCAACCGAATTTACGCACACATAAGAGCAAGTCTATTTTCAATTAGCACAAGAAGTCATCTCTCAGTCTTGTGATCATTTACCTGTCAAATTGGCGTCCAACAGAAGTAGCTTGGAAGGTTATCGTGACCCGATTGAAGTCGCATTGAGGTGGTGAATATGACCCTTCGGATCTTGTTAGAAGCTACCAAATCTTGTATCTACCTAGGTATATACTTACCAACAAAGGGTTTTCCATAACTCCAGCCAAATGTATACTGCATTAATTGAACTGTGCAGTTCGCAACAGCAGGGACATTTATAGGTGCAGTAACCTCTATGACATCTAGAGGTTTTACAACCGCGGAGCTCGAAGACTCAATGGCTGAAATTCGTCTATCTCCATAGCCAATTGCTGATACTAGAGATATGAAACTCAATATACTCATGAGCAGAGGGATTGCCTGCCATGATAGGCAAGCCCCTGAGAACGTTAGTGTAAGAACATGACACTTTGTCGAAGCCAACACATGTTGAAAAGCTCATATGAGCTTCTGGCAGTACTTCCCACCTCATTCAGCGGTAGTGGCAAACGTGAAGTGCTACGGTAACCACAAGGTATTTTGTCATAATCGGAACCACGGGAGGGACTTACACGTTGATCGCATGATAGAGCTAAGAGTAACGAAGCCACCAATTTGTTGATTGGGCGGTAAAAAAATATCCCAGTTGTATCTTAGCACCAAGTGGTCCGAGTTAGTGCGATGTCAGATAATGGGGGTTCCTTAGCAGTCTGGATTGTTGATGCGTCCCGTGGTCTGGGCTCCGATTTGTAGCAGTTTCGTCTGGATTACGATACCGAGAAGGTATTTGGTATATTGTGCAAGCTGCTTTTCGGAGCTTAGTAGTACAACTATTGATCTTGTAAGTGGAAGATTCTTGGACCCTTCATTTTCAGACGGAGGGACTGCTCCAGGGCCACGTTCAAAGTTTGAAAAAGTTTCGATTTAGGTCATGATCCAAAACTTACCGCCAATGTGCAACCGTCAATAAGATGACCGAGGTGATGCTGCCCTACTAGGAGCTGCTTGCGCCGGTATAATTGTCCCAAAATCGCCGGATAGCTGCTTTTGCTAGTGCGGTTGACGTTGCGCGTGAGCGAAGATAGTTGAACAACGCAAACTCGTCCTTGGTAAGCAAATAACTTTCCGGCTCAGCTTCGATGCGTGCCCAGACCTCGTCGAATTTTCGTTCAAGGTAATCTAGAACAAGCGGATCGACTTCTATATCTGAATTTCGTGCAATTTCGAGCGCCTTTTGTATCGTCAAAGTTGAGGCGTCGATCTCTTGGTTCTCGTTAACGTCCATGGTAGCTGAAAAACAAAACAAAAAGATTCCAGGAGGAAGTACTAGGACTGGCTAGGGAAGACGAGACAAAAATGGACATGGCAGATGGCAAGCAAAGAAGGAGCAGGCTGAATATAAATCGTGTAGGTAGGAGCACCTCGATCTATAGTAATGGCAACGCAATACAGATTGGTAGTTGACCCATATCTCGCTTGACTTGGCTGAAGCTTTGGTGAGAGAGGAGCAAGTACTACTGTACTAATTGTGAAAGGAAGACGGTGTGAGTGTATCCCTGACAATGCAGTGGCGTTCAGACAAGGCTACGTGCATATTGATCCCACGAACCATCCAGTGCTCAGACAACGAATATAAACTGAAAGTAGAGAACAATGAACCTGGGTAACTTACGTATCCACTTGTTATAGGTAGTAAGATGGAAATTGGAAATCCCAACTCGCTTGACCAACTTGGTCTGTCATGCGAGAAGATGATCTCAAAGTTTGACGAAGAGTAAGGTTGACCGATGTTGAAAGGCACCAGTCAAGACAATGCGTTACTGCGTCACTACGGCAGCTGCAAAATCTAAACTAGCATAAGCGAGATCTGCATATTGTAACAGCTATTGCGTGCATATGAAAATGGCCAATGAATTCGGTAGCGAACCTTTTTGTCTTTTACACAAAAACAATGCGTCGGCGCACAACTGAAATGCATCGATTGACAGCGCTGGATTATATTAAGTATTGTTCAGGGCTCGTATCGTATCCCGTGCGGTGAATCCTCTGCTTTATTGATTATGCGCAGATCCGGGTGAGGAAGCTGGGGAAAGAAGCAATAGTTAGTACTGAGAGTTTTGTTCCACTCGTGGAGGCCCAACATATCCTTGCTTCCCGAGAAAGCCTAGGCTTTAATGAAATAGAATCCTCGAGTATTTTAGAAAAAGGAAGGGCGATATATGCTTAATTTCTCGGGTCAAAGCGGTCTTGAACTACCTTGAACCGTGAGCTGGTACCTATACTCAACTCCTAGAGTTCGGAGTTGAGTATATCAGTGAGGGGAGCACATAAAGAACGACAGGACAAACCAGAATGGCTCCAAATGTTCGCTGATCTAAGGGCAGAGGGCTAGTGCGAGCTTGCACGGCTAGGAGATATCTCCTATTCCAGTGCGTTGATACCGAACAAAAAGAAGGACCGAAGTACCTTTTACCTAAGGAAGTACCTACCCAGGTTACAGGTACATGTCTTGGGAAGTAGGCTAGTACTAATGTCTGACGGCTTGATAAGCTGCGGCCCAACGTTCCGGATATCTGACCGTGAGTTAGAAGTGCGCAATTCGTATGTGGTTAAGCATGGAAATACCTAGCCCGTTGAACCAGGTTCAATGCCTCAATCTTGTTGCAGGGTTGACGACTATCGCGCCCACAATTAGGTGGGTCCTGTCAACGGACGGGATGAAGCCTCTTGGATGAACTCTTTCTTTGGTCCACTAAATCCTTTTCGGAAGCTCCGAGGCTGTCTTGAAAGATGCCGCACGCTGAAAGGTGAAGATGATCTATCGTGTACAGCAGCTCAACAAGCAAAGTCGACCGCAGATATTGGCAATACTAGGTATTCTCAACCTCGACGAATTAGTCGTAGTTGCGTGGTCGTTAGTGTCGTTACTGGTGTTATGCCTCCAGTTGCTTTGCTTAGTCAATTGAGACCTTGTATGAGGACTTTCTATCATGCCGCAGCTTGTAGACTAGAGAGTGTAAGTCTAGAGAAGGGGTGTCGTGATAGTATCACAAACAGGTGACAAAAGACAGAGGAAAAGTGGCGTCACCGTAGCCGCATTGGGCCAAACTTGAAGTTGAGTACTCCTGTAACCTACCATCTACTAAGTACTGGATGCGAGATGTCACCTCATGGATATTTAGCCATTATCGAAACGACCAATCTCCGTTTTATAAACCGTAGGTTTACTTGAACCCTGCCCTGCACGGAGGTTTTCTCGCTCAGATACCGGCAGATCGCCACTGAATGACTTTTGGGCGTTCGATTGTATGTATGGCTACGAAAGTTACAAACTGACAGATCTCGGCGTCTTCGAATCCAATTTTACAAGTGATCAGTGTATTATGGCGATCTAGGTTAAAGGAAGTGAATTGAGATATTTAATGTCAAAGCCTGGCTAACGGTATTGACTTTATGATGCGCCTTTGATCATACAGTGCTATTGGGGTTGTGGTATCCCCCCCCAAAAATATGAATTCAGATCTTGTGGGTTCTATTGGACAGAATTCGAACGCTTTCCTTAGTAGATTTTTAGGAAGCACCCCGTAAAGTGTAAGAATAAGCCTCTTTAAACCATCCTTCCTAGAAACTACTTTCTTTACTTAACGATATAATTACCTTAAATATAGATAAGATCAAGAAAAGAGGTATTTCTGAATAGCTAAAAAGCTCTCTTTGAGTCTATGCTCTTATCTTTTTCTAATATAACCATGACTTTAAGATAGAATATCTCATAGTAAGAAGAAAGAGAACGAAAAGGGTGGGCTTTGAAAGTTGTCTATGCTTTGCTTTTAGGCGCCCTCCAATCAAGCTTTGAGTAGACATTTCGTATTTTCAGGGGGGGGGATACCACAACCCCAATAGCACTGTATCACTTGGCATCATGCACATTTTGCTAGCAAAAAAAGCTTTCATTGAAAATTCTATGGGTGCTCCTAATGGATGAAAGCTAGGGTCTCGCTGGCGATTAAATGTTTCAATGATTTCCCATCCATGGATGCCTGAAGTATTAAAGCCACATAAAGACCGCAAGTGTTCTTCAGTGGATTTTTTGTTAAAGGTCATCTATTTTTAGAACAAACGTTGATTTGGGATGAGCAGTTTTAGCAAGAGGGAAAGATTATGTGGGCGTAGAATGTAAAATTTGTTCTGAAGAAACTGTTGGACCAAAATCGACGTTCGATTTAGGTTTTTCCGAGAAAACCACTATCGAAATGAGAGACCTAGTCAACTTTACATTGAGCAGTAGGTTTTGCCAGCTTCTTGACAACGTTAGTTATTTGTCTCTCAGTCTAGCAACCAAATTAATACGTAGATTTTTGGCTTGGCACCAGGGATTTCCGAGTGTGGCTTGAAAGTTATATAGGGTGATGTGCTAAGATTGTATCGCTTCTGGTTCATTCTCCGACACTGCGGATCGGGAGAGGTTGCATGAGATGGAATATACCACCATGCTGGGATCAAGTTTAGCACATGCTCGGTAAACGATTACGACTGACTCAATATCAATCTCAATATGATAAGCTTCTTAGTCTAAAAATAGTATGCTTTGAAAAGTACAAGCTGATGAGCGATAAGGCAGCCGAATCAGTACTTCGCTAATCTCCTAGGATAGATAGAATTAGCTTTCGTTCGAGTAAAAAAGCTGGGAGGGGACATAAGTGTTCAGGCAGGTTGCTCTTAGGGTAAACGTCCTTCAAGTATTGAATGCAGGAGATCTACGCGGGCCGAAAGCTCAGGATGGCATCGAACAAGCAATGTACATCCATGCGTGCAACTTGCCGCGATCGCAAAGAATAGCAACGTGAATACTTGTACTTTGCTGATCGTGATATACGATACCCGATCTTGGATGGACTTTTTCGAACAAGACGTCCGGTACTCTCGAGTTCCTCCAACGTGCTTGGCCTCACTGTCGTTGATAGGACATGCCTTGACAATGTACTGACGCCAATTCAGGGAGCAAGGCGCAGTGGGTCAACAATATCTAGAATGTGGAATTGATTGCGAAGAAATCTGATGGAACCTGTCTTGGGAAAAGTCTTCGAAGAACATTGAAGTAGAAAAGAGCACTACAGGGGTTTATGAATTCGGCCCGTAGGCACGTGGCCATCGGCTAACTTCGGATGTCTGTGCAGCCTCATCAGTATTTTGATATTGGCGCCGTCACAGCTCTAGGCACAGTATAGCTAAGAGGTGAGAGCATTCTCTCTCTTCAAGTACATCACATAACACAGCAACTCAAACTTCCAAGGACTCATCTTCTGAGTATGACAAGACTCACAATACCTGTAAGATCTTTATGAAGACAAGCGCATAGGTTGCGTAAGACCCATTACCCTCCAATGTCCGCGCCCTCACTGACGTCTGACAACACTAGAACTCCTCGCGTCAATCATACACCTGTTTACCTTTAAACTTCCCCAAGAGACCAATCGACTCGCAGATTCTTCATCGAAGCCATAACTTGTATATCCAAAAACCGAGCCATCCGGTTGTGATCTTCCCTCATAATGGCGTTGCCACGCATTGGCCTTACCCTTCGCCTTCCTATAAACCCATCCGTCAACAAACTTTCGGCTCTCCCGAAACGTACCTTCTGCAACTCTCCTCACCAAAGTATCCGAATACCAGGCTCGTCTTCCCGCCAGCCAGCTAGCTCCCTTCGCCATGCGCCCACTCCCGCGCGATGGCAGGTAACGACCCTTTTCCGCAGCCAAGCCGCCAAGAACGCTCGCTGGAAGACTACCTGGAAGACGCCCCAGGCGCCGCGGCCAAACCCAGATCCAACCCCGAACCTAGGAAGTCCAGCTTCCTTGTCACTATCACAACGGCTCAAGAAACTTAGTCGCGAGTATGGATGGACGGCTGTGGGCGTATACTTTGCACTGAGTGTGCTGGATTTCCCATTCTGTTTCTTGGCGGTAAGAATGCTGGGACCAGAAAGGGTGGGGCAGTGGGAGCATGCGGCCGTGGAATGGGTGAGAGAGACGGTGGAAATTCCCTTTCCTGGACTTATGAAACCACGAGCGGAGCCAGCAGTTCCTGGAGATAGACCTGAGGCTGTTCTGGCCGAGACTGCAGACAAGACAGCAATGGCCTCAGGTGACTCGAGTGCAAGTAAGTAAACGAGCTGTGCAGCGATGAGTAAATGCTGATTGATATAGGTCTCTGGACTTTACTAGTTTTGTCGTATGCGGTGCATAAATCTCTGATATTTTTCAGAGTGCCGTTGACTGCGGCGGTTCTTCCCAAAGTTGTCAAAACTCTACGACAATGGGGTTGGGATGTGGGCAAACGGAGCTCAAAAGCTTGAAACTGGCACTTAGCAATTATACCCAACTCATGAAGCCTACTAACAAAATAGATTTAGCGTCCGTCGTTAGAGCATGTATAAATAGCAAAGACATCTAATTAAACAATCATATTTTGATTATCTATTCCGTCTTCTGTCTAGTTCCATCCCCAGCTAAGGGAGTCGGCTTCAACGCGCCCCAAACTCGCTCTACCCAGAGGTCCGCATCGGCAGTTACACGGTCATAGTCCATATGGCTAATCGCTTGTCTTCGCGCGTCAATGACTTCTCGCTCTTGCTCCACTTCTTCCATCAGTCGTGGTTCTCGCGTCCAGTAGTGGTATCCAGCACCGCGTAGTTGGTCATCCCGCAGAACTGCATTCTGTATGTGCCCCAAGGCCTTGAGCTTGTTGTTCATGACCTGCAGCATCAACGATATCGTGTTGACTTGCTCAGCCACTGCGGGCGGCTTCACGAGCCAACGATTTGTGCTGGTCAACCATAATCCCCAGCCTAACAATCCATCGACTGCGGCAAAGGCTAGAAGCCGCATCGTTCGCAGGCGCCAGAAGAACCAGTCCACATCATTGGCAGTCTTCTTGGTCGTGTTGAGCTTCCAGTCATAGCGCATAACCATCGTCAGCTCAATGGTCGCCAATGCAACTCCAGCGATTGTAGCGTATGTGCGCCAGCGCGCGCCATCAGGTCCGGAGAAGAAGGGGGATGTGAGAAGTCCTAGCAGAAATATATGCACGAGATGTGGCGCGACAATCGTGGGGAGTGCGTACCAGAGGTATGTTGATGGCGAATCCGTATTGCAAAAGGGGCACATGGCCAAAACTTCTGGGCCATATGCGGCGTAAAGCAGTGTCCAGTCACCCGAGGCTTCTGCGTACCGGCTTTTCAGCGCGCTTTCAACTGGCGTGAGCTTTCCTCCATGAAGAGCGCTAATGCGCGAGAATAGGACGCCCGTAGGTATTTGCAAGCGCGAAGAGGTGTCGCGGAATATGTTGGAGGGAGTGAAGTAGGGTAAGGTACGGATTAGGGATACTATTATGAATAGGTAGAGTGGGTTCAAGCACCATTTGACATGGGGAGGAGTAGGTCGAACGGTTCCTGGTTGGCGGTTGGAGGCTTGTATGGAGCGGTAGAAGGCGAGGGCGCGAGGTATTAGCCATGGGCCAACCCACATGGAGATAGATATCACACTGTTATTGTCAGCTCTCGATATCGTTTGAACCTGTGACGGGGTCCATCATACCTGGAAAGGGAGACCATTTTGGTCTGGTAGGGAGGTTCAAAACCTCAGTCAATGGATGTTGTTGCAAGGGTCCGCGCTGATTGGAATTCCACTCAAGTTGATGTATGAGCGTGGCATTGAAGTGAGCGACAGGAAAGCAAAAGAATTGCAGGTAAATATTCTAAGATGGCAGATATATTGGAATGAAAGGTAGACAGCAGTCGGAAGACACCTGTTAAGCCTCGAAGCCGCGCGCTTAACAAGCCGGGCGGCCTCACTCCAGATTTGTCTCCATGAAAAATTCACTTCAACCTTCAACACTCAATCTTCAACTCCAACCCCCGTTTTCCATTTACACCTGGTGTCAAGCCTTTGAATTATCATTCATCGCTCTTATGTATCTTATCGAGTTCTTTGGCTTTCAGTCCTTCTCAACCCGAGACGACGCTCCTTTTCTCCTCAAGTGCGTAAAACTTGCCTTGATGCGACGAGTAGGCTCTGGCTCTCCAGATGAGATGGAGCCATGCGCGTGGATGGGATGATGCGAATTATCTCGCTTCCCTGTTGAGAATCATCACGACTCTTGCAAGGGATGAGAACACCGTGTCGCTCTTCAAATGCGTCAATTTACACCTCTACACCTATGAGCAGCGAAAATGCATGATCGTATGCGTGTGCATATCTTACACACTCTCGAAAATAGCTGGCGCTATCGAAGACTTGAAGGCCTCGAATTATACAGCCCCGAGTTCAATATGAATCGCCTAGACTAGATCCAAGGCCCGCCCGGGCTACCTCACTCGTGTTGCAGTGTTCGAGCATTATGCTATGAAAACTTTGCGTCAAAGTGTGAGGAACATTCATTCGTGGCATATTTGTGCTTTCATTATACGTGACTATTAGATATTATACAATGCGTGCTTCTATTCTGCTTTTACGCCGCTCGCTGGTTGCTTCATCGCCGGCTCAGGTGTGTTTCTAGCCCCTTTCGTGAACAGGAGTGCGCTCAACGCTTTGAGCGCTTCCGCGATCATGCTAAGGACTGCTCCACAGGCAAATTGCCACGCCTGTACTGATACGCTTCCTCGTGGGGCGTATGGGAAGGACAGAACCCATTCGCCGTACCATGGTATCCAGCCCTTTGGGAGCCAGTACATTGGCTGTCGTGTAAAGTTCCATTGTATGTAGAGACGCAATCCGCCTAACGCGATCATGCGTGCGTAGTTTAGTCTACTGTTGAAGGTTTCTTTGAGGGTGGTTTGGGAGGATGCTATCAACGAGTCAGCATCGTCCAAATTGATGAAATCCAGGTTGTCTCTTACCAAACTGCTTGTATTGCTCTTCCAGTTTATCATGCTGGCGTCTTATTTTGGCCCATTTGGCAAAGTCATCTTGTGCGCTCGTGGCGGTGAGTTCCTTCTTCAAGCGCATGAGATCTTGTCGGACTCGGATCTCTTCTTTGGATGCGGTGGCTTTGGGGACGAAAGGGAGGAAAGACCAGAAAAACCAGCACTAAGCAGATGATGTTAGCGACAAATCAGACGAAATGCAGGAGAGCACTAACGGCTTCGTTGAGAGTGTGTTTCCCTACTGCCGTGATGATGGCCTGGAAGAGTTGGAAGAGAAAGACGAGTATCAAAGGAGATGCCATCTTGCGCTCACGCAATATATTTCTGCGCCGTCGCGTCGCAGTCTGGTTTATTTATGGAGAGTGTGGTTTGGTTGAGATTGGGTCCTGATGGTTTGAATGAAAGAGACATCCGGAGTTCTGCATGAGGAGTGATGGCATCCAAAAATCCAGGGGTCCAAGCGCCTGAGAGTGACCATCTCAGAGAATAACATCGCAACCTCCTAGTTTTGCCTCACTGCCAATTTTCGAGTTTTCGTCTAATCTGTGCAAAAGAGCTTGGAGACATTAAGGGTACCACGGAAAGGAATAAAAGGATGGCAGCACAAGGCGCCTCGACATCGCACGAGACGATGCCCTTTGAGATGGTTCAAATCATGAACATTTTCAGAGACAACAAGGCCACGGTTCTTGAAATTGAGCTCATGCCACAAATGCTAGAGGCTGATACTCCCGAGTCTATTGTTATTGTAGATGGCCATTATGTGGGCATTTTGGCGAAAGGTTTGATGAAAGCATTTGTGCAAGCTAAGCAATACTTCTCTAAGAACAGATCCATGGAAGACAGTCAGGTAAGACACTTTTGGATTTGAGAGATGGCTTGCTCAATAAAAGATATAGGATGTGTTGGACTCAACTTCTGTCATCCTTTTGTCTGATCCTGAGCATCTCACTGCTGCCAATTTCAGAAAACAACGACTTCTGCGCCTAAGCGAGTCTTCTCTTGATATTAGTCGAGCAGTGGAGGAAGAGTTTGCATTTCTGGACTCGATCTTGACATCTCCTCTCCATCGACAAAGTAAATCTCCTACTCTATGGTATCATCGTTGGTGGCTACTCGCCCATTTACTGCCTATTAGCAAGCCGGGCTCTACTCTCAAACAGATTGGTACGGAGATATCTACAGTATTACGATCCGCAGAACGGCACAAGCACAACTACTACGCATTTCAACATGGTAGAAGATCACTATCCCTGGTTGAAGATCCTAGCGATTCTGGGCAGTCATTTATCTCACAACTGCCAAAACAAATGCTCCAATGGTGCGTTAAAAACCCCAGTGACACATCGGGCTGGAGCTTCCTTTATTATATCTTAAATCTGGACCGCGTCTCAACGTCAGAGGTCAATGAAACTATCGGTAAAGTACTGGACTTTGTATCAACTACGAGATGGCATCGAGAAGGGCTGTGGGTGTTTCTAAGGACGATGCTCAACGCACCAGGGATGATAGATCGTCAAAACCAGGAGGCTATTGTCATGACTTTCCGCAATGAGGTACTTTGGAAAACACATCCTCCGACACTGAAAGGGGTTGCAAACTGGAGTGATTTTCAGACTTGAGACATCAGTATTGATCTACTTTGCAACATCTCGAGACACGTTCGCAAAGATGACAGATGACAGCGACGACGAGATTCATATCATCAGGTATGGCTTCCTTGCCTGGGCCATGGGTATGACTTGTCACTATCGTATTCCTGCAGAATTTCAGCTTCACTTGAACAATTCACGAGCAGAATCATGGGCCATTGAAGAAATACACAACTGGGGGTCAAATGCGAGAATTGATATCTAAAGTTATACTCCTCCTAACAAAAAACTAAAACCAGCAAATCTCCAGGGATGTGATTGAACTCCTCATTCTTCCTCAGACTCCTCGGACGACTCGATGTAGCCTCCAGTGTCTTGGTACCCTTCCCCTTCGGAAACCTCTTCAGCTTCCTCATGCTGAGGCTCTTCCCGGGCGTCCGCTCTTTCAAACTCCTCTGCCTGAATGGCGGCTTCCTGAAACTCGGGCTCTTCCTGAGTGACCACTTCTTGAAGCTCTGCTTCGAAGCCTGCATTCGCCTCGTCCCGAGGAATCACGTCATTTAGGAGATCAAACTCCTCGCCGTCCTGAAAATCGTTGATGTGCCTCCGCGGCTTTGCGCACCCTGAACTCGCGATCTCTTCTCCAGTAACACTGTCGAAATCTTCATCGGCAGGGGAGGCATGCTCATCATCATCATCAACATCGCCATCAAAGAGGGAGTCAAGGTCGTCGTCGGCGGTAGCCTCTTCAGGTAGGGTCTTCTCCTCCACGGTGGTTTTGTAGGCTGCAGGATGATCAGCGGTGTGCTCTACCACAACGGTGTCATCCTGGACTGTGACCTCCTCCGTCTCATGCTCAGCACCGTCAACCTCGCCTTCAGCTTCCTCAAAGGCCGCGCGCAAACCTGCTTCGAGCGCTTCCGCCGACATCCCTTCAGAATCAGAATCAGATTCGGGCTCTTCGGGCTCAGCAGAGCGTGCCTTCTTCGATGAGCGGGCAAAGTCGAGCTCATCGTCCTCTTCAGAAGCCTTCCGTTTCTGACCCTTGCCTTTCTTGGTCTTGGGCTTCCCTTGCTTTGCCTTCTTCTTTGGCTGAGAGGCTTCGGGCTCGTCTTCATCTTTGGCACGTCGCTTCCGACCTTTGCCACTGGTCGTACCTTCGTGTTTCTCGGCAAGATACATCACCCAGCCCCGAGTCACGGCTGCTTGATCGCCAAGGTTGTACGATCGAACACCTTTATAGTGCTCATTCAGAATCTTGATCCGCTCAAGCATTTCATTGGCTCGTTCCGTTGTAGCTTCGTCTTCAGCTTCCGCGTCGGCCTCCTCCAGGAGTCTCTTTTGCTTCGCCGAGGGTCTCGTCGCTTCTCTGGCATCTCTTAATTCAATTGCAAGGATGCGAGCCTCATCTTCAGCTTTGCTCCGACCATCGAACGATTGCGACTGCGTTAGCAGCTGCTTTTTCTCGATATAGGCACGTCCCTGCCAGACCGGCCACGCGACTGGATTGCCGTCGCGAATAAATGATATTCTGTCAATCAGATTATATTCTTCGTCGGCGAACAATTGCTGGAGTCTGGCCTCCCGCTGCTTTTCAGTCAATTGACCATTTACGTGATGGCCTCGCTGGAAAGCTGTCACGGCATCGATTTCTCGAGGGACGTACTTGGCCTTTGCTGGCTGAGGCGCGTTTGAAGGATCGGAGGGAGTGGCAGGATCGGCCTCATCATCAACTGGAGTTTCCACAGTACCGTCAACCAGCGCTGGAGTGTTTGGTGCGGTGGAGTCTGGGAGAGCTGGAAACTGGCTTGCACTCTCGGTTCGAACATTCCCAATGCCGATGAATTGCGCCGGTGTCGGTTGGGTGGCGCTTTCTGGCTGAACTGGTTGTATTGGTGCACTTTCGATGGCCTCATTCGTCAAATTGACCACTGATTTAGCTGCATTGGGCCTATATAGCGGATAGTTCTGCTGCCCCTGAGACACCGACTGGACATTTTGCGGCGCTCCACATCCAACGCCTGCCTGCGCTGGGAAAGGTGCACTGCTTGACTGCTGCCCGACAAGGGGACGGCCTTGTATATGATGGCCTTGGAAGGGGGGAGCAACTGGTTGCGCTGTCTGCGCTTGAGCTGATGGAGTCATGCTCGGTGTTATGGCAGGTCCAGCTGGCTGAGAGCTCTGGACATGCAGATTCGGTGCATGCTGGACTTGCTGGTTTTGAGGATTTTGCCCTGCCGGACTGCGATAGAAAGCCACGAAGTTCTTGATTGCCCGAAGCTCGTCCATGCTTCTTGGCCAAACCGACCTAAATTCGCGGTACCTATCATGTCAGCATGAAAATAGACGAGCAAAGGAAATGACTTACATTCGCAGTTGGACCCTATGTGGTTGGGAGCTCAAGCTCGCAACGCGGAAAGGCGAGTTAACGTAGCCGGCCAATTCGTCGTGCTCCGCCGGAGATAGAAAGCGCGATTCTATTGCTTGCGTCCCAGCTAGACCAGACTGTGTTTGTGGTCCTGCCTGCGGACCTTGTGGATGCGCTTGCTGTTGTGAGAGAGCAGCAGGCTGTGCCTGTTGATGGTTTTGGCGAGATTGTTGGCGAGCGACGGGTCGCCGCTGACCACCATGAACACCCCGAAAGCCGGCAGGAGTAGAGGCCTGCACTGTAGAAGAGACTCCACGTGGAGAATGTGATTGCATCGTTACAGGCGGCGCAGCTCCGTTCATTCTCCCTCCCATTACCGAATGAGCAGACGGGTTGCCCATTGGGAATTGCAGTCCATTGCCTTTGTTCTCGTATCGTGCGACAGGCACTCGAGAACTTCCACCTACTGCTCGAGGATCTAGTTGGCCATTCGGTGGCATGGGGAAGTTGTACATGGGGTCCTTCGACCCATTGAACATACCATATTGGCTAGCTGCTTCTCCTGGCGGCTGTTGACCTTCGAAATTGGGATGTTTGGCAACGTAGGCAGGCAAAGGAGAGTCTCGAGCTGGCATAGGACGATGAGGGCGTGAGGTATGTGTAGCCTGCTTGTTCTGCAGCTCTTGATAAAGTTGTGCCGTTTCGAGGGCAGGTGTACCGGTGACAAGAGGTGCTATGCCTTGACTGGGGATGAACGTTTGCCCACTTTGGCTGCTCTGAAACCCATTGAGCCGATGCTGGTTTCCATTAATGGTTCGGGGCGGGTTATGGAAGGATTGGCCTTGGAGTTGTTTAGGAACGGATCTTGCGGCCGGGTCGATCTGAAATTGATGGTACATTGACCCTTCTACATGCGGTCGCTTGCTTGGACGGACATTGCCATATTGGCTCATCCCGGGTTCATTGAGGGCCCGCTTTCGTCCTGCCTGTTGAGCAGGAGATGATGGAGTCGGCACTTGGGTGGGAGGTGGCATTTGACCAGGCAAAGGCATTGACTGGCCCAAAGGCATCGAGGTGTTTTGCGCGGGCTGTGGGAGAGATCGATTGTCCATTTGGTTTGCGGCTGGATGAGAAGTTGCCATTGACTCTGCGGCAGTCGTCGATGCGTTCGGAAGTTCTTCGATGTTTATGGGATTGGTATAGTCAGCCCCAGCCTTGGGCTTCTTCGCCGGTTGCTTGCGGCCCCTGGGCTTGCGTTGAGTAGCAGGAGGAGGATTTGAGGAAGTTGATTCAGTAGCAGGAGCAGTCGATGTAGCCCGCTCGACTACCGGAGGAGGGTTGCGCCCAGCTGATGCGATGAGATCCATTTGCTCTTCATACCGCTTTTTGTCAAGTTCTATCTGTGCTGGGGTCTGGGGAACGGGATTCTTAGTCATTGCTGGCGGAGGTGTATCGGTAGAGACGAGTTGAAGGAGTTATTTACTGGTGGTGAGTGTGATGATAGCACTCAGCGAGATGCAAGCTGTTCGCGCGTTGAGAAATGGTGTGAAGAGGGTAAGGAAGCTGAATGAAGAAAGATGAGGAAGATGATGCTTTGATCTTTGATGCTATCCACTGATAGAGACTCAGTAGCAAATGAAATTGGTGTGAGGGTGCTGGATATTTCAAAAAGTTGCTGGAATCTGGTATCAGGAAGTTTGAGCTCTGGTGAGGGAGGATTTGGAAGAACAGCAAGCTGAGCTAGCAGGGTGGATGGTGCTGGGACAATGACCAAGTCACTGCTATTGATGGGTCAAGGCGTCTAAAGTGACCATCCATTGAGTTCAATATTTGGAAGGAGCGATTTGGGATAGAGGTGGTTGCTGGCAAATGTTGGAGGTGGTATTCTTACGCCTCCATGTTACCAACGTCCACCTCCGCATTGCAGCGAGTCCTTACGGCTGCCATAGTGAAATTGCCTCAGTGGCAGTCACTGGGCTATTGTTATCAACGCGTTCGATACATTGTTCAATTCTGGGAATAGGAAGATTCCGCCAATCATATCGGATTACATTTCGAATTCAACGATTGATATATATTTCGGGGCCTAATAGGCGTATAAGCGCTGCGCAACGTCAATGTATCGTTGACAGGCGATAAACCACTGAACAGGAATCTGACAGTGGACGATAGAAGGCCGCTTGATATATTGAAGCTACTCCAGCCAGACACTGAGGAGTCGCAGGGTTTTCTGACCAAAGTCTTGAGCGTTAGTGCCAGCAGATATTATACTTACTATGGCGGATTATGAAGGGAACTTCAAATACAAATCAAACTACCCCCAAATTGAAGATCAGGAGCATACATCGTGCCATCCTTTATCCGCATCGTAGGTCTTGGCTGCTGTGCAGATTATCTACTCTTATCACTCGCTCTTTGAAACTTGATCACTCGGTCCGCATACAAATAATTGTTTGTAAAATACTGCAATAGTCACGCTCGAATCAATCAATCAATCAACAAAAATGCTGCTCTCTATGAAGCTGGTCAATGGCAAGGCTGAGAAATGAAGTTGGGATACGTCCTAAAAGAGAATAGCGTCTCAGCCTTGCAGATGGCCTGTGCCAGGGTCGCAGCTTTCCAAGCTCATCCCACTCTCACCCGCACCTGCCACCGTTGGATCTGTCACCCGTTGCTCTTGCCTCGTCTAAACTCAACACCATCCCCATCGCAGTAACTAAGCAAGACAAGCATCCCATCCTTCGAGCGTTTGTTAGTCGTTTCGCAATACTATCATGATTTAGCCCACCACGTACTCATACACGGCGCTCGAACGCTGACAAATCCACCACCATGAGTGTCATTCTTTGCACAGGTAAGCGACTTCCTGCAACAGACCAGCGCGAGTCCAGAAGAGATCATATCTGCACCATCGCAATTGCTGGGCAATCATGGGTCACTATACTGACACTTTACAGCCGGATACGACCACACGATTCGTTTCTGGGAAGCTCTCTCAGGCATCTGCTCTCGAACCATCCCCTCACCAGACTCTCAAGTAAATCGATTATGCATATCACCCGACAAGCGCTTCTTGGCCGCTGCGGGCCACCATAATGTCAAACTTTACGATGTCAAATCTTCAAATCCTACGCCAATTCTTACCTTCCAAGGTCACACTACTAATGTCACCGCGGTTGCATTTCATTGCGAGGGAAAATGGATGGTCACGAGCTCTGAAGATGGAACTGTCAAGATTTGGGATGTGAGATCTGGTACTATTCAACGAGATTACAAACATGGATCTCCTGTAAACGACGTTGTCATCCATCCAAATCAAGGTATGATCACTCCCATGTACGCTGTATTGTGTATGTATTGGGACTAACAAATACAGGTGAGCTAATTAGCTGCGATCGTGCGGGTACTGTCCGCGTCTGGGACTTGGGCGAGAATAAATGCTCGCATCAATTGATCCCTGAGGAAGATGTTAGCGTTGCTAGCGTCACAGTAGCTAGTGATGGCTCTATGCTTTGCGCTGGCAATAATCTCGTAAGCCTATTAACGACGCAGCTATGTATTGGCTAACATCTAAACCAGGGCCGTGTGTTTGTATGGAAAATGCACCAAAGCCGAGATATAACATCCCTCGTCCCAATTTGCAAGTTCTCGGCACATAACACGTACATCACTAGAGTTTTGCTTTCACCGGACGTCCAACATCTAGCAACATGCTCAGCGGATCACACTGCAAAGATCTGGAAAGTTGAGCAAAATATGGCAGAACCAGGTTCAGTAGAAGCTGGAGAGCCCGAGAAGTTTCCCCTGGAAATGACACTACATGGCCATCAACGTTGGGTGTGGGATTGTGCATTCAGCGCAGATAGTGCCTACCTGGTTACCGCGTGTTCCGACCACAATGCGAGACTTTGGGAGCTGAGTAGCAGATCTATCATTCGACAATACAATGGACATCACAGAGGAGCTGTGTGTGTTGCGCTGAATGATACTGCACTGAGTTAGGATCCCAGCAAACTCAACCCTGCTCCAAATATATACATATCATCGGCTCACACAACTTTTATGTGCTGACTGATATAGGCCAAGCAGAATACGATGCATGCGACGGGGGACGATCTCACATCAGGCATGTCACATGGAATCCAATCGAGCAGCGCCTCGTAGACCGAGTCGATCCATCTGGAGCCGCTGAAAGCACTTCGACCTGGTCAACTCTCGGAAGCCTGGTGTCTAAGGAGGAGGAGAAGAAGAGTGTGTGAAAGGTAATGACGGCGCAATGCTTGTTTATACTGCTTTTCTGGTAAGTACCAGAGCTCTGTGTTTTGTTGCAATAGCGTCGGCGTTAGATAGGAGGAAGGTAATGCTGCTTGGTATCGTCGGCATTCGTGATATTCGCTTCGTTTCTGTAGCATGATGTAATGTACAACGTGTTCATTCGATTGCTCCCGTATTACTAGCGTAAATGCAGCTACAAATTATGGCATTACAAGGAGAGTTCGCTAACTGGGTGGACAAATCAATGGCATGCTCTCATCAAGTGTGATGTCTACCACCACAGCAAGAGCATACCCAGGATCCTTAATTCTGATTCTATTCATTAGTCCAAGAGCTCCAGTGCGGACTCGATGAGAATCAAATAAGTTGTTAAATGAAAGTATGGCCATTTATTTTATCCATTATATTGATCGGATAGCCCCACCAAAATCCATGGAGAAGATCGGAAGCATTATCCGGTTTCCACAACCTCGTCTCTTCTCTCCTTTCCAAACACTCATTCAGCTTCATGAAATCTTATTTTTACGCCCTCCAATTTACTGGAGCGGTATCAAAAGCTCCATCGGTAGCATTCGTACTCATCAACAAGCTCAATTGCGCTCGTTGAACACCATGCGGCGCCCAGCCAGACTACACCGTTCAACATCACGATGCCCACCTCTCTCCAGCCATCACGTCTTTTCTTGGGCAATATCGTCTTTACACGCCTACCAATAACCATACAAACGCGTCGCTTTCACGAATACTTCACAACTCATCTCCCTTCATCCTCACAGCATCCCGATTCGCGTCCTCTAGGACCTCACCATAAGCTCCCCCGCAATGAATCCACACCCCACGATCCATCCGCCTCAAATCGACCTGCCGCTACATCACCTGTCACTGGAGTCAGTCGCGATCTGACAGTAGTCCGTATCCCACTTCGTAGTGCTAAACATCACTTTGGCGCGCATTTTTCCCGCGGTCAGCGACCATATAACGAGGATACATACCAGGCGGGTACTATCGAGCTCCCCGCCTTTGCGACGCGTCGGCCGCGCAGTGTATCGGCGAGGCGACCGGATGGTCAAGCAGATAATCCGGCTAGCACGGTTACAGGAGACCCACAAGTGTTTTATTTCGGCATATTTGATGGACATGGAGGCAGCGAATGCAGTGATTTCCTCAAGGATCGTTTGCATGAATACATAGAGGAGGCGGCAAAACTTTTCGGGCTCAAGACCAGCCTGCCGAAAAGCGCCTCGAGCTTGGATGGGCCTGAAGAAAAAGTGCCGTTGCAAGGTGAGGAGAAAGATGCCATGCAAAAGACAGATCAGGAAAATGTAAGGATGCAACAGGCGCTGGTGAAAGGCTGGAAGGATCTGGTGGGTGGATATTTTCGACGCTTTCGACCAGAGTACTTTTCGACAAACTCGGATGGAAATTATCACTACTTGATACCTCACGAGCTGAAAGGTCACGAACTTGTCGAGGTTCAAAAGCACCTGCCTCCGCCTCAGCAGACGGTTTGTATTGAGACGGTACTTGAGTACGCCTTTCTCAAAGCAGACTACGATTTCATCGCTGCTCAAGTCGCGAAAGAAAACACCAGCGGTGACGATGCTGCCATCAACGCGAACGAAATTCTCGGCGCTCCATCTCGCACTGCCAACCCAATTGGCGGACCAAAACGCTTCTTGGGTGGAAGTACTTGCAGCGTTGCTCTTATTTCGACTCCTACGCCGACACCCTTCTGGCATCCTGCTGCAACGTCCACTATCATCACTGCGCACTGCGGTGACACCCGCATCTTGCTATGCGATACTGGCAGCGGAACCGCAATTCCAGTGACAGAAACTCACCACCCAAACCATCCATTAGAAGCCCAGCGTATGCGTCGTTATGCCGCGACCTTCGTTACCGACTCGTTTGGCGAAGAGCGAGTGGGCGGTCTAGCCAACACGCGCTCGTTTGGCGATATGCCCTCCAAGCGCATCGGCGTCAGCGCCGAGCCTGAGATCTTGCGTGTAGAAGTCAACGCCGCGCAATACAGCTTCATGGTGATGATGACCGATGGCGTCAGTGGCCAATTGAGCGACCAAGAGATTGTGGATATCGTCAAGGAGGCTCGAACGCCAGAGCAAGGGGCGCGTGATCTGGTGAGCTTTGCGACCGAAGTCAGCTCGGATGGTGACAATTGCACAGTAATGGTCGTGAGGCTTGGCGGATGGGAGAGAAGACAAGAGGGCGGTGGCGGGAGTTTGAGAACGAAGGAGGGTAGGGAGTTCAAGATGAACGAGGCTTTGGACCCAAGATCTAGGAGGATGTGATATCCACGTGCGAAATGACTTGTATATACATGTCCTTGGATCGAGACTGTTCGCGGTATAGCGGCATCTGTTACAGAATATGGACTTTGCGACTGCATGAAATAAACCTACGATATCCAAATAATCATGTTCAGATCTACAGCCATCGGCAATGTTGGCGCATATGCAAGCAGGTGTTCACGTACATGAGACGTTGATTCACCTGTGGGAAGTGGCAAGATTCTCGAATTTGGTCACCCATATCTGCAGGATGATGTCCATATCTGTTTTGCAGATACACTACTAGGAACCATTTCTGCACATAGAACACTTGCGGAAGGAATGGACTCCAGTGCTTCTCCGCCACAGGAACAATACGCTCCGCAATCTATCTTATAAGCCTGCATCTACCATCCATTCTGTGACCTTTCTGGTCAAGTGCCTTTCGAAATCATAATCCACATTCATAGGACCCCAACATCTGGCAGGAATTCTATCGAAAAGCATCAGAGCGCTGTAGTGATCCCAGACGAGCCACTATCCTTGAAGCCTATCACAGCCTTGCGATTGGAACACTTCTTTTCGCTGAGTTAGACAAAATGCTTCTGCAGAAGGGCCTGAGCGAACAAATGTATAGCTTCAGGAGTCAAGACATAGACTGACCTGACTTTGTGGAAGACATCATTAAAATTGGAGCCTCTGGTCCAGGGGTAAACAAAGCCAACAAACTATACTCCCAAAAAATCGGCTATCGTGTACATGTTGAAGCTTTACAATGTTTCAACCTTAAACTAGATCCACTTTATGCTTTAAAGTTCTTCCCTCACGCGAAATGGTTGTTTATAAAGAGCAATTTTCGGGCTCTTCAATTGGTATCAGCTGGTTTGTGATGGAAACATCTACTACTGTCGAACCAACAGTGCCAATCCTACGGTTCAAACCGGGTAGCCTCCCCGTGACAAAGAACAACGTGGATCCTATTGAGTGATTCGACAAAGAGTCGTGCTCTTTTTACGATCTTTTATTCCACGACTACAGCATCAGCTCTGCTGCCTCCTGGCCTTCGAGTGGCTCGAACTTGCATAGCACGATCACGCAATTCTATTATACGTTCCCATTGATGAGGGTAACACGCTGCCATATCGTCTCTCTCTCCGCTCTTTGTCGCTGACTCTGCCAATGCCCAAACATACGGTGGATTTGCACTCATATTCTCTGGTAGTGTGGCTAAGCATTTCCACAGGAGTTCGAGATTCTCTAGTTCCACTGATTGTCTTAGTAGCCAGGCACAACTGGGATATGTCATGCGTAATGATGCCGCTGCTTCAGCAACCACCGCACATTGTTGTAGTATCTCTTGGGTTGGAACGTCCCCTTTGGCGGATAGCAGTAACTTGCTCAGCATCAACTTCAACGCATTTCTTTCGAAAAAGCTCTGTGTGTCATTGCCGGTCCAAAGCTGCAAGTACTTTTTGTTGAGCTTTTGTACCAGCTCGTCGGTATATTTGACTCGTTCAGTGAACCTAGAGGAGGTAGCGAGTCTTTCGATTACACTCAGAGCGTATATTATCTCTATCCTCGACAAAGAGAAAGAGTTGTCTGCTCGACGGTTTTCCAGATCTTCGCCATGAGAATTACTAGAACCCATCATGACTGTGTCTGCATCGAAGATTTGGCTTGTTGGCGGTGGTATTGATGAGTTGCTCATTGTAAGTTCGTTGTCATTGAAGGTTCCTGGAAACTTCGTGTTCCACATGGCATCAGATACCATGGGACTTTTCTTATTATATGCAGCACACTGGATATCCAACGTCATGATGTGCCACCAAAGTCGTCGTCGCATTTCTATAGAGGTACGTGCACCCATTGTGGTCGAGTGAGACAGCTGTGATGATTCTTGGTGGATACCGAGTCGAAATGCCTGGCCAGTTGCTAATGCGAGAAGAGTGTCGATAGGGGCCGAGATGGGCGAGTAATGCACCATCATCATGAATAGTGTGAGTGCTTGCAATTGGACGACCGACACCTGGTCCTGAGATCGGGAGCGAGCAAGGCACTGATCCAAACCGAATCGATACCTGTTCTACGATGAGTGCCATAATCTCTTAATCTAGACAGATGACTTGCCTATTCAATAGCGATACTTTAGATTGCTTGAATTTGACGAGGCATTCGCCATCATCAAGAACTACGGTTGCTGAAAAGTATACAGCAAACAGCAAAGTCTCAAACTCGTGGTCTATTGATTCGAAGTCTTGTATAGCCGAAAGGAGCTGCTTGTGAAATGATGGCGCATGAAAGAGCTTAAATAGCGGTTCTACTCTCTCCATGAAAATATCCCACAGCAACCATACATGCGCTATGCTTGGGTGTAAGGCTATCGTGTTTATAGAGACGACATCCATGCCCAAAAGCGTAGTCGAATACAGGGACGGGCTGCTCTGGGCCGAATTCAGGCTTGTAGAATCCACCTGAACACTCTGCAAATTTCCAGGCATGTCGATTGTTTGGCGTGGTGCTTCTGGACGTGTTTTGTTCCCAGAATTGCGTGTCTTGCCATTAGGATAAAGGCACTGAATTCCATTCGCGGTACATGTACCACAAGGCTGAACTC
Source organism: Microthyrium microscopicum (assembly GCA_010405405.1). Taxonomy (NCBI): domain Eukaryota; kingdom Fungi; phylum Ascomycota; class Dothideomycetes; order Microthyriales; family Microthyriaceae; genus Microthyrium; species Microthyrium microscopicum. The sequence continues at coordinate 444,908 of MU004240.1, read as the reverse complement.
TATCACACCTGACTCTTCGAAATCTGCATGTCTTGCAGGATCGCTCGCGACTTGTAGCATATCGCGAGTTTGTCGAATAGAAGCATTCGCGACGATGCTCTGAGCACTGGCCGCACGGTGTCAGTCTGTCACAACGTATTTTCTTCTCATGGCATGTTAGACAAGCCGACTTCTGGGTCTCTGATAGAGATGTGGCCATGATCATGAAAGGGGTGTGATGAATTGCGAGAAGAAATGAAGTTCATTACGAGGTTTTCGGACCGAACTCCGAACTCCGTGCCTGCAATTTGTGATCAACAGCGCGTATGATTGGACCCCTATTCCACGGCTTCAACTCCGAAGGTTCTCGGTCTCAACTACGAGAGAACTCGGGCTCAACTCCTAACTCCCCATCTTGACATCAAGCTGCTGCTCTGAAATCAAACCATTATTAAGTGTTGTGGTGATCATTCTCGAGATTTTCGTGTATATAAGACAAGTAAATCGTTCTCTTCCAACATGGAATCAGTACATTCATCATCTTTCACATTTCATCCTTTACTTCATCACCGATTCTCCAAACAAATCTTCCGATTGTCAGAAACTGGGTCATGTCGTCTTTACAAAAGATCGCAATCATTGGCGTACGTCCAGTCTTTTCCTATCTTAACCAAGCTTACGGCTAACTTTGAGCGTAGGGAGGTGGTTCAGTAGGCAGTATCATCTTGCGTGGTCTTCTTTCCGCACCACATCTGTCAATCACTGCCCTTAAACGACCTAGCAGTACCTTCGCCTTCCCATCAGCGCCCAACCTCAGTGTTGTTGAGACCGACTATGCCCCAGACGCACTTGTACAAATCCTGAAAGATCATGATGCGGTCATCTCCATCGTCGGAGGAACAGCTTTCGGAGAACAAAATACCTTCATCGATGCGGCCGTCAAAGCCGGAGTCAAGCGCTTCTATCCCAGCGAGTTTAGCGTCAATGATCAGAGTGCTACTGTGAAGCAGCTGGTCCCTTTCTTTGCTGTGAAGCAAGGTGTCATTGACTATCTGATTGAAAAGGAGAAGGATGGTTTGACCTGGACGGCACTCATCGTTGGACCATTACTAGACTGGGTAAGTAAACAGCCATCTGTGTTCTGATTTGATTCTTTGGGACTGACCCAAGACTAGTCCTTGGCGAACGGGTTTGCAGGTTTTGACTTGACTTCCAAAAGAGCAGTCATTTGGGATGACGGCGAAACGCGCTTCAGCTCAGTCAGTGAAGATGTTTTGGGCAAAGCTATTGTAGCTAGTCTCGAGCATCCAACTGAAACAGCCAACAAGTTCATCTACATCTCCTCCTTGGCTACAACACAGAATGAGATCTTGCAGGCTTTGGAGAAAGCGACTTTCACTAAGTGGACGGTGAAACATACAACAACCACTGAGCAGCTCGGCGCTGCTCAAGAGGCTCTTGGCAAAGGCGACTTCTCTGGCGCATTTACTCTAGTCAAGGCTGCATTTTGGTCAAATTTACCTGGATTACACAATCACTATGAAGTTGACGAAAAGGACGGTCTGTTTAACGAAATTCTGAATGTTAAAAAGGACAGTCTTCAGGAGATGGTTGAGCGTGTGCTAGCGGGAGAAGTTCAGGCGGGATATTACGCGGAATAAGAATTGTCATAATCATGTCAAAATAGTGGATTGGTGCTCAGTATGAGGTCCAAATTGCTAGTCCTTGGTGGTTGTCGTGTTGAGTAATATCAACTGTTTCTATCAGATTTTACTTTTCAAATTGACCAACATGGCCCCTTGCTGTAATCTTCTGGTGGACTTCCAAGGTCGCCTTCTATAATTAACATGTGTCTAATTTGACTTCAGTAATGAAACCGAAGGCAGCAGTGTCAAATATCAATGTCCAAAAGTGTATCTAGCTGCTTATCTTTCACTGGTCATCTTGATCATAACAAATCATCCAACCCCTTTGCAGCATCGTCCTTGATCAAATCGATCATACCCTCCGGCATAACGGGTCCTCCATTCTGCGCCTTGACATACCGAAAAGGCATCGTCGTACTCTCATGCTTCCCAAACTTCAACTCTGGATTGTCCACCCACTCAATCCCTTCCAACGCCTTCTTACCCTCGACCACCAATCTTGTCACCCGTACCGCTGTATCCGTCGTCATCTGCACAGGTCCTAGCCGTCTTCCTTCAAATCCCTTCTTCCTCAACTCACTTGTGCGATCTGTGTTTGATATGAGCACAAACTCGTCTACATCACTTCCTTTTGTGCTCTCACATCTCTAGCCGTAGCCAAAATCTAGTACTTACCTCGCGGAGGATCATCCCCCAAGATCCCGCCAAATAGAAACACCTCGAATTTCTTCCCATCCTCCGGCGCAAGCTCCGTGGTGGCTGCGGGGTCCAGTAGACAGACCTTGCTCTTGTCGGGATATAGTGATTCCACACTCTCATGCGACACTACAAATCCTTCAGCATCGCGTAACTTGTTGGGGAGAACGAGGGTGGTGGGCACAGAGGAGAGCATGAATGTTGAGTTTGAGGCGTGAGATTCGCGCGCAATGGCGGCATATTCGAGAGCACTCCAGGCTTCGAGTTCTGGGTCGAGATGCTCGACTATGTATGTTTTTGGCATGGCGATTTGGACTTTAGAGTGGGTGTGTAAGTGTTTGCTGGTGGTGGATGTTTTAAAGAGAATGATGGAAGTGGTACCTGATGTTGGGAGGTTTTGGAGGTGGTATAAATTTTGGATAGCTCCCACATTGAGCTGTGAGCTAACGACTGAAGATCAAAATGGCAACACAAGTTGCCTGCTGAAGCTAAAATTGCAGTGCATTCTTAAGCGCTGTGGATCTGATCTGAAGAAGTAATGCGCCATCAAGATGCTGATTGCGTATTATTACAAAAGACTTTCGAGAAGAAGGCAACCAACCTCACGATTGCCGGATGTTGATAGAAGACTCTATCCCTTGTTCTAGTATTATTTTGGAAGTTTGTAAGGTACTAGTAGTTTCGACATAATGATCGATAAACAGGTTTTTTTAAACATCAATCTGGTTCCTTCAAGCTTCTTTAACATGTTCTTTATGCTCAATCTCAGCAACCTTCTCCGTCTCTACAATGCCATGACCATCCGCAGTCAAATGCACCACAACCTCATCGCCAAACAATTCTCCAACCTCCTCCAGGCTCAAATTAGCCGTCTCAGGAACGTAGAAGTAAATGATCACAATGCTGATCAAATTACATCCAATAAACACAAAGTATTCCTTCCATCCGATTGTACGAGCCGCGGTCGCTGCTGGCGCCGTGAATGTGATCGCGCCAAGGAAGTATGCTGCCAGTCCCATGCCGACGCCTTTTGCTCGCAGGGCTGTTGGAAAGATCTCGGCAACATAGGTGAATTGAATAGGATCGATGCACAATCCGTAGATACCGACGTATATCCATAGTATGGCGACAGTGGCGGCTCCGCCCGCTTTCGAGGTGCTACCAACGTAAAATCGCTGAAGAACCATTTCGATGATGAGCGTAACGGTAAGAAGTGGGTAACCGATGACTAGAATGCTGAGTTAGGAGAAGATGTATTATTGGCTAATGAACACTTACGAAGAAATCTGCGTCGACCAACGCGGTCCATAAGTGCAGTAGAGATGAAGTTAGGAATCGTGCCAATGAGCGTATAGAAGCAGTAGAATAGGAGCGGAAGATAGCCCGTCAGTCCCAGGCTGTCGTAAAGCAAGATCTGGAAGTTTCCGACGCCGAGAATACCAGTACATTGCGTGGCAAATAGGAGAAATATGGCGGTCAAGCTTCGTCGGCGCCAGGATGGTACTTTGAACATACGGATATAGGATACTTCTTGGGATTTCTCAAATTCAATTTGGAGCACGATCTGCTGAAATTCTGCTCTTGCCTCTTCTTCTTCCGGATCGAGGGAGTTGTAATGGAGCTTGCGAAGGATTGCCCAGGCTTCGTCTTTCCGGTCTTTCCACACGAGGAATCGAGGGGACTCGGGAATCCAGTAGATGCCTAGCAGCGAAACAACCGGAGAGATGCAGGCAAGTGCGAGTGGTAGCCGCCATTGGATTCTATACCAGTCTTAGATAATGACTTGAATAGCTAGAGTGTGACCACTTACAAGAGGTTCTTGGAGAAGAAAGTGCCGAATCCAACAAAACTTGAGCTGTGAATGAGTCAGTATGTTTTGCGGAATTTTACTGCCAAAGAACGGACCAGACATAGCCCATCGCCAACGAACAGGCCGTCAACCCACTCAGAAATCCTCGATTGTACTTATTTGAGACCTCACTGGTGTACAACGAGACCAACATGAGACTCTGACCAAGACCGGCACCCTGGATGAAGCGATTGACAATCAACATTGGCAAATTGATTGCACCAGCACAAAGTGCCCCGCCAATCAGTGCAAGTAACTGACTGATGACAATAGCCTTTTTGCGACCGAGCCAATCTCCGATCCATCCTTGTGCTATACATCCAACCGCACAGCCGGCAGCGAAGAGCGAGTTGACAGCACCAAGGATTGAAGCTGTGTAGGCACTTGTAGGGTCGAGCTTGAAATAGGCATAGAAGCCTGGTTGGCCGATGGCAGTGATCTGCAAGAGAGAAGAGGGTCAATAACAAAGGACATGACTTGGTGATAGTTGCGAGTGAACGACATACGAAGATAGCAAACGCGAAACCATATGTCCAACCACCTAGAGCCACGAAAGGCACGACCTATAGTTGAATCAGTATATAATATGGAAGTAAAGTGGTGCACTTACAGCCGCCTGAAAAACATTTGCAAAGTACCGACCCATTATTAGAGATATCAATGAAATGGATAGTTTCAATTGAGCAGCGGCATGAATGGCTTGGCAGCTTTGGGTCTATTCATAATCTCCTTAGGAAAATCATTTTACGGCATGCTGCTTATCATTTCCCGTTTCTTCCAATCCTATCTATCGAATCAATCACTCATACTGCTGTGTTCAGGGGTCCAATATATTGAATGCTCCAGACAGGCAGAGACACTGACTCCCCTACCATTCCAGTTGCTTCATAAGTGTGCCGAAGTTCCATGATATTATGGACTAGTCAAGCCGCCTTATGCTAGTGAGTAGTAGCGACTAGTGAATCTGGGGAATCTGGAGAAACCTGGGGAAACTGTGGGAAATTCGGAAAATGAAAACCGGTACAATGGGTGACGAGTCGGAATACGCGATAGTGAACGCTAGACGGGGATACTGAACGAATGAATGATCAGATGGACCCATCTGAATGGTTGGAGTTCAAGCGAACTAGCAGAATGTGCAAATCATGGATCTGTGATATGTTCAGTTGCAGAGGGTACAACATACATGTACTCAACGATTGCCATTTTGTATCCGTGTTACTTGTCCTCCTACACCGCTTTTGAGGCACTCCTCAAAACAATATTGAGTGCCAAAGTGCTAAATGGAACACAAAATCTTCAACCCATGTGTCGAAATATCAAGTAAAACGAGAACCGGCTTGAGTTGGTAGCTCTCTGACCATGCGTATTGTGTTCAGCCTATGCTACCTTTATGTCTGCTGATGGAGTTTTATGAACCTACAGTTTCGAATGCATTGATCTGAAAGAGATATCGACGAGATTACCGATTCCTGTCATAGTAGCCGATGAGCTTGGATTTGATTTCTGTATATGTTGGGCCGTCGTGGTAGATAGAAGCGCAAGTACTGAACATGTGCCTGGAAATGGGCTCCGTTGAACTACCTTATGTATCTTCGACGGTCGAGACCCTGGTGTCGTACGTAGTTCTCTCATTTTTTGACAATAGTCTCTTGATCGTTTGGCCCGTCAGGAAAGTCCCTTGGGTTTAATGACAGTTGCCGAGAGAATGGAGTTCCCGACTTCGCCTTATTTCGTTCTTCGACTCTTTCCAGCGTGCTTTACTGCTTCCTTCTCTTTTCCCGCTTCTTGATCCAATTATTGATCATCTGCTGCCTGTCCAGCGTCCCTTTCATAAATGCTCGAGTCGTTGCTGACTCTTTTGAAGAGGCAACTTGTTGCAGCATTACTAAAGGATCTTGCTCCTTTCCCGTGTTCTGGCGCTCTTCAAAAGTGTCTCCCATCTCTGACATTTTTTCCAGCATTTGTTCCAACAATATAGCAGCTTTTTGCTCCTGCCCGTTCTCTTCATTCTCCATCTCAAGCTCTCCCGCTTTTGCCATGTCGTTTAGCATTGTTTCCAGCACTCTCGGATATTTTTGCTTCTCTTGAAGCTTCGACAGAGCTTGTTGTGGCGGGTTATAGCGGGCAATCTGTTCCACCGTTCGCAGATGATTTTGTTTCCTCCGAAGACCTGCTCGAGCTTTTGCTGAAAGCTCTGAATGGGCCGTCACTCGAATCGGAGATGGCTGTAACTTGCGAAATATGTTGATACTGTAAGGAGCGTTGGTTAGCGGGTCGATATCATACTCAGTCTTCCTGACGAGACTGGTAGAACCACCCAATTTGTCCAGCTTGTCTAGCGGATTAACACTGGGCTTCTTCCTGATCAAACTAATATGGGTTTCCGGCTTGCGTAGCCTTCTCATACTGTGTTCGCCACGGCTCAGGCCTGCAACTGTACAATCTATAATTTGGATGAGACCACCTTCTTTGGTGGCAACAACAACATCCGCTGGTGATTCTGGATGGTTTGACGGGACTAGAAACCGAGATCCAGGAGTCAGGTCTGTGCCTTCTGGAATATAAGATCTCGGACGATTGGAAATGTCCCTTAGATCATGGTAGACAGCCCTCCATGGTTTGCTCTCCAATCCGAATTTCGCCCGTTTAACGAGTATATCCTCCTCCCAAACACGGCCAAAGACTTGGAGCGCCAGAGTAATTTCTGCTGCAGTCATTTCCTTCCAGTCGATGCGAGAACTTTCCTTGCTGAGTTTGGACGCTTTGGCTATTTCTTTGCCGTCAGTGATCTGAGACAGCTGCGCCTTTGTGTGTACAACTGGGTTTATCGGGTCAACAAACAGCTTTTCTTCAACGACTTTTCGTAGGAGATGACCAGCCTCAAGACCTGATAGGTATCTAAGACTGTCTGGCGTGGCATCTCTAGGTACCGGGATGCCAGGTAGCGGTGTTTGGGCTATCAGTTCACCACGGTCAAATTTAGTTGGGTGTAGAGTCTGTACTGTGACTCCAGTCCAGGTACGCCGATTGAGAATTGTGTGATGTAGTGGTGCTGCTCCAGGAAGACTACATGACTTGTTAGATAAAGAAGCTTATGGGATGTAGAGGAAGGATTACTCTGGTAGTAGCGAAGGATGAACATTCAATCCCCCATATTTTGCGGTCTCAATGATCTCGCCAGGAATGAGAAGGCCAAATGAGACGGCGATAATGATATTGGGAACTCCACTTAAGTTGGAGATATTGAAGTGATCAAAATGATTGAGCTCATAAAGAGGTAGATTGGCAGTTTTTGCAAACAAGCCGACGGGGGCTGGTTTAGTCAGCGCTACTTCAATTTTGATATAGATACGAGCTCTGAAGCAGCGGCTCGAGCGAGACTTGAATGGTATGACCTACGCTCTTTGAGTACTTTCAGACCCTGCCCTGTCCTTTTGGGAGGTCGACATAATACATCAATAGACTCGACAATGGAAGGATCAGTCTCCAAAAGCCGAACTAGTGGGCGCAAAGCAACAATGCTGAAGGTGTCTGATCCACAGAACAGGATCCGCAGAGGATCTGCTTTCCGATTAAATGTCTGGGAGGTTGATGAGGAATAGAGCTTCCTCGAGGCGATGCAGGTAGTGGCATGACGCAGAAGAAAGCGAGGCGGCAAGGCTAAAAGGAGCCTGCCCATGAACTGATATTTCCAGTTATCAAAATAGAGATAAAGAGAGGTCTAGACCGTAGATGGAGTGGTTTGGATGCAGGAGATTGTTTGCGAACGGATGGTACTACTAAGGTAGCTGAATGATCAGAGATTGATCAAGATGTTGATGTTGAATTGTTGATGAGGACCAGATCGGATGCGAGTCCCCAAGGGCTACGACGCTTTCCGACGGCCTAAGCCCAGTCGAGACTAAGGACTTGCAGGGATCATCTCGATATTCAAACCAAGCTTGACTTTCAATTCTGTGTCAACAAAGTGGCGTTTCTTTCCCATTCAACCCACCCGAAGTCCCTCTCACCTGCCCTCTGCCTCAATCTACCGGGTCGTTCCTTTACATCTGTACAAGAAGAAAGAGCCGGGACGTACGGCTTCCTTGCGAATCGCATTGTTGAGTTCAGCGTTGGGCTGGGGCTTCTGAATCCATGATGTCAATGTGAGGCATAAGCTCCATTGCTTTGCAGAGCCTCGTCCTAATTGTGCCATCAGAGGACGAAAGCTCCCTGACACTTGAGTTCTAGCTTACTGCGGCTCAGAAGGAATCCAGACGAACCTTTCATCCTCGTGCTTCATCCTCGATCACTTGCGTTTAGCATTGGCACCGTATGACTGCCCCCATTTTCGGACCTTCAATTCGAGTATCCACCAGCAAGGATGTCACTGGCACAAGTTGACGCGGATCTAAAAGTCATGCCTGCAAGGCTGTCTTTCCTGGCCATCTATAGTCCAGAGCTTGGGAGAACCGAGGAGGCCTTCAAAGAGCAAATCGTCTTCTATCACTCTCGAGTTGCCCACAAGAGACGCAGGACTACAGATAATGAGGATGACAAAATTCTCAAGGAGGAAGCCAATGAGAAGATGAGGCAAATTGGTCTTGCTCAAGGAATGATTCATTTTGCGAATGACTTCTCTAGAGGAGGAACACTCGATCAAATCGAGACTGAAAAGTCTCGGATTGTGACTCACGAACTTGAGCGAGGCTGGTGGATTTTAGCGGTAGGTGATTGAGCGATTAGATGGCATTTGTTTATTAAGTTGTCAGCTAAAAGTGACCAGTCAATCGATCTCACTCGAATTCCTTCGTCAACGCCAGTTACCAAGTCAGAGAATGCTACGGGCTCACAAAAGTTTGAATACTCTGCTAGGGAAATAAGTCCACCGTCGCTACTTATTCAACAATTAGAGCGTGCTCATGACATTTTCAAACTCCACAATGGAATTTCTTTGAAAGCATTGTTCGAACGTTTACCTCGAGCCAAATTCTGTTCTCTCCTGGAGAGATTCTGGACTCGCTTTGCTCTATCCTGGGATGTTATGCTACATGGAGTTCCTGCTGCAGAAGTTTTTGGTGGCATGCAGCTAGCAGCTGGCGGAGAACTAGGCGTTGGAGTTGGTGAAGAGGAATGGGGAGCTGGTGAAAGAGAAGTGCTGGAGGATTTTGCTCGAAGAACCGACGGCCTCATTGACATGGTAGTTTCCAGATTCGGGGATGCTCCAAAGCCAAAAGCTCTATCAGATGTCAATAAATCTACCAAGTCTGGCGATGTTGACGAGGAACCTTGGATGGGAATCGGCAGAGAGCCAATGGCATCCGACGGTGTTGTCTTTTCTGGTCTAGGCACTGTATCTCGCTCTTCAATGAGGGACATATCGAACTGGATACAGCTGATCTATGCCCAGGGAGAGGCTGCCTACGCTGTGAAAGAAAGTCCCAGTTCTGACAGGAGACGAAAGAGACGTGACAGATCTAATCGATCTTCAAAACGCGACAAGCCAGAGGAGTCTCAGCAGGATGACGATCCTCCCCCTGGTATTCCCAGGCCTATCATTGCCGCCGCAGAGCGATCGCTGGAAGCTGCAACTGTCAAGGCCGATACGAAAAAACAGCAGAATGAAGTTCCTAAAAGTGATGATAGAGCCAAATCCCCTTCGCGTGAACAGGAGACTTGGAAAAAATACCTTACTCTGGGCTATGGTACATCTTGGGGTACTGGCCATAGTAGCAGCACACCTGAAGAGCCTGTTGATGCCATCACAGCTCGCATACAGGAGCATATTGCCCGCGAGAACGGAGGTCACTTTCTTATCGGTCTTCAAGGTGATGCGGACGAGGAGACGGTGAGTAATACCGCTGATTCTGAGCCGCCCGAATGGAACCATCGCATCATGATCCGCTCCCTCAACGTTGTCATGTATGACACCACAAAAGAGGGAACCAACTCTGCCGGCTACTACAAAAGCAACACCACGCCCGCTCATCCAAGAAGCATCTCACTGGCAGCACCCCGCACTGAAAGCCCCAACCTGAGGATTGATATTTCACCCTCCACCGCCAGCGACCAATCTAGGAGTAGTAAATCTAGATCTCAAAGTGTTTCTACTGGCATGGATTCGGCGACGACAATCAAACAAGTAAAAATTACTTCCCGCGTCCGCGTCCTGGTTTACGCTCATCGACCTTTCATCTATGCCCTGCTCTTTGATGACAGTACCGCAACGCTCATGATGCCTACCTTCTACCGAGATCTGCATGCCTTCCTGGCTCCCTTGCAACCACTCCTCGCTCGCCGCACTGGTCCTTCCATTGCCTTCCAGCGTCGAGCCGCCGCTTTAGGAATCAGCGATGCACCGGCTTCATCATCCAGCCTATCGGGCGAAGATGGCGCATGGGAAGTCGTACATGACGCCGCAACCCTTGCCACATGCGCAAACGTGCCCGGCATCAGCGATGGAACGCTGTCCCGCGCCGATGCACTTAATCTACACTCCGCTGCCCTCGAGGTGTTGGCTACCGTCCGCACCGAGGAAGTCGAGCGGCGAGTCAAGACAGCGCGAGGCTGGTGGGTAGGCTGGGCTCGAGTAGTCATCAATGACAAACCGACAGACGAGGAGTCTGAGGACGAAGTTGATGAGTGGCGCGCCCGGACCAGTTCCGGCATGGGTGTCCCAGCTCGGCGGCGAGGGCGGGAGATTGTGTTATTCAGACGCGCTAAGGAGGCTGAGAAGGGCAAGAATAGAAGTGTCAGTGGATGGAGCTTGAGAGGTGTTGGTAGTGAAGGCAGCAAGTTGGAGGATTTGGGCATAGGCTTTGATGCGAGGCGGTATGTTGAGGGGATTATGGGCTTTGGGCGGACATGATTCTACCATGAGCATTGTTGGAAACTTTGGAGTATTATTGATGGGTTATTAGCATCATACGTACGTTAAGAGCAGGAGTCACGATTTGTATGATTACACGCAATAGGTATCAGAGATACCACACATTAGACAACAAGCATTTTTTGTCATAGGTCTTCGTTGACGGCTCATAGCCAGCCAGGAATAAAACAGCACTTGTCTCTTTTTAGAGACTTAAAGAAATAGGTTCTCCTGATACTCCCATACGCATACGCTCCTCGTGTCATCGTCTCCTCGCTGGAGACGGTAAGCTAAACCACTCCACCCAAGAATCTCCATATCAGCACCAATTGCGCTCCCAAACCAGTGCTTCCCACTCTTAATTCTTCTTCTTCCCGCCAGGAACGATATCCTCCAACAAATCATTAAAAAACTGCTTCACTGCACCCTCCGGCCCCTTCCCCGCCTCCTCACTCCCTCCAACTATTGACCTCAGTCCCTGGAAATCCACCGACGAGTTATCATGTACCTCGCTCATTGCTGACGGTGCGCCGATATACGTGCTCGAATGGCTGATCAAGTTGATCATCGGTCGAAGAATCTATATCCTCCCACATTAGCTCTTAACCCCACCTCTCTTAGTTTACGAATCCACGTACCTCCTCCGGCGTATCCTCATGCATCGCCCGCGCCGTATTCCCACTATACATACTCCCCAACAGCAACGGCACGCGCGCACTGCCTGGTCCTTCGCTGCCGCTATGTTCGAGCTCGGGAAGGTAAGCAAAGTCAATGGTTGAAGTATCGCCGACTGCTTTGAGCGAGCGGGAGGTGTTGAAGTGTCGCTCTGCTTTGCTGCTTGCTCCTGCGCTGGAGGCAGTGGGCCGTTTGGTCGCGTCGGTGGGGTTGGCGTCTGGGGTTGCGGTGCGGGTTTCGGTGAGGATGGAGCTGTAGGTTGCTGGGCCGGTCATGTGGAGATTGCGGACATTGCGTAGTTGGGAGGTTGCGGCGCGGATGGCGGGACGGGTTGCCATTGTTTTTGTATGGGTGTTTGTAGATTGGACGGAGAGGGTTGTATGAAGCTGATGGGTAGGTAGGCAATGGGGAGGCAATTGGGAGGTTTGTGGTTTAGAGAATGATTGATGGATGTCGGGGAGAGTAGGGAGCTTTAAGGTTGATAATGGAATGGGAGGTTAGATTGCGGATTATCGTGAGGGGGAAAGACCGCAGTTATCGGAGGTTGCGGGGAGAGGTCACGGAAAACCAAATTGTCAGACAGGCAAGACAGGCTACAGCTAGGCAATCGATGGGCAAGGTGTACAATGTGCATACATAAGGTAATACGGAGCTCCTAGGAGTAAGTTTACGGTGAGCGGGTTTGGCGGATATTATGCAGTACAAGTACAATTGAGGCTCGTGTTATTGGTGAGTTGAGTACATTATGCATTATCACCGCCATTCAATCGACACTCGCTAAAACACGTTATACATTTTGATGCATTGGCAGCTACGAACCACGCAAGCCCGGTGTTGATAGGAGTAGACTGATTGAGCGGTTCAAGGCAATGATCTACGTTGTTTTTATCTTGGATGGTGACTTGGAGGTTTACAATTGGCGTTTGTAACTCTTTGTACGTTTGTATGATATTATATGATCTGATGTTACTACTATGGCCATTGGCAGCCTTGTCAACTCTTGACAAGAACAATGGATATATGGAGGCAAAGTTTCAGGAACAAAGCAATCTGTACCTGTCGAAGCACAGGCACCCGTTCACGCCGTTCCTTCCCGCCTTCTATGTTATATCCTGGTACATTCCACTCTTGTTTCGTCTTATATCCTACATCTAAGTTCTACCAAGCATCTTATGTAGTATGCAGGGACTTGGTGCCACGGGAGGCCAATCAAAGCCTGTCCCAATACGTACGGGTCTATATTACCCGTCCAGGAATGTAGATGGTTAATATATGCTGCATTGGTTGTTCCTGGTACAGAGAGACCGCACTGCTTTCAGTGTACACACTCTTGGCGCACGTAGGCACGTTAACTATTTGAACAAACGCTTTGGTATTGTATGTTGTCTTGATATAGACCTGCACTTGCTGGGTCGTGTGTGGCGGGTAGATGAAGAGCCATAAATGTGTAGAGTTGGCTGCTCGCATCACAATCTTGTTGTATCAAGTCAATAACAAGCAGTGACATGGAGAGATAAGATTGCACTAGCAATTGAACAGATAGAAAAAAGAAGAGAGAGATACGGTAGCAAAAGAGGGCATAATATCTTCAGTTAACGGCAGAGAGCCTCACATGAGGTCCAGAGGCATCTTTTGACAATCAAATTGTCCCACCATGTGGATCACGCCCCCAGCCTTTTTGAGTATCTTTTGAGTGTGAACACGGCGGTTCACAGACAGCCTTTGCCTGTTAGGGAAAAGCATTAAAAGCCAATGCTTCGATGATTGGGTCCCATTGTGCCTGTGCTCTCCGGAAAACGACTTTGTACCAACCACCACCAACTTTCCTCGACGCACGGCCATATCTTCCTCGGCCAAAGCTTCATTGTTAGGATACACCCGACGAATTATCATCCATATCCTCTATTCCCCAGACATTAGTTCGCCAAGTAGACTTTATCATCACCATATCATCATCACCATTGCCTGCCTCGTGTATTCTTCTTCTCGTTACTGTTCAGTGTCCACTTTCGTTAACTCCCTACCTAATGCTAGTAACCACCAAACTTGCCTGTCTGTACATTACTTTTGACATGTCCTCCTGGTGATACTCCTGTATGATCCATATTTCTTCTTGTATCTCTTTGCCATTCCTGTCTCTGCTTCGCTACTGCATTGGGGAGATACATAAGACTTCTCCTTAATTGCGCACGATCTTGTTCAAGTTGCTGTTTCCAGTTCTTCAATTCCTTGCCGCATCCGTCTATTACATCTATTACCGCGGGCAGTCATTGCCTCCGACTGGACATGAAGCATATCGCTGCTTCATACATAACTGTCAGAGCATACGGGTCTGCTTAATTGCTTTGTACTCGTGCTCTACTTCGATTGAGCAGTATAATATTCTCAACAACGGAATAGCTTCACCATTTCTCAGATATTCGAGCTTCCCATGCTGCAGATCTAGCATTCCTGGACCCCCGTTGCCGAGTCGCCATGAAACTCTACATACTCGCCCTTGCGTGCCACATCGCGGCTACCAACGCTTTCTATCCTTACCGTCTCGGCGAACCCACAAACCAGCCTTCTCGAAGACAAGAGCATGCGCGGAGAGACTCTGGTTCTTTACGACTCCCGATACGAAAAGTCAAGACAAAGCGCGCTGGTGGCTTCAAGATCAATTCCGCAAACAAGCCCTCTGCCTCAAACAGTGCTGGACTCGATCAAGATGGCGCAGACTATTCCTACATGTGCGAAGTACAATTCGGCTCCGGCAAAAAGACCATCTATCTCCTGCTGGACACGGCAGCAGTCAATACCTGGGTAATGAGCTCAGACTGCAAGTCAGATGCTTGTCCATCCCATAATCAGCTTGGACCTGGGGATTCGTCTTCACTACAGGTTTGTGCTACCATTGTGGCTTACCCGTGTGCGAGGACTAACGGTTGTACAGGTTACGCAGAGTACATTTTCGGTGCAGTATGGAACTGGTAGTGTCAGTGGATCCGTGGTATCCGACAATGTCAGTTTCATTGGCAAGACATTTCCTCTATCCTTTGGCCTAGCCAGCGTCGTTTCGGACGATTTCAAATCATATCCTATGGATGGTATACTTGGTGTTGGCAGATTACAAAATGTGGCAAGCAACCAAAATGGAGTCAAGGCGCCTACTGTTGTAGATGTCTTGGTCTCGCAAAAGATCATAAACGCAAAGGTCTTTGGTATAAGGCTTTCAAGAGCGTCAGATGGACTAAACAATGGCGAGATCACCTTTGGCGGCCCAGACACCGATGCGTACAGCGGAGATTTGAACTACGTCTCTGCCATTACCAATGATCGAGGTTTCTGGGAACTAACCATCGATTCGGTCAGCTTCAACGGCAAAACAGCCGCTATTCAAAACGGCGCAACCGCTCTCCTAGACAGTGGCACCAGCCTCCTCCTCCTCCCACCCTCCGATGCACAAGCAGTTCACGATACCATTCCCGGCTCCGCAAAGAACGGCGAAACCTTCACAGTGCCCTGCAACACCGCCACGCCCCTAACCATCTCCTTCGGCGGCAAAGCCTACACCATCAGTCCGAAAGACTACATTGGCAGTGCGACCAGCAATGGGAACTGCAACAGCAACATCGCCGGCCGCCAGACCTTCAACAGCAACCAATGGCTCGTAGGCGACGTCTTTCTCAAGAACGTCTACACCGTATTCGACGGCGACCAAGGGCGTGTCGGCTTCTCGCTTCTTAAAGGTTCGTCCATATCCACTCCATCTTCTCCCACACCCCCTATATCCCAGACAACAACGAGCATGTACCAACCAACTGTAGGAGGCAGTAGTCCACCCCCATCTTCCCCATCTTCCTCCGAAACATCCCAAACAACTGCACCAAGCCAGTCGGCAGCCCCGGGAACGACGTCTTCGACGCACATCCCATCTTCGCAAGGTACTAGACCACCCACTACAAACACTTCTTCAAATCTCAGCCAAACGGCGTCGTTAACATCGCTCGTTTCTATAGGATCTTCTACAACTACTGCGCCATCATCTACGACTACATCGTCACCCAACCACCCAAAGACTACCAGCACACACGCACCAGCCTCTGGCACAGCGGGTGTTATCGGTGCCTCGGAGACGCCCAAGCCACCGAGCAGTGATGGTGATGCATTGTCGCCTTTGAGCATAGGATGTTTGATGCTTGGAGTGCTTAGCATGCATATCCTCTTCCTCGCCTTATAACACTGCTCACCGATCACACTCACAGTCACCTTTACAACTATCACTCGCCGAGCCCACGAGGTGCTCGGCAAGATCTCGATTTTCACGAAACTATACATATACCCGCTGTCCAAAGGCAGCACCCGAGTTCCTTTTCTAATACTAGCATTTTCAATTGTTGTGCTTTTAATTGGTGAGAGAATATAAAATAATTGCAAGCTAGTGTTATTTGTAGTCATTGGACCTACAGTCTGAAGTAGGATAATTTAATGAAAATGCTTTAATTGTTACCACCGCTGTCAATCAGAAGTTGTCTGATTGATCTGTTAAGCTGTATGCTGCATAAGTTACGGAAGAGCTCGATCAATTGTGGAGGGTATAGTATGACTGGGGATGTGCAGTATGATAATGCCATAAGTCGACACAGCTTTGAACATGGCATGCAGCTGACTCCCTCCATTCTCGGTGACTACAAGCTGACCCCCTCAAACTGATATAGAATGCCACACTCCCCTTCTCGATTCACTGTTTGTAAATGACATCAAAACTGTACTCTAAGCTGGAGCCTGGTAGCCCACGGCCTCTAGCACTGCCACAGGTCAGTGGAGTCCAGGGTGGTCGTTGCGAGAACAATAAGCTTTACACTTTAGAACACGTGTGAACTGATAAATCGACTAGGATCATCACCCCATGTTTTCAAGCTCACGTTCTTAGAAGGCGAAGGAGCAATCCAGACCAAAAGGCATGGCCATCGGTGGAGGAGGAAGTTGCAGTCAGCCTTGTAGCCTTCTGAAAATTGAGGCCGGTAGTACAAAGATGCAGATAGATATGCAGCGAGCAGGGATTGTGCTTTCGATGAAGCTGATCTGTTGTGGTTGGTGTAGTGATCGGGGATATTTGCATTGCTATAGTGACAAGCTGAACAGCAGGCGACGACAGGATGGAACCAAGACGACACCAAAGGAAAAGATGAAAGACATGAATTGTCTCTCAACGGTTCAGACAGGCGAAGAGACTTGATCAAGGAGTCAATGGGCAGATGAGACAGAAAGAAAGAATCCAATAATCTCGCCTCCTGTGACCTGGGCCACTATCAACGTGGCTTGGACTCAGCCACTTTGCAACGTGCCCAATGCTCACAAGAATTGAGGCTCGCCTAAAATTGAATGGTTCCTGGCGTGGCTTGATGGCAGATTGTGATCTAGAACGGTAGTGTAAGAGTATAGGATTGTTGTGGATGTTGTCGCATTTTAAGAGAGTCTTGATATCAATAGTGGCAGGGGTGTAACTGGGCAAGTCAAGGCAGGTGCAGCGGGCGAGCTGGTCTGTGTGCCTTCCCTCTCTATGAGCACACTTTGACGGCCTGTTTAGTGCAGGTCTAAGCAAAGCTCGCTCCTCTTCCAGTTCTTGTTCCATCACCACAACTCCCAATCCATCCTCCTCCTGTCAACAACATCCTCTTTCTCACCACCATCCCGACTCCTACACGCCCGCACTACTCAGCGTCCTTCTCTACCTATCTCCTCCATCATCTACAGCTAGTTCATCATGGCCGAGTTGCGTCGTAAGCTCGTCATTGTCGGTGACGGTGCCTGCGGAAAGACCTGTCTGCTCATGTAAGTTTCCATCCTCCTTTGTCCAACAACACCATATGAGGCCTCGGCTGCGCTCTTTTCCATTGCATTGCCTTTGCTAATCATTCTTCCGTCTACAGCGTCTTCTCCAAGGGTACTTTCCCAGAAGTAAGCCTCTCGATTCCTCTATCACTAAATCTTCGCGAGCCTGTCGCCTTGGCGGCCGGGCAAACAAACCGCAACAATTCCCAATTCTACGTCGAATCTCGCTTACACATCTTTTTCTCTAGGTCTATGTCCCAACCGTCTTCGAAAACTATGTCGCGGATGTCGAAGTTGATGGAAAACACGTTGAACTTGCCCTTTGGGATACCGCCGGTCAGGAGGATTACGACCGTCTTCGCCCTCTATCCTACCCCGATTCCCATGTCATCCTGATTTGCTTTGCTATCGACTCTCCCGACTCCCTCGACAATGTTCAAGAGAAGGTATGTTTGCGCCTCTAGTGCTCGTTGCTACGCCCCTTTTAGAATGGCTTGGCTAATTCTTCCATTTTCTAGTGGATTTCTGAAGTTCTACACTTCTGCTCTGGCTTGCCTATCATCCTCGTCGGGTGCAAGAAGGATCTCCGTTTCGACAATAAGACTATCGAGGAGCTCCACAAGACTTCACAAAAGCCCGTTTCCCCCGAACAGGTAAGCCCTATCAGACCCAACCCCTCAGCACTATGCTGTCATCAATCCATTGATTGAGCATCCAAATCAGCCTTGCGCGGACAATTACTAATCATTTCTAGGGTGAGGATGTACGCAAACGCATTGGAGCCGTCAAATACATTGAGTGCTCCGCCAAAAATGGAGAAGGTGTTCGCGAAGTCTTTGAGCATGCCACGCGTGCTGCTTTGACCAACACCAAGGCAAAAGGACATTCTAAGCGCAAGCGGGACAAGTGCCTCGTTCTATAAGCTCTTCTCATCCTTGCATACATACCCTGGGTTTGCTTGCCTTTGAATCCCAACTTTGCTTCATCGACTCTCTGCATTGCTCAACTTCCCCTGACTCGAATTTTTCCTATCCAATGCCCAAAAGCTTCATAATCAGAAGTTTTGTTTGTATACTTTTTATCCCTTGCGAGTCTAGGTCGTGGTCCAATACAGTTTCTTCGTTCTGAACAGCAAAGATTAATCACCTGTGAGAATGTCCATTTCAACCGGGAACTGATGAGGTTTTCAAATCGGGACGACAGAGCAACAGCAAACCCTACAACGACAACTACGGGAAAGAACAGTTGGATGTCTCGCTTGTGGTGAATTAATGATGGAGAGCGTGTTTGTTATATGGGAGGAGAGGCAAACCGAGATATCCATTGCGTTGTTGTTGTTGCTGCAGTACACGTCTATTAGTTGTTTTTTTCGGCCGGTTGCTTTGACTTACCAAGAATATACACACCCATTCTCTGGAAGTTATATTTTGTAATCGGTTCAAAACACGGTGTTGAGTGTTGTGGGTTCTTTTATCAGCTTACTTTACTCTAAGGGAGGATGGGGGAAATATGGAAACTTCTTTTTTTTTCTTGTAGAAAACAGGGTTGAATTAGTCCTGCTTAGTAGCTGTAGTCTTCTATCTTGCTTTTTGTTTGTCTTCTGTGCTTTATGTTTTCGATTGCTCATTATATCTCCCAAATCATCTTGTTTTTCTCTCTCTCGTCTTGCGTGTAGCTTTTGTTGTTTGTGCTGGTTTTACTCTATTCATCTTTGAAGTGACATAGCTGCTGGTAATCTGATTCGCCCTTCTTCTATTATTACCTATCTTCTTGTCCCTAGATCGCGTTACAAGAGTTCCAATGGTAACTGACATAATGTGAATCGTCTAACGACACTTCTAACAACCATCTGTCACAGAGACTTACTAGAACCCATAGTACTGAATGTCTTTCCCGTTTGATACTCCCCAGTTCACTCGTTTCCAGGGCCAGTGAACTATTGAAAGTCAAAGTCTGTCCAACGCCACAGCAACTTTGCCGGCCCTCATTTTCCTCCAACCACATGGAGAGAGCATCGTCATTGATCACTGGGTATTGGCTGTGGCGGAGTGATCGACGGTTGGGTTATGCTTGCTTGTGGTACGAGTTGGTTGGGATTACCTTGTGTTGATTTATGTGGCTGTAGTATGTTTGAGAACATGACTTCTTGTTATTTTTGAGATGGTTATGTAGAGCTGTGGATGGTAGTGGCAGTGTGGCATGGGAAGAAATGGCTCTGTGACTATGGTTCTGGGCTGATTGATAGTGTAAAATCCTTATGCAACAAAATCTCTTATTCATCGAGAGATTGATGGCGTGACTTGTTTTTAGTATCGTTGCTATTGCTTGTTTGCCTTGATCCAACAGCTACCTCTGATGGATTCATCGGTATAAATGATTTGTAGAAGTAACTTGAATTAGAGCCCTTCAGAAGTCAAGGGATAAAATGGCAAAAAGTGCTTATTAGGCGGCAATCAAGACTGGTATTGGACAGAATGCAAGAGGTCACTTAACCTTCTAGATACCATACCCCTTTTGCCATAACTACCTAACTTTTCTTTAACATGACACTTCTATTGGAAAGGAAACACCAGCTATGACAAGTGATACCTCCAAAGAGCAACAAATAACGCTGCGCCCAAAAGTGACAATGTACAATATCACTGGGTGATATCTAGCCAGATCCGCGTATATAAACTGAACAAAACATCTTCCAGGCCCAAACATTGATTTCCGTTCTTCGCCTACTCATATTCCACAATGAAGATCTCTCTCCTGACCATTCTCGCCTCCAGCCTGGCCTTCATCGGCTCCGTGACAGGCCAAAACTTTACTCCCGTAGCTACAGTCGGCTTCTTTCAATCCGATGATTGTTCCATCAGCCCAAGTGCAGGTGTCAAGACCAAATACTTCGATCGTAGAACCTGCGTCTTCGGAACAGGCCTAAGCATAAAACTCTATGACTTGGATAGAGCTGATCAGTGTCGATGTAAGTTTGCTACCAACATCTGCTGAGCGCAGGTACTGTATTTGACCGACTCTGACTTTTCACAGTCTACATGTATCCCTCCGATAACTGTATGGCAGATGCCGAACATCCACCAGTGCGACTCGATGATGCTGGCTGCCATAGCAAGTATCACCTTACCTCTTTCTCAGTCCAGTGTCCGGGGGATCCACGCTTCGACAATGGAATGCCATGATTCAGGTTTCTATCTCAAAGTCTGTCAGGGCGCTTTGATACCAGCGATCAGCGGAGGGGACCGCGAAAGTTATTGGCAGTGTACCTTTCTGAACAATTTAGACCTGGTCCGGTAGAAAATACATTATCCTCATCTTGAACATTTGATACCGATAAATCACTTTGAACCTCTGATGTCTCGTACATGGCAAGATTTGGTTCAAAGTAAAGAATAGAAATGCTTGTTGATATGACAAGGCCTGAAGATATATCATCGCAAACACTGAAGCGATATAACCCCTATTTCAGATTGAAACTATATTATTTATTATTAGCAGAAACTAAGATACTTCTATTTTCTGGAATTCCTGTATTTATTAGCAATTTCCAGATTGGTCTTGTCAGTCATGCTGCTTCTCCATTCAGACCTGAGTCCTGACGAACGTCCGTGGCGTGTTAGAAGAGCCAACACGCTGCCCATATAAGTACTTGATTTCTGCAAATTTACCATGTACCTGTGGCGCGGTTTCTTCATTCACGTCTTAGCAAAGTATGCTTTTAAAGTTAATCTTTAAAGCATCGCAGAGGCCATGTTCGATTCCCGAGTCATACTTGGTGCAGCCAATTGGACCAACCTTTATAAGGCAGAGTCTTCCTAGCTAATCGATCGATTAGTTAGTTTTTTGCTATATTGGAATACACATTCTACAATTTTTTCTCTTGTTCATAGCAGTTGGCGGTTCTCTGTTTTGCTGCGTTCTTTTGTAGCCTGTGATATTCAGAATGTTCAACATTGATTCTGCTCTACCTCGAACCTCACCCTCGTCGCCTCTGTACTAATAGATAGATCTGTTTGAACCTTCTTCTTGTATTATTACATAGCTTAATTCATCATCGAACGTTATGAAAATAATGTCGACGAATACACAACATGTAAACCCCTAACTTCCATCACCCATCCGTTTCTCTACATCGGCCTACAAAACTGATCTTCCTCCTCTGCTATACCCCTAAGACCTCTGATTCCATTTCTCTGAAACCCTGGCTGCGAACCCGGCGGCCACGCGCCCCATCCAGGCTGAGGCTGCCGACCTGGCGGCGACGTTCCAGGCGACGGACCACCATAGCCACTGCTGCCCGTCGGCGACCCTATTATGGGTGACAAGACCGGTGCAGATGCTAAGGGGCGACCGCGCGATGGACCTAGTGGCGATGGACCATGCGGTCGTGAGGCTGGTGGAACGAGTATAGGCTGGACGTTTGGTCTGGTTAGTGTAGGACCGCCGTGGGCTGGGTCGTGGATGATGTTGAGGTGTGGTGAGGCGAGGCGCTGGCGGGTTGGGGAGGGTGATTGCTTGGTGCTATGGATGGGTTGTTGGATAGTTCGAGTTGATTGTTGGTTACTGAAGTGGTGAGCAGAGATGTGGCCGGAAGAGAGATCGGAGACTGGACGGGAGAGACGGCTTGCCATTGTGGGGTCGGGTTGCTGTGAGTCGGGCAGGGAGTGGTAGAGAGAGTACATTGAACTTGGAGTTGGTGATGGTTCTCTAGGTGGTGGAGTAGGCGGTCGCTCTGGAAGCTGATTTACCTTTTTCCAATCTATCGGGGGTGGTATGCAAGAGTAATCGACGTCAATCTCGTCTTCATCCGGAGGTGGAGGTAGCGGTTTATCTCTTGGGCTCATTGGTGTGTTTCCTGATGGGATATCTCGCCCAATTGCTATTGGGATATATCCCTCAGGGCTCATTGGTGTCGTAGGTACAACGGGTTGAGCCCAAGGATAAGAACTCGTTGTCTCTTGAGTAATCTCACGAGGATTAAACAGAGACGTCTCATCTGGTTGAAAAATACTTGCAAGTGCGATGAGGATCTCGTCAAATAGCTTCTTTGCATCCTCAGACTTCCAGTCCACAAGACAAAGCTTGCTAAGATCTAAAATCTCGCGTCTTGCTTCTTCATATGACAACGGATAGCCGTGATATCCCTTTATCACTCCCGCCGCATGCGAAAGATACTCTTCGATAGAAGAGTATGGCCCAAGGCCAGGAGATTCAGCACCCGCTCTCTCTTTCCCCTTTTTGGAGGACTCTGGCCCTGGAGTCGCAGTCACTGAGCTGTTCTCATCCGCATCATGTGCCACACGTTCAGCCGTGGCTTGCAGCGCAAATTGTCCTTGTTCTCGCATCCATCTGTCTTGCTGTTCCATCCATCTATTGATATCAGCTTCCGAAGCGTCTTGATTCTGTGCTGTTGAAGGCTCTGGTCGTGCGGATGGATCGTTTGAGCCCTTTGGATACTCTTGTACATCCAGTTCATGATGGTCAGCTTCTCTTCTCTCAGCTTCTCTGGCCTTGTCGGCAGCTATTGCCGCTTGTCGTTTGCGCATCGCCTGCAAAAGGCGATTCTCTGGAGCTGCGGCAGGTCGCTGGCGAGAGTTGTTGCTGCTGGAAGAGGTTGTTCGTTGAGGAAAACTCTCCGATTTTGGGCTCGAGGGTGATGGCCTTCTGTAAGCCATGGTGTAGGAAACTTCGGTCACAATAAAGAAGCTGGAATGAGCTCTGAAAGTGGCAGATAGCAATATTTGAAAGTACATTGTAATATTCATATTCAAACGCTGTACTCTAGTTACAAGTTGGCAGATACTGCACAACTCGGTTACTGCGATATCATCGGTAAGCAAACGACCAATAAAACAGTGAAGCAATATGTTAGACGGTGTCTTACTTTTCGATCATACATCATCCCTCCTCATCATATGCCTATTTACAATCACTTCAAAGTGACAATCTCCTCTGCGCTTGTTGGGTGAATAGCCACACAAGAATCAAAATCCTTCTTGGTAGCGCCCATTTTCACTGCAACGCCAAAGCCTTGCAGTATCTCACCACTTCCTTCTCCTATTATATGCAGTCCAACAACCTTCTCTTCTGGTCCTGCGACGATGAGCTTATAAGTGCTCTTTGTCTTTTCGTCTTGTTCGAACATGCTGTTCAAGAGCGACACGAAGCCACTGCTATATACCTTGATTGCATCGTCACCGTACCTTTTGCGCGCTTCAGGTTCTGTTAGACCAACTGAGCCAAGTTCGGGATGCGCAAAGACGACGGATGGAATGTTGTCGTACTCTAGCTTGCTATCCGCCTGTCCGCCGAAGACGCGGTCAACAAGACGACGACCAGCAGCGATGGCAACAGGCGTGAGCTCAAATCCACGATCGCACACGTCACCTACGGAATAGACATTTGGGACATTCGTGTTTTGATACTCGTCAACCTTGATGTGTCCCTTCTCGTTTGTTTCAACGCCGACCTTGTCAAGACCAAGATGCTTGGTTTCGGGGGTGCGTCCTACGGCCCAGATGAGCGTATCGATGTCGATCGATGATTCGCCTTTGCCGTCTTTGTAATGGAATCGCTTGGTGCCGTTTCCAATATCTTCAACTTTAGTAGCACTGGATTGTGTGTGGATGTGGATGCCCTGGCGTTCATATTCGGCCTTTAGCTTTTCTTGAAGCATGGGATCGAAACTACGGAGAAAGGTGTCATGTCTGATGAAGAGATGAGTCTCCGTGCCTAGGGCGTTGAACATGCCAGCGAACTCGATTGCGATATATCCGGCACCGACAATAGCGACCTTCTTTGGCTGATGCTCCAGCTCAAAGAAGCCATCGCTGGTGATTCCCAAGTCTGCACCAGGAATATCCGTGGGCCACGAAGGAACACCACCAACGGCGATCAATATGTGCTTTCCCTGGATGACTTGTTTGCTGCCATCATCGAGTGTGACCTCGACCTGGTTTTTGGCAACAAATTCCGCACGGCCGTGGACAAATTGTGCCTGATCATTTTTCAGATTTGTCTCGTAGATCCCATTTAATCTCTTGATATATGCGTCTCGTTTTTGTTTGAAAAATTTCCAGTCGAATGGTGCTGTCGTCTCGACATGAAAGCCGTATCGATGTGAGTGCTTGATCGTCTCGGCAATGTCTGCGGCATGCCATACAAGCTTCTTGGGCACACATCTGAGCTTCCATTAGCAAATTGAACAGATCTTAAGGCTTTCCAGGAGGTCCATACCCAACGTTGACACATGTACCGCCCCATCGATTGTTTTCGATCACTAGAGCGTTTTTGCCATAGTTCTTTGCTGCTCTTCTCGAAGAAGCGACACCTCCAGACCCACCACCAATGACAAGATAGTCAACTTCTTTGGTCACTGGAGCCATTGTGTTATTGGTTGTAGAGAATTGTCTAGATAAGGCGGATAGTCGTGAGGACGCCAGGCTTGTATGCGACAGGCGGGGAAGCTGATTACAGAAGGATGCAAGGCGTATTGGGAGTTGATTGCTGGTCATCAATGAAACCTGGATGGAAGATGAGCAGGATGGGTCGGTATATATGGAGAACAGGAGAGCGGATAGAGGACTTCTAATTTGGGCAGGTGTATAAGATGAGGATAGAGAGGTAAAGATGATGCAATCCTTAGAGAAGACGTGGTAAGCTCGCTGCAGCTTCCGCTTACTCACAGCTACCGTACCAAACAGCCCCTCTCCCAGCAGATCTAGATCTATGCGCCCTTCCGAAGCTCGAATTTATATGTCAGCATCATCGTTTCCAAATACTTTCTAACCTTCTCAACCTCCATCTTCTTCATCTTATTTGGCATCATGGGCGCACGACTTTCCAGACCTCCCGGTGTCGATGGCATGTCTGAAGCTCCAATTACTGGATCCCGGCCACGAGCAAAACCATTCAATGCACGAGTAAGATCTGACAGCCGTTTGAACCTCTTCCGATTCCTAATCTTCGGCTTTATCCGTAGCTCCTCGGTGCACCAATAGCGGCCTTTTCCATGGCCTGTATCCTCTTCGCATATACCCGTACTTCCATTCATGCTGCCAAACTCCATGTCGAGAAACGTCGCGAAGAGGGCGGTGGCCAGATTGATTGGGGCCTCGAAAACAAGCGTAATCACGGTCAGGTTGACTCTATCAGCGATGCTACTGTTGTGAAAGAAGCTGTTTTTGGAGAAAGGAAGTGAACAACACGCATTGCATAGGCCTAGATTGGCTTAGTCCAATGACCCAATGATGGAGAATATGGAGGCTTACAACGCGATGCTTTCACTTCTCTGGCTGCTGGTTGGCCGCGATTTTCGGTGGCTCTGGGGAGACATGATATAATGCATTGTACGAGCTACAGAAAGACTCATTCTTCACGTTGCAGAGTGACTATGCGATGGAGCCATTGAGCTGCAACGCATGCTGGTCTGCTTACCATGTCAACATATCCGTCCATATATGACACAAGACATATCGCTCTGCGCTCCTGAAGTAGAGGCAGGAGCATGTTTCGATGACTACAAGTTCGTTGCAACGACTTGCATCTTGTCAATCAGCGGCTTGAGAATTGCGAGTCGAAAATGATGCGACCAGATTTGTGTTCACTTTCCTCTGTATCTGGTGAAATGGGTCTTTACTTCTAAACTCACTCAGTAGTCCTGCTGTTATTTGCTTGATCTAGCCTTCCGTCGATTTGCATATGTCACTGAAGAGTAAATTGCATATTGCTTGAAGATAGACCTGTTACAAGAATTTAAAGTCGCTGCCTATTTTTTGGGAAGACCGGTAATGCAATTCAAAATAATGTACTATGAAGAAGTATATCCCCACCGCAGTGAGCATAATCCAAAAAGCAATAATCAACTGGCTAGGTAGATAATTCTCTGTTGTATAAAAAAAAGGCATCGCCAATTTATATTTTATGGGCAGGTGTAGACGCTCGGACCAGATGTAGATGTTGCGTCAGTTGAAGCTGTTGGAGCGTTTTATCTCGATTACCTCCATGCACGCCGTGTTCCACCCCCAATACCATACTCGCCGCCGCCTTCTCTTCCTTCTCCAGGCTTCTCTCTTCTAATCCAACACTCTCTTCTCTTCTTGTATGTCGTTTTACCCAACCCGCTGATCACCTTGCTTCCGTCTCGAGCTACGAGCTCTGTTCCTCCATTAATATTCCCGACCTTCGATTTCAACACAATATGTCATCAACCACATCATCTACACAGCGTCCAACATGGCGGACGATAGCGTTGATACTCGGGCTGGCATCACCAGTATTTGGGCTAGGCTGGAATTGCAAAGACATTATGGATGCAGGCGTACACTGGAATTTGGGCAAACTAGGCGGCAAACACTCAGTATCGTGGCAGGACATACAAGAAGGCCAACCCACAGCGTCAAATTGGACCTTTAGCCTGAACTTGTGTGATAATCTCGGGAAAGAAAAGGACGTGGATGAGAAGCACCAATGTCCAACTAACACTAACAGTGAGTTGACACATCTCCATCTATATAGTTGAAGCTAACGAAGCTGCTAGTATGCGCTGTCGAGCGTGACTTCGATCCTGACAAGCCTAACGAAGGAAATGCTACAGTTCGGAAGTGGGTCGCAATTGCTGGAGAGTTCTCAATGAACACTGGAGTCCATCTCGAAGTCAAGCCCACTCGATTAAAGACCGCAGGATCTCACGCTGATGCGCAACGAGAAGGTCTCCGTTTGGAAATGACTGGTGGGAGAGATCCTCTGAGTAGTCCTAAAGGAATTCAACAAAAAGCCGTTATCGAACTTGTTTGCAACAAGAAGATGACCGGATGGGAGCCCAAAGAACAACCGAAAGTAAAGTCCGAGAGCCTGGCTAAGAGAGACGATGAAATTGCGGAAGCCCTCAAAGTCGTCAGCTATGGCGAGGAAGATGTTAGAGGCGAGATCTGGGGTATACTTCGACTGGACTGGCAAAGTCAATATGCCTGTGAGGACGCGGCAGACATTCCTCAAGATCCAAGCACCAGCTGGGGTTTCTTTACATGGTTTATCATAATGTAAGTTCACGACTCTTTAAGATTGGCTTTTTGCTAACTTCACTCGAGACTATTCCTCAGCATTGCGGCGTATATCATATTCGGCAGCTGGCTCAATTACACACGATATGGAGCAAGAGGTCTGGACCTTCTACCTCATTCTGACACGATCAGAGACATCCCATACATTGTCAAGGATATCCTACGAAAAGCACAAGGAAGCGGAGGATCAAGAGGAGGGTACAGTGCAGTGTAAGATAAAACATGACCTACGATATTTTCAAATCGACCTCACATTTTTCGTCTCCTCAAATCATCCAGTGTGCTCATCAACTGCAAGTTTGGATTTAGTAGGATCAGTAACACAAAGAGAAAATACAGTGGGAATTGAGCTATTGCGATCTTATTCCTGGCTAGTGTGCTGGTTCTCGAATAATGAACGCCCCCGTCCGTTATGTAATACTCATGCAAACTGCAGCCACACATCTGCGAAAGGTGGCTTAAGCTATGAGCTTTGAGTCCTCGATCATGATCGACAGAAGCTTAATGTTGTAGTAAAACCTTATGCTAGAGATACTAGAGCGGACCTTATATCGGTCCCGTGTAATTGTAGATTGCTTGTCGTCTGGTGCCATAGCTCAGACGTGGCAGTACCTAAATGCATCTGGTTATATGACTTGAGACATCGTTCAGGCTCTGATAAGCCTACGATCTGGCGTCGTCTATGATGAAGCCTCTGGTCATGTTTGTAAGATGGCATTTCCAGTCTTGCAAGAACTAAATCTATACTGACATATAATCAACTCAATTGGACAGAGAAATCGATCCTATTCACAGCCTGCATTAGTGCCAACATTTCCATCACCTTCAGCCTGCTGCCAATGGCCACAGCATTTGATACTAACAGCTGCAGGCACTGTGTTGCTGTATAACTACTATCCAATTTGGACGTGATGCGCCATTGTGTTGTTCTCCGCAGTCCCATCTTCTCCTTCTATTCGTTCAAGTAAACATCCAGGGAGCAAACATCTGCAACTGCAGCGGGCGCGCCGAGCATAGTAGTAGTCTTTTAAAAGTTGATATGGAACGTCATTGAACGCTGTCAGTGGAAAGCCAGGCTCGGGTGGCTGCATATCCCACCTTTTGATGGCACAACATCAAGATGAGTCATCAGTCAGGAACTCAGGGCAGTGACCTCATTCATCTAGGAACGCTCGTTGCAGCAAGATCTGCGCTAGGATCGTGGGGAGAATAAACCGGAGGACACGGCCAACTTCCCAAAGCAGTGGTTATCCAACGGTGAAGAGTAGAGATCAGAGGATCAGCGCGTCTATACAGTGCATTTGTGAATCGAACCACCATGTATTCTCATGGATTTGCCAGCTTTGAGTCTATTATTCACGTGTAAGGGGCCTGATTGATATCGATCGTCGGACTCAATGATCAGGGTCAAGAACTTCATTCACTTTTGTATTCTACGATATGTCAGTACTTGTCAATACTACTAGTAATGTAGACCAACAATTGCTTTGCCTGTTCATGTAGCCAAGCAAACGCCAACGATCTTCCAACAGAGGACATGCATTAGCAGAACCAACGTTACCGTAGGCTGTAACGTAGTGGACCCAGATCCCGACAGACCCAGAACTCGACACCCCAAAATAAATAGGGGTAATTAAATCACTGCGTAATAACTCAACCAAAACACAATATAATTAAATGATTTAAATTGCAAGATTAAGCCTAATTTTAACACCTGAATTTGCCTTTTTTCGTTTGTTCTAAGCATGTAGAATTGCTTCAGAAATTTGAGAAAGCTTGTTTGAAGCGAATTCCAAAGCAATCGAAGATTCATCTTCTAATTCTGCATTGTAATTTCTCTTCTTCCTAGTACCTGATCCTTTAGGTGCTGTTAACATAGTTATTTGGTTTTTGAGCGTAACTATGTGTTGTTGAAGAGCTAAATTGTGGGAAGAGATTTGGCTGATTTCTCTTGAAACTCCGCGCATAACTGATCGCTTCGTTCTAGGTGTAAAAGCAAGGCTTTTAACAAACGGTAAAGAAGGTAAAGGAGCCTGATTTGGTGTAGAATTGGTGGGATTTAACTGCTGGGAATTTTCTGTTGTTTTTGGAACATGCTAAAGTACTTTATGTCGATTTACGGGCCAAATTCCAGTAGCTTTAAAGGCAGACTCTCCATTTGCCTTTGTAAAGGCTTTTTCGCGAGCAACCATATACATTTGTATAAAGATTCTCTTCATAACTGGTGTAGAAGATAATTTAAGAGAAGATCGGTTCAAAGCTGCTGTAAAATGACGTTTTAATGGTCCAAATATGCCTACATCTAAAGGCTGGGTTCGATGTGATAAATGAGGTGGTAAATAGACGATTTGTACTTTGTTTTTGAGGCATAAATAGCGAAATTTAGACGTAGTATGTGAGCCATGATTGTCGCAAATAAGAATTCTCCATTCTTCTTCATTTGATGGTTTGGTGAAGGGTAAAAACGTTTTTTCAACCCATTGCTCGCCTAGCTGATTCGACGTCTAGCTATTGGTCGTGGCAGCAAAAGAGTAGCCTTTGGATTCTAATTCCTCATGGAAATTAGGTGGGAACTATGAATCCTGAACGTTTTGGCCTTTGTAGATAGCCAGGAAGGGAATTGTTCGACCGGTAGCTGAAACGGTCTCCAAAATGGACGTATTCTCTCGTCCACCGTTCTCTGAAACAAAGAGATCTCTAGCCTTTGTTTTTTCGGCTGTTTGACGTGATACTATTACAATCTCTTTGCCTGAGATACCTAGACGCATTCCAGTTTCGTCCATGTTGTAAATGTTGGCCGGTTTGACCTTGTGAGAAGAAACAGTGCTTTCAAATCGCTCAAAGAAGTCCGTAACGGCTTCAAAATTTGTGCCGTCTACTCGTTGTTTATCAATACGATGAGCAACAATCGAAACGACTTCTGGATTTCGCTTTTTGAATGATTTGTGCCAATTTACGCCTAAAAAGGCCTCTGGGATTCGCTGCTGTAAAATTCCTTGGGCAAAGTCTTTGATCCTCACGTAGGTAGGAGGACAACCAGCCAATTCTTCGCTCTTAATCCAATTGACAATTTCATGCTCTTCTGAAATAGACAATTTTTGATAGGAGGAATGGCTGGACTGACGAGATTCTACTCCTCGAAGTCTATCTTTGAAGGTAGATCTAGGGACACAAAAAGCCTTCGCCGCTTTGGCTTCTGAGGGGTATTCGCCATTTAAAAAGGCAGCAACAGCTAGATCAAGGTCTGATTGATTCACCATTTAAATTTCAAGGTAAAACAACATTAAATGGCATTGTTGTGGTGGTTGATCTAAATTTACAATATATCTATGAGGGGTGTCGGGTAAGGGGTCTGTCGGGATCTGGGTCCACCACGTTAGGTGTTGTGCTAAAGAAAGGCACCCCTCTCTTCTTGGTACCCTTGGTCTCGCCGTACCTTCAAACGCCACCAACTCAACAACATCATCCTCGAGCATTCGTCAAATTTCTGCCATTTCCCGGATAACGTAGACGCAGGGCGTATAATATATATTGGTGTGACCCTGCCCAACCGCCTCATCAATCCCCTGATT
This sequence comes from Microthyrium microscopicum, assembly GCA_010405405.1. Classification (NCBI taxonomy): domain Eukaryota; kingdom Fungi; phylum Ascomycota; class Dothideomycetes; order Microthyriales; family Microthyriaceae; genus Microthyrium; species Microthyrium microscopicum. The sequence continues at coordinate 413,766 of MU004240.1, read as the reverse complement.
CCTGATCACCGCTGTCCACGACTACAATCTTTTGCTAAACGCGCCGCCCTTGCTCCTGGTAGCTGCAGCACATCATCTACTACAAAACTGGACCGGGTAATCTGATATTTGGATTTGGCCTGCTATTACTGTATTTGGTTCCTGTTTCTCACTCGCCTTCTACTGGTACTGCACAAGACTATCGCCTCATACATCTCAAGCAACAAACTGACATACGTGGGGCACCCACCAACCTTCAATATGACGGAATCAAAACACCACTCACTCACTCTATCATTTTCCTCAAGAGCAGCCTTGCCATCATGTCCTCCGCTGAACGCCTACCTTCTAAATCTCATGACTATAAAAAGAACGAACCTATGCCTTTCAGCTGATGTCACTACAACCTCTGAACTGCTGGCAATTGCGGAGGAATTAGGCGACCAAATATGCATGCTGAAAACGCACGCAGACATCATTAGTGATTTCAGTGATCGCACGACAACTCAGTTGAAGGAGATTGCTAGGAGAAAGCACTTTTTGATTTTCGAAGATAGAAAATTCGCCGACATTGGAAGTATGTTTGCCCCAAACAGCATCATGCGATTTATAGATACACCAAGCTAACATGTCCCCAGGCACAGTTCAGAAACAATACTCCGCCGGCCCACAAAGCATCGCAAAATGGGCCGAACTCGTAACAGTCCACGTCCTCCCCGGCCCAGCAATCGTCACCGCCCTCAAGCAAGCCGCCGCAGCCGCCATATCCTCCTACAACATGACCGTCCACACCGAAATTTCCTCCGGCCCCGCCGCCAACGACAGCGACGACTCTGACTCGTACGACGACCGCGAAGACGACAGCGAAACCCGCACCGGCAGCCCAACACAAAACCTCACCACCAGCACCACACGCCCTTTCACCCTGCGCAACCCCTCACGCAGCTCAGAAAATAGCTTCGGTACTCCCTTTGACGAGAACAACGCACACCACCCAGTCGGCTTAAGCGCCCACAAGGAAACCCGCAAACAATCAATCGTCTCCATCTCAACCACAATCTCCACCCGCTCCGAACCACTCAGCCCAGCACCAACAAAACCCTTCTTCGCCTCCATTCCCCAACCTGACAGTCTCGACGATGCGCTCGCACGCCTAGGACCCATCCCATATCTACGCTCCTGTCTCCTCCTCGCACAAATGAGCTCCGCATCAAATTTACTCACCCCCGAATATACCGCCGCCTGTGTCGAGATTGCGCGCGACAACCCAGATTTCGTGCTCGGCTACATCGCGCAGCGCAGCTTGAACGTCAACGAGAACGACAACTTTCTTACACTTACGCCAGGCGTGAAACTCCTGCCGGAGGGCATGGAGAGTGCGGGTGATGGGCTGGGTCAGCAGTATCATAGTCCCAAACAGGTAGTCGGGCGCGATGGCGCAGACATCATCATTGTGGGACGGGGAATATTGGAGGCGGAGGATAGAGCGGGGTTGGCGGCACGATATCGGACGGAAGCATGGAGTGCGTATGAGGCGCGCGTGGGCGCGAGGCCGTGAAATGTTTGACGTGCGAGAAGTGGTTATGCTGGACGCGGTAGGATGGGTTGGTTGACTACGGGACTTCGGACCCAGGCGATGGATAGCCAATATGGCTCACGTGGATGGAACTATAGGACAGGAGGATGGAATACACCGCCATTTACGAGCGACACGATGAGGCTAGAGGAGATTCTAGATGGTCCAGCAGGTCACATAAAATGACATGTATGACGTGCATATGTTGCGTAGAAAGCTCAGAAATGTCCAAAGAACTGATGATGGAGACGAAAAGCTCCCAAGAACAGACGCGTAGCTTAATTTAGGTAGATCCAAGGAAATTCATACGCCCATGAACGTAATGAAATATGATTTGTATATTCATTCATCTTCACCACAGTGTATTGAGGCTGAGAAAAAACACCATCTGCAGTCAGATATACAACTCCTCCCTTCGAGGCGCAGACGCATGGAACCAACCAGCTGGACACCAAATCAATCACTAACGTGGCAGCGTGACACGGCTTTGGTTCGTTAGTGTACCACCAAAACGAGCAATATCAGTTACGGCGAATTGGGCAAATGAAAACAGATTGATATCACGATATGCAGAAAACAAAGTATTCTCAATGCCTTTCAATGCTGCAAAGCAGCAGTATTTGATTTTTACTCCACCATTTAATCATTAGACACCCAGAGTCAACACTTGACATCAAGAGGGGTGCGCTCGCTAAGTTGGATTTTGACAAGAAAAAATTTATGACATGAAAAGAACTTCTCCCAAGCGATCCATATGAGACCACTGGAGAAGAAGAAAAAGAAAACAATAAAGAACAAGAAGTAGTAAAAAGTGTATCGCTTCCCATTTTTCATCCCATCTTTCTCTTTTTGGGAATTCTCCGTTTCTGCGAGAAGAAGCGTAGTAAAAAGGAGAATAAAGAAAAAGCTTGTTGTGCATGAAGAAACGTTTCAAGTCTTTTAAACAACAGGCTCCGACATGATGTGAATCGCCCAAAATGCTTTGTTTGTCGAATACAATAATGCAAAAAAAAGTCTATAGTTGTGTTTGCCCGACCGCCGCTGAAACGATAACGAATATGAGGAAGGAAATAAAATGCAAAGTGGTAGATCCCGGATAGACCTTGCTGAAGAATGCGCTTTTGCCCCGTTGTTGCGATGAAAACGAGAGTTGCAGAATGCCGGTCCGAACCTGGAGATTGAAATTGGTGATATGGCCAAAGACATCTGTAGCCCGGTCCAGCAGTCGAAAATATGTGAAAGTGTGAACAAATCGCCAGCAAACTTTTTTGGTCATGTCATCCGAGAGCCCTTTGGGGTTGATAGGAAAATGAAGAAATCGAAAATCAGACTAACAAAAACTTATATGGGGAATCAAAATTCGGGGCACTCAAAGGCCACCACAAAAACCGCAACATAAAACGCTTGGTATGTCGAACCCTCGTAAAAAACAAACCGACAAGTCGAGCCATCCATCGAATGGCCGAACTGAAGACCGCCAACGCCTAATTGAGAGTCCGATGACCGTCGCCGCACATGATAAACAAGAAAAAAAACAGGTTTCGCGAAAAGACTTCCGAAAGCCCATGAATCGCTGTAAAGTGAAGCCGTCCGAGCAGAGTATAAAACCGTGAAAGGCGGTCGATGAGTCGTTTTCTATGAGACTCGCGCCGAAAGAACAAAAAGTTTCCAGTCCAATAATCCAAGCAAGGATTGTTGCTCTCAAAAGTGTAAGCTGACAGCTATTTCAAAGCCGAATTTCACACAAACTCCTTTCTTGAGCCAACAAATTTTGCAAGGACGTCCGTAGGTCCATCCTGGGTTCCGATGGTATGAAAAGTATTATGAGAGTCAAGAGACAACTTTGAACTGAGCAAATGCTGAACGCTCATGAAAGGCTCAGAATGATGTGACATGGTTATGTGACGATCCAAGACCATGGTAGATGCTTGAGAAAACAACAACGGAATTGTACATTTAGCCGACCACCGATTGAGGTTGGCCAAAGCCTGGCGCCATCTAAATTTGTTAGTGTAAGATCTTCCAAAGTTTGTGTTGTTCAAAACTCCTAGTCGATAGCTGATGTTCCGTCGAAACACCAACAGCTGATAATTTACCAGAGTAGCATTTCGATAGAGGTCAACGCTCGCTAAAGCTAAAGACAGGTTTGCGCAAGGGAATTCTTACCATGTAGCGACGATTGCAGGTAAAGCAGAAACACTCAGGGCCGTGCGAATTGGCATAGAGAGGTGCTGGCGCTGGCGCTGGATATCCCATTGCCATATAGGGTGCTGAAGCTGGAGGTTGAGCAATAGCTTGAGTGGGCTGGTTTTGCGATGGATATGACGACATGGGCCCTCGTGGAAATGCTAAACCTGCATTGAGAGAACCCCAAGCGGCTTGATGACCATAGTATTCTGGAGTCTGAGGACTTGTATGAGGCATCGACGGTGGCGATGTGTCAATAGATCTTGATCCACGGTAGTTATCGTACCTAGCATAAGATGGAGTGGGATATGCAGACTGAGGATGCTTGTTGAAGGCATCTCGAGGACTCAACTGGCCGAAACCCGGCATGGATGCTGGGCTATACAACTGGTGTGACGGGACCTGTGGGAGATTGGTATTGATGGCTGGAGGCTTAGCATGGGAGTTGCGTGCAGATACTCGGCTGGTCTCAAAAGCTTTCCAGCGATGCAAGAAGCTCTGAAAGCCATGAGGAGTATTTGGATCCCGATGTAGGTGAAATCTAATCTCGCTCAACCACGATCGCTCCATGTAGTTGAGTGTAGCAACGTCAATGCCACTGACTTCAGCCCATGATTTGTTGATGAAAGTATTGTCATCCAGAAACTTGCTCCCCAGTATCAGTGCTGTTGTTAATAAGCGGTGCAGCTCTGACTCGCTCTGTTCAACCTGATACGGTGTTTGAATATTTCGCATGTGCTCTGAAAGATAATCAAAAGCCAATAGAATCGTCGACGACGGAAGGCGAGTGGCGCTCAAAACCTGATGCACCCATTTTCGAAAACCGGGAGGAGTAGACCTATTTGGGGTAACGCTTCCAGCCATGTCAATATCCGATAAGCAAATGGAAGAGTTCAGGAGTGCATACATTGCCTGTGAGGTGTCCGAAACAAAGTCTGTCATATCATCCATTTCGTAATCCAATTTCGCCGAGACGCCACCAACCGGCTTTTCCTCCTTTGGTTCTTGTCGAGCACGATCCTGGCGTTCTCGTGTAGTCTGCAAGGCGCTATGATGGCCATGATCCGGGACACCTGCATGCGAGGGCTCGTAACGAATGGGAGGAAGAATTGGTCCCATCATTGGACGGTAAAATCCATTCGACGGCGCATTTGGGGGAATGGACGGAGCCGCACTGTAATATGCGGGTTGCTGATAGACCATCGAGGAAGGAATCTGTGGGTGTGGTTGTGAAACATGACCGTAGTGCTCAGCATAGTGGTCGTCTTGTCGACGTACACCCATTTGCTGCGGATACGGATGTTGTGAGTGTTGTAAACCACCCATGGTAGCGGAGTTGTAACTAGGAAGACTATCCTCTGGTGGAGTAGGAGGGAGGCGGTAGTGCGATGGCGTTGGATAGTAAGATGGCATGACTGCTTCTGTATGACTTCAGAGGCGTGTGTTGCCGCACTACGAACAGGTTAGGGATGGTTGGTTTGGCAAAGTGTTGCAGTACCGTTCCCTAGATCCTCCTACTTTAATTGAAAGAAAAGAGCCCGGACGGACCCAAGAACCGTAACAATCTAGACTTGTACCATGCGAGTGTAGAAGCAACAGTAAATTTGTAAAGTGATGGATTGAGTAGGGTGTTTTGCAAAGGTGTGTTGCGGCTTGTGATGGGCTTGAGACAGTGGTGAAAATACTCAGTGGTTGGTTTCTTTGTGATGTTCGAGTTGTGTCTTGAATTCGCGGTGGAGGATGGCGGTTTCTGAGGTTTCCACAGGCCTATCTGTTTGTGGAAGGAGCCAGGGTAGAAAGGGAGGCTGTGGCTGAGGCGGTGTTGCAAAGCGGTGCAAGAGCAACTCCGTGTTAAGCAAGAACAATGACGGTACTAAATGAATGGTTGGCAGATTCGCGATTGCAAGCAAAAGGAATTTCCGTCAAGCCAGGGAGTGTGTGGAATCGATCTAAAGACGGTTGAGCAGTTGCCCAGTCCTGAGCAACCCAAAACACCGCGTCCTTGCAGGTGGTCAATGTGGTGAAGGGAGGCGACTTTGTCTGATTGAAGGCGAGTAACAGGTATTTTATTCGACAACACCAGGCTACCACTGAGTTTGAAGTGGTCTTATTGACGGATGGGGCCGGGTCGGATGAAGGAGGCAATCAGATGAACAGTGACAAGGCTAAGCCGTTACTTGTCAGACTTCGCCATCAATTTTTCCAACAACTCAGTGCCTGTGAGTAGATCGGAGAGACTGGGCAGACAGAAGTTTCTTGTCGAAGCAGACGATTGAGGTTATGAGGATGAAGATGAAGGATCAGGACGTGGAGTGTCGAGGAGTCGGGAGCGGAACGACCAAGGTGAAGCTGGACTGTATGGAGTGACGACGGCTTTGCAGAGGTGATATTGATACACTGGCCGTGCACTTCAGGGGCCGAGGGCTTTGACTTGCTTTGGAGATTGGCTCGTGGCAGGTTTGAAGAAGGTTCGAGGGATGGTCGGGATTATGGATGGGTATGGCGAGGATTCGGGAGAGAAATTGTATGGGAAGGGGCAGAGAAAATAAGGAATGAGAAGAGGATATGGAGGGATGGAGCGGAGCAGGCGGATGACGAATTGGAAGCAAGAGGGTGCTGGGTGATTGAGATGGAAGGAGCACCACACGCTGGAGGAAGGAAGGGTTGTAACTTGTGGGTGTGGATGGGACAGACTGGGAAAGTGCCGTGGGCTAGCACTCTCTACGGTAGGAGCTGGCTGCTGGCTGCTGGGCAAAAACGGCAGGGACAACGGAGCCATTCGCGGTTAAAAAAAGGTAGTCACGCACCAACCGCAAGCAACTGCAAAACCAAGTTAAGAACCACACCAAGCCAAACCCAAACCAACAACCTCCACAACTGCACTCTCAGTCTCACACAACAAGCAAAAAACTGTAACTCTGGAGTCTGTAGCGCTGGTATGATAGACTGCGCATGGGGGGCGACCTAGAGTCCGCGCAACCTGCTATCCATAAAAATCACGCTGGTGGCCAACGCTCACAGATTGAACCAAACAGGCAAAAATGAGCAGTCCTTGCTGTCGTAGCAATTATTCAATAAGACTCTAACCAAACGACCCATACCCAGTGCCGTGCGTCCGCACAAGAAGGTGCAGAAACTGACTGGCAACACAGCCGAAGCTTGGATTGGCACTGCCTGCAAGCCTTGGTCCTCCTGGTGGGCAAGCAGCAAGCTGCCGGGCCTGCGCTCCTTAACCCCTGTGGTCTCTGCCTTCTGGCCAAAGACATTTGATGACTTTCTGGCCACCAGGCAGGGAGTGTTGCAGTCCTTCTATGACACTTTGAGGAATACACAGGACCGGCATATAAACTACTGTTACCATGTCGATGGATCAGATGAGTATTATTGGAATAGATGGCGCTGTACAGAGTATGATCTCAGACTCCTCATCAGCCCTCAACTGGTTCTTGTCCCACTATTGAGCATTACCCAACTGGCAAATCTCAAGACGAGAAAGACCCGCGCTTCGCCAGCTCACAAGCGTTGAGCTTTGCAGTCTTTGCAGAACAATCGGAGACGAGCGTGGTGTCAGCACTCAGCAGCAGGATTGGTCCGGCCACGGCGGCCACCAGCATCACAAACCTCATTTCAGCAAATGACCGACCAACTGAGGTGACAAAGCAAGGCGCAAGAATCAAAGGCCCACTCACGCTGTACGGAGCCTGGCCCGTCTGCCTGCGTAAAACCGCGGATGATGGGAGGCGAAATACCGCCAAAGTGAAAATCTGCCCAGACCATGCCTAAAACAGTTAATCTCCACTGGTCCTTTAAGCACTTTTATCCTACCACCGTGCAAACTTGTCTTTCTATTTTTCACATCCCTAGATTTGTTTGGTTCAAGGTCCCCTTGAGTAGTCACAAATTTGATGGACGCATCTACCTCCGCTCCTCCACCGGCCGGTCATCTATTTGTATAGACTGTCCCGACTTCCGCAACACTTGAATCTTGGGGCAAATCATAAAAGGTTGGCAGAAGCGGGAAGTTTGATACCAGGCCTCCTCGTTTGGGCCAGTCATGCTTCAAATATTGATGAACAAAGTCCAGCCGGCCCTGCAGTCTTTGACCGCGCAGTTCTAGCCAGCGCTAGTCTCTTATTGTGCTGCGTAATATTTATATAAAACTAGGCAAAACTTGTTCTACTGAGCTTGGCATGTCAGCTTTGTTGATTGTAACCTCGATCTGGTTCAATTCGACAAGTGTACTTCCACTGATAACTGAATTATTGATGCCTACACCGACACGTCACTTTTGACTGGCATTATTGGGTGTTGGTACCACCTTCATATGCAAATTGCTGCCTTCGTGGTCGAAGACTTTGGTAAACGCCATCCTTTCCATCTTGGAGGTTTGCTGTTACTGAGTACCATAACATGTGTTTTGAAGATCTAAAGTATATTTAGCTTACCAACCGCTCCATGTGAGCACAGTCCCCATACTATCATGCGAGCTGACCTTTCTTTACATGAGGATGAGAATGACTTTGGTAACACCATTTCCACTTAGGGCTAGATCAAGGATTCACTCACCGCCGGCAACTTCAAGCGACCACTGGCCAAATTATCACCAAACATAGGAAAATAGTGAAGTCTATGTTTCAATATTATTTCACTAACCAAACCTCTGGTTGATGAAGGTTGGTACTCATCACTTCAAGTTGCTACTACCAACGTTGAACTTATGAGAAACACCTACCGTACTTTCTCATTTGAAAACCAAATTTTCAAGAAGTTCGTTAAAGATGCCCGATATCGTTTGCTGATCGATAGGTTCCCACGATTTCGGATACCATCGGCAATAGAGGATAATACATTGGATATAGACGAGAAAACCCTTCGCTATCCACCACAAATTAACAGCGTCATCAGCTTCTTCTGCACTCACAACGACCCCGATGCAAAAGCTTACAACATGATCAAACCCCGGCCATTTACGGAGGAGACCTTGTCTGCTTTTGGTACGGTCTTAAACCTGTGACATTGAAAATAAGACGGACCGTGTAACTACCGAGGAGAGAACAAACACGGCGTCCCTTTCCCATCCACGCTGATAAATGCTATGCAGAAACTAGTTTTGCGTTTTGCATCAAAACCTTGCGAACCACTGGATAATATTGCCCACTACAGTACAAACCATGCCAACATTGCAATAATCCCGCAGCTAGGACATTTCTGCGGTCCATTTGCTCAGACTGATTGCTCAATTTACAAAATGCTGCTGTCCTTTTTCTTCGCTGTACTTCTTAGCGGCAATTCTTCATACGCACAAGTATCATGTTGATATTTACAGTCCCGAGATACCCACAAACGCTTGAAAATATTGCAGTGATGTGGAGCTGTTGGTACGACTCCAACCACGGTGTCCTTGCCATTCCCACGTGTGGAGTACCCTCAAGACAAGAAATCCTTAGCAAGCTCTTACACGTGGACCCTGTGACAGGATGCATCTTTGACTCGGGCGACAGCCCCGAACGACAATGACCAGGTCATCCCATCTTGACGTGCCATGCGGTATCAAAAATCTAACCCACGTTTAAGCATCTAACCACAGAATCATGCTTGATTACAGAAGATCATCAAAGGTACGAACACTGAATCTCGGCACTTGACCACTAAAGGTATCTCATCTGAGCCTGATGAATATCTCATCTACTCGAGCCCAAGACAGGTACCCATTTCCCAACGATAAAGTTGCCTCTCCAAGGTGCTCAAATGACCAACTCCTCGGGTGGGAAATTAAGGCTCCTTTAAAACCCCAGTTGACCCCAAGATCTAGCCAAAAAAGCTATTTACGCAATCAACCACTCCGCACTCGTGGCCAGATTAAGGGCTTGTCCTCTTCAAGATTCTACCCATCGACGCGGCTATACAACACATCTTATGAATCCGAAACAGGAAGAGACCCGTCCTCCTTAGCAGTTAGCGAGCAGCAGAGCCTCTCGCCACACGTGGTTGACTGTATAGCCATTCTCTTCGAAACAGGCACCTATGATCTATGCCTGCCCAGCTATACACCAGGCCATCATCCTTCTCCCCGGAGACGGGAGAAGCGTCCGGGTAGCCAGTTGGCTGTTTAGATGGGCCGATATTCGCTTTCGTGTGCCGCGTTGGATACTCGCGAAAGGGCACGCGTGCTAAACGTGCCCTGTGGTAGACTTTTTTTCTTTCCAAGATTTGTACAAGCACGAGGCATCTTCAAAGCCAGGGCATGACATTGCGGTGAAATTGGCAACTCGTCAACGATGACATTGCGGTGGTCACATTGCTTACTTTGCTCGTATGTAGTAGGACCGACGCGGTATCACAATATCGCCTTTACGGTACGGAAATCTGGTGATTGTAAGATTAAATGATATGGCAACGATCGTAATTTGAGAATACTCTTAAGTCATTTCGTTTTGATGCTGGTGATAACTCGATTTTTTGTTCGGACAACACTGAAGGCAGCATCAACATGTTTGAATCATGCCAGCGTTGAGCAGTGATATCGGCGGTCATGTCTCACCAAAGAACTAATTGCGTTCTTCTGATGCCGTGGCCCCTGGTCCGTGACGATCAAAATGCCAACTCAGCGAGCGTAAGACTGACAGCTGGTTTTGGTAAATCGTATGACGTTCATTGGACCCTGATTTCACTGAAAGTCACTGATATAGGATGAACGTAAAGGAGCACGGGTAAATCCTCCAGATCGAACGAGTCCTTTTGCAGGAAGACTTCTGACTGCCGATGCGTATAGTGATGTACCGTCCTCGGAGAGTTCAATGTTCACGACTTAGCTCAGTCATCGTTGATGCTCACGGAAACACGAAGTTGAAAGTGATATGACCAGTTTCGGCGTTACACTGGACAGAAGAAGCTGATAAAAGCTTGCACAGCAAGTTCAGTACCTCATACGTGGAAGATCAAAAAGCAAGTCACCAGGAATATGGAGGAAGCAGTAGAATGGTATCATTTTCATTTCTCGAGTAGTTCATGACTCGAGACGGGGGTATCCCGCATGCATTGAAAGGGCAATTAGCCCAAAAGATTTTGTACCAACCCACGCTACCAAACGCCGACGATGTTGCAATGAATGACTAGGAGATATCTAGTTCATCTGCTTGATGAGAGCATTGATGTGGTCCTCACGGTTACCGAGATCACCACCCTCGATGAAGTGCTTGAACTTGCGGGTGTGGAAACCGCCGGTAGGGTTGGAAAGCTTGAATGGCCAGAGGAAGTTGTTGACCTGCTTGAAGTTGGGTCCAACGGTGAAGATCTCGTGGATGATATCTTCCATGCACACAATGCCGTATTTTCCGAGCTCAGCCTCGATGATGGCATTGTCGGTAAGAGGAATGCGCTGCTTGTTAATCTTTCCATATCCACGCTTGTAGATGAGCTCACGGGTAGACTTCAAGTTGGGATATCCGTAGGCAACGAAAGACTCGACGATCTTCAACATCTCGATGGTGGCCTTGGTAAGACGAACGAAGACACCATTGTTGATCTGGAGAAGACGAAGAAGTTGAAGGGTCTTGCGTTTCTTTGGGTCGATCTTGTTGATACCCTTGATTCGGATAACGAAGACGATTTTGGGCTCCTCTGGAACATAGAGGGATCCATCTTCCTTGGCAGCACGTCTCAGTCTGATCTTCTCGCGCTCCGCATCACGGTATTCCTTGACGTATGACTCGGCACGCTTGAAAATGGTCTCGCGCTTCTTCTTGTTGGCCTGTGAATGCCAATGTTAGCACTTTGAACATGCCATACTGAACAAGAGCAAATGAATTTCCAACACTTTTTCAGACCCGAAAGATGATATAAATTCAGCAGCATCGGCGAACCTAGCCGTAATTTGGGTAGGATATCATCACAAAAAGTAAGGGAAGGGATCGGGGAGACTTACATCGCGCTTCTTCTTCAAGTCTGCTGCACGAAGCTCGCGCTCTTTCTCTTGAGATTTGCGCTTCTTCAAGACAGTCTCCGGCACGAGAATGTCATTCTTGGTTGGCACGCTACTATGACAAGGAAGAGAATGTTAGAATAGTCAAGGTTTGAAGATGGTACTCGAGGAGAGAATTGCAGCATGTGCGGCATTCTGACCGGAGATACACTCGAAATCATCGAAAACGGCCAAAGGAATGAGGTAGCAATGTCATGGCTGCCATGTACCCATTCGCTTCCAACCATTATATCGAGAGATGGTGCACAGAAGGTGACAAGGAACTTCGAGTCCCATGAAGTCAATCATCTGGCAAAAGATTTTAAGGGAGAAGTAAATCTTCAACCCCAACGCCCCGACCTCATATTCTCATGATGCGAGCCAGGCAAGCTGAAATCGTAAACAAGAGGATTGAGGTTCAGGATTTGTCGAGCTGGGTGCTGGATTGCAGCCCCTCCAGCAGGTTTGCACGACTATTCCACATTCTCTGCTCAAGTATCAGTTTCGGACAACGGTATAAACGTACGATTTGCTAGTGCTTGCATCTTTTCCAGCTTTCTTTGGTGCCATTGTGATTGTGGAATGCGATGGACGGCGGAGATGTAGAAGGTGGTTGGAGACTTGGAGTTGAGAATTTGCAGAGGCTGAAAAAAGTGGTGGAGTGCGAAATTGGCAAGGGCGGCCTATGGTTATTCCGAGCCCGTGGCTGACAATTAGGCGCGTTAAGCGCGCCGGCCTAACTTAGCTCAGATCCCAACTTCGCGTTACATTCTGAACTTCCACTTGACATATCGTGCAGTGATCATGGCTGGGAGGAGAGCGCCAGGACTTTCAGGCCTTCCGGCATCCGCCTTGTCTGCAGCTTATACAAATCATGGCACAAACCTGCGAGAAAATCACCTCAACTCCTTGAAGACTCAACTGTCCGTCTTCCAGCAACTCCTCCATCAGTTCAGTATTACCCATGGAAAAGAGATCCGAAAGAATCCCCAGTTCCGAGCGGAGTTTGCAAGGATGTGCAATGCCATTGGCGTGGATCCGTTAGCATCGTCGCATCGCAAGGAGGGCTCGTCCAAGACATCAGGCGGGAGTGTATGGGCGCAAATGCTTGGGGAAAGCGTAAACGACTTTTATTTCGGACTAGCCGTTCGTATCGTTCAAGTCTGTCGGTCAACCAGAGCTGAAAACGGTGGTATGATTCCCGTCGAGGAGGTTCGTACTAGAGTTCAGAAAGGTCGGGGTGAGCTTGGGGGAGAAATTGAAGTATCCGAAGATGATATCAAACGGGCTGTGGAAAGTCTGGAACCTCTTGGATCTGGATTTACCATTTTAATGCTGGGATCAGTCCCGATGATACGATCCGTACCTCGAGAACTCAACATTGACCAGTCCACGGTTTTAGAGGCTATACAAGTCCTTGGATACGTCACCATCTCCATGTTACGGATCAACCTGAACTGGGAAAAGGCTCGCGCTTTAGCTGTGATGGACGATCTTGTTGCTGAATCACTGGTCTGGGTAGATACGCAAGGCGACGAAAAGGAATACTGGACGCCAACTATAATTAGAGATGTGTGAATGCCTCGCTCCCATTCGGCTGACAATGCCGACTTCCCATTCGAACATTTTGACGTGCCTGTCATACTTAATGGAATTGTTCTTAGAGTTGCAGGCTGGCGTCTCTAGACATGCGCTGTCCTAGGACGGGTACCTCTAGACACGAACTCTTTGGCGGTTGAGCACAACATTGGCATCCTGCGACCTACAACAGTCTTGGCACCATGAAAGCTCAAAATGATTGCGCAGGTATCACAAGTCCAAGAGACCGCTCTACCATAAAGGCGGAAACAGCTTTTATTCACCTGTGGTCTCCATATCCGGTGCGCTGTCTAGCCAAAGCCACCACCATGAGCTAAGCGCAATTCCTATGGAACAAGCTCACTCTGCAGAATCGAATGAGTTGATGCAGCGAGAAACTTGGAGATATGATCTTTCTGCCTCTCAGGCCGACCATCTTACTTCATAGTTCGGGCGTTAAGCAATGCACATACCAGTACCCCAGGATTGGCAAAAGGTACCCTCATCTAGCATGAACTTCGCCAGGCAAGGGAAGTATAATTCATAATTGTCATACATATGCATTGAATCCATGAACTTGTGTTAATTGAGATCGGATCTTGACTCCTAGGCTATTGCGTGAAGCTGGTTTCCATAAGGCTCACAGCAAGCGTAAGGCTGAATTTCATAACGCTGCCAAAAGTGAGGGCCATGCTCAATGAAATCTTAATCCTCATAGATATATCTTCCAAATGTCAGATCTGAAACAAGCTTAGCCAAAAACCTATGCAAACAACCAACTTTCGTGCATTGCAGATTTCAACATGACGTATGTCGCCTCTGGGCAACTGGAAATCATCTGAACCTGCGCCACACTTGCATGCGCTTCCCAACTTTACTGTGACGACAGACGACAATGGACAGCACTTAATCAACTTGCTTCTTCACGAACCTTTCAAACCTATAATAACAACCTGCGAAATCACTTCCTACACCCTAGTTCCAGTCCAAAAACCTCACACAAAGCATTCAAAAGCCTCTGGCATTTCATACAGCGACTTGAGATAACCCCACTTCTATCAAATTTCGACACGACATCATCCCAATATGGTGCTTGAATTCCTACAGAGAAAGAAGGAGACCGCAAAGGCTGAGAAAGGAGTCAAGTCGCCAGTCCTCACGAGTGAAGACGAGCAATTCCTCGAACGCCTGGTTGGTGAGGCCCAATTGCCACCCTCAGAAGTTGTCCTATTCGAAGGCAACAAGAGCACCAATGCGCAGGAAAGATTGATGGATGGCGCCGATAAAGTTCCGCTTCCAACTTCACCTGATGCCAATACCGCAACTGCTGCCAATCCTTTGGACGAAGCCGCGAAATCTCCCGCAGATGTGAAAGATGCAAAAGACCCCAAGAAAGACAAGTCCAGAAGACAATCATATCTTTCCATGATCCAGAAGCGTGTTCCGTTTGTTCCATTTGGAAAGGTACGATTATTTTCCGCCTGATATCGCTGCGACTAGCTTCTAATAATGAATAGGACAGTTCACGAAAACAAGCTGGAACGGACTTACAAACTGTTGCCAACGCCGTCAAGTCTGGCGATAGCCTTGCGCCAGGAGTCACACCAGAACAAGCGGAGCAAGAGAAGCAGGACATGAACAACCTACTTGATCAACTGAATCTATCTGCTGTCAACAATCGAGCATTTTCCTTTTCCAAGGAATCGCAGCGCTTGTTTGACGAATTTACACAGATCCTGAAAGATATCATCAATGGCGTGCCAACTGCATACGACGACTTGGAGAAGTTCCTCACTCGGTCTGACAAGCAAGTCAAAGACATGTACGGCAATTTACCACCGTTCCTTCAAAATCTAGTTAAGACCCTGCCGGCGAAGTTTACGGGTACTATCGCCCCAGGTCTGCTCGCTGCAGCGGCTGAAAAGCCAGGTTTTGATGCTCAAAATGCTTCAGCATCCAGCAGTTCAAAGCCACGATTTAGCAAACGAAATATCCCTGCCCTCAAGAACTTGGTCAAAACCGACACAATCGCTGCAATCTTGAAGAGCATCTTGAATTTCTTGAAATTGAGATTCCCCGCCTTGATATCTGGAACCAATGTTCTACTCAGCTTGGCTGTCTTCAGTAAGTTCCACATTGTATCGTCATGAGATATGTGACTAATTCCAGAGCAGTACTACTCTTCGTTCTCTGGTACTGTCACAAGCGCGGCAAGGAGACGCGTCTAGGAAAAGAAAAGGTTCCAGGCGAAGAGTCAGATGTTAGCGCCTCTGATATGGAGGAAAGTCTTGTGGTAGAAGATGTGTCAGAACGAAATCCGGAAGTTGAGCGACTTGAAGCAGCACTCAATCAGCAAACGCCATCTCAATCTCAGGTGCCTCTGCCCGCTCCAAAGGAAGAACACAAGTAAGCTACTAGCTAGCTGCCTCGGGATTGTGGGTTTTGGTTTAGTATGACTTGCGAGCTGAACATGTGTTTTGAAAGCGGTATTGGATATCCATAAAGTGTACATGCGGAGTAGGAGGACAAATACCTGGCTGGGCAAACAACGACATGGACGTGGTTTATTTTTCCTAATGAGTATTCAGGCTTCTTAAAGTAGCAATCAACGAATTTATGAAATGACTTTGCAGCAATTATTGGAGATGAGGGAGCAAAATAGCAATGGTCTGTGCTCATGATCCTTTGAGTGCCAAAACGGTAAGCGACGATTGGTTGGTTGTGCTTGTCTGGTTTAACCCTGGCAGCTGCCAGCCAAGGAACAGTGAAGCCACCACCTGCCATGCCCTGCGGCCCCTGCAAACGGATGGTCGCTGCTGCCAAAATTGGGCAACCTACCTTTTCAGTCTCACTCTTCACTTTCCTATCCTCCTTCACCCTCAACTCTTAACCAACAACCTGCCAATCCCTTTTTAAACTATTATACGCCAGATCTGATCATCTGGCATTCATACTACAAAATTTTAGTCTACCCATCTTCATCTATGGGCTCTACCGTCGTACAATCTACCTTCCATTTCTCACCTCAGCTCTCGGTCAGCTACTCGTCGAATACCTCGCGCTCTTCTGCTTCTTATAATATTTTCGGTGCTCTTGGCTCGCTAGGACTTCGAGGTCCGCCGTGAACGGGCGGACGGTAAATCGCACTCTGAAGGCGTTGCTACGAGCTTCGTCCAAGTGTCGCGTTGTCAGTCACAGCGCTGAATTACTTCCATGAGTCGATAGAGCACGACTCATCCGACCGCTGTGCGCACGCACAACGCTCCAACGCCTATACAAATTGATACAGAACCGAAAAGGGCTCCATCTCACATCATGGCACCTGCAGCCGGGTATCGCTACCCTCCTGACGCGCCCTACGATTGGACTGCAATTGCGGCTCCAGACTGCGACTCTCAGACAGGACGCCGCTGGGTTGACCTTCGCCGACATTTTCCTGAGGCCTTTGGCGCTCAACCAAATCGGAACCCACAAACTGGAGAGCTTCTTCCCATATGCGCGCACGTCACTGCCCAAGAATTGCTCTACGCGCCATTGTCGTGGCGCCAAATCCAGCCAGAACACGGCCGCCGGAAAGATGCGATCCCACGAGACCGTCTCAACAGTGCGACAGCTTCTCCCATTCGAATTGCCTCGCCATCCCCTCATAGACGAGCGCCTATCAAAGAGGATGACGGACCCGCTAAAATAGATATTGACAAGGTGCGACGCCGGGCACTAAAGAAGGCTCGCAAGCGGGACATGAGAGAGGTTCCTTCAGCCACTTATACTATTCGTGGCTTTGAGACCCCTCCAATGTTGGCTTCTGGAGCAGAAGAGTCGGACATGTCTGGTGCTAGTACCCCAGTTCTAGGTCCAATGCGTCGGAACCTAAGTAGCGTGACTAGTAGCCCGAGCATCCGCCCTGCAACTCCTTCTTCTGGCATTGGCAATCTGAAGCTAAAGTTGGAGACTCTCAGCCTGAACCATTCTCCAAGTTTGCGATCTATCAGCATGCAGCGAACTAGTACCAATGGTAGCCGGACGTCTGAAGGAAGTGAGAGCACGGAAATGGACAACTATGAAGTCCAACTTCGAGACGACTTTGTTAATTCCGAGGTTTTGGCTACGACACCCGTTCCTTTCCCTGGAAATGTCCCCCAACAAAGCATTTGCCGCAAAATGTGTGCTGATGATTTCGAAACCTTAACTTGTCTGGGCAAAGGAACGTACGGAACCGTCATTCTTGTGAGACAGCGCGAATCCGGTCGCCTGTTTGCGCAGAAACAATTGAAAAAGGCTTCATTGGTCGTACGCAAGAAACTTGTCGAACAAACCAAGACCGAA
This sequence comes from Microthyrium microscopicum, assembly GCA_010405405.1. NCBI lineage: Eukaryota > Fungi > Ascomycota > Dothideomycetes > Microthyriales > Microthyriaceae > Microthyrium > Microthyrium microscopicum. The sequence continues at coordinate 396,160 of MU004240.1, read as the reverse complement.
CGTACAATTCTTGAAAGCGTGAGCCGACACCCGTTTGTTGTCAAACTGTTCTATGCTTTTCAAGATCACGAGAAGCTATATTTGATTCTGGAATATGCGCAGGGTGGCGAGCTGTTCCATCATTTATCCATGGAGCGCATGTTCCCCGAAGAAACCGCAGCATTCTATATGGCAGAGATGGTCTTGGCCCTGGAGCACTTGCATCACACTGTGGGAGTTGTCTACCGCGATCTAAAGCCCGAGAACTGTCTTCTGGACTCGGAAGGTCACCTGCTTTTGACAGATTTTGGCCTCTCCAAAGTTGCTACTGACGATGCGGATCGGTGCAAGTCTTTTCTGGGGACTATCGAATACATGGCGCCCGAAATAATCCAGGGTCATACATACGGCATGGCAGTGGATTGGTGGTCACTTGGAGCTATGGGCTTCGATCTCTTGACTGGATCTCCTCCATTCTCTGGAAATAACCACGCGAAGACTCAAGAGAAGATTGTTCGCTCGAAACTCCAGCTTCCCTACTTCCTCGGCCCCGACGCAAAGGATCTCCTGACGCGTCTCCTCCGCAAAGAGCCAAAGAAGAGATTGGGCTCAAACATGCCGAAGGATATGAAAACCCTCAAGAGCCATCGATTTTTCAAGAAGATTGACTGGAACAAGCTTGCAAAACGAGAAATGGATCCTCCCATCAAGCCACTAATTACCAGCCCGGAATTAGCTGAGAATTTCTCTTCCGATTTTACAGATCAACCTCTGAGTCCTCGCATTTCTAGAAAGAGCATTGCTCCTTTCGATGAAGATGCCATGGACACGAGCACTGATCCTTTCGGTGGCTTCTCTTATGTTGCTAGCTCAAGCTTGCTTGATTATAGTGAGATGCTATATGATTGAGATGTCTGCAGTGATGAAGTTGTTGGTTAACGGATCGCTGGCCTGACACCGACTAACTGGATTACAAGAATGGTGGCCGATATTAATGGAAGTCTCGGAACATGGACATTGGCGACGTTTTGGGGTCACAAAAGCTAGACAATTGTGGGTTGGTTTATAGCACGCACGATGAGTGCTTTGTTGAAAGCCTTAGAGCAATATGATTTGAATTACACCGCATCGTGCATATTCCCGCGTACTATTACTAGTAACTCATTCACTGTTCGTAAATCATGGGACAGCCTCAAGAAGGATCGGACTCTTAGCATGATATGTTGCTCAAGAGCAAGTCTTCAACCTGTTTGAACATTGAAGCTCGCGAACTTCACGTGACGTCATTTCCATTTTGTAGAAGGAAGAGTGGAGCTTTTTAGAACTTCCGCCTTAATGAAAGTATGCGCAAATCAAGGATTGGTCTGTTCAGTTCTGTCTAATGTGATCGTTGACTCAACGCGCTTCCAATCACCCCCGGAAACGCCTGGAATGGTTGTCAACTTCATCTAAACCATCCGCCTAGGTTTCTCAAGCTCGAGGAAGCTTCCACCGGATCCCATTTCCGCTTCAACGGAACCATGTCTTTTGTCGTCGAGTACGAACCCTTCGAAATCTATTGAGTCTCTTGATTCTAACAGTCCATAGTCAAGTTCGTCGAATAGACGACCATCTAGATCGAATAGCCTTTGATCGCTCTACTGCCAGCTCCACGTTTGAAGCTGAAAACACCGCCGACCAACCTCGTAATTCAATCACAGCATCCGCACTCCCACGTATCCTCGATCTCCAACGCGTAATAAAAAGTCTGTCTACGACCGCAGACTCTCGCAGCGCCCTTGCTTCCTCTTACAAAATTACTCAGGCTTTGGCAGATGCCAACCTCTCTGCATCATGTCAAACCTGCCAAAAGGATGATGACAGCTCATCATCTACGGAAATATATGTTGTTGAGGATGAAGCGCAGGCTACTTATGAACACCAACTGGAATGGTTATTGCTTTGCAAAGCTACGGCGCAAACATACGGCCAGGTGCTGAACACTATTCTGGAACAAACACTAGAGCTCAACGACCATTCGTGGTACTGGGATGATATTCTGAACTCGCAACGCTGGGCTGGTGTATACTCACTGCAAACCTCACCACTACGGCTATGGAGCTGGACACAAAGCATTATTCTCGACGTACGGCAGAAAGACGGTTTAAGCAAGGGTTGGAGACAATTCTACGGGCTGATTCGCGACGTCGTCAGAGATCACAGCGTAGCAAATCTACAGTCAAAAGTGGTGGGTCCACTAGCACAAGTGAGGAATGAAGCGCGCGCAAAAATGAAGGAGATCACTCGTTTGAAGGAAGTCAACTCGAATGCGCTCGGTGTACTGCTGGGCGAAGGACTGGATGGCATTGAAGACGCGGCTTATCATACGGGTGCATCGGGTGGCTCGTCTCTTGTGATTGCCAGCCGTCGCGATCATGTCGCAAAAAGTATCATTCTCATGGAGTCGGTTTTGTCTCAGATCTCTTCAGCAGATGTGGATGTGGATACTTTCGAGGATAACGTCTCGTCGTCAGCTCAAGGGGACTCGTGGATAGCGAACTTGGATAATGGATACTCTCCTGGTGATATCCGGCCAAGCGAAGTGTCGTTCAGGCTTCAGACTCTACTCAATGGCAACCTTCCCCGGTACACAAACACATTTCAGACGCGCTTAGCACAATTCGGCCGACCATCAAGGGTGCTGAGATACTGGCTCCCAGCTACGGTTTTGGTCTTATTTTCGAGCACTCTGCTACGCATCTTTGTCAACCGCAGAGCCGAGATTATGACATGGGTGCAAGAATTTGGCTCAACTGTACGCGATTTCTGGACGAACTGGGTCGTGGAGCCAACTCGCAAGATAATCGGGACTATCCGCCACGACGAGGGCAGCGAAGTAGCCATCATGAGCAAGCGCAGTCTGGAGGGAGATCGTGAGAGCCTGGAGCGCATGGTCGTTGACTTTGTCAAGGAAGGTAATAGCAGCATGAGCGATACGGAACTGAGCGATGTGAAGATGAAGATAAGAGAAGGCGATCTCACACCTGTACTCAAGGCTTACGAAAAGGACATACAAAAACCTATTATGGGCGCACTGAAAGGCAATTTGGTCAGAACACTTCTGATACAAATCCAAAAAACCAAAGTTGATGTGGAAGTGGCTATGGGTGGTATAGATTCACTATTGAAGAGCCAGGAGTTGGTCTTTGGGTATTTTATCTCCCACTTTGCTGTCTAACTTGAACTCTAACTGTTATTAGATTTGTGGGCTTAACACCAGGAGTGCTGGTGGTATACTTCCTCCTCAGCTGGGTCAATGGCACATTCATCAACCGCAAAGGCTCAGCACTCGGTCGCAAGAAAGGTCGTATGCTCGGCGTTCTTCGCAACATTGATCGAATACTTACTGCGGCTCAACCATCAAAGGAAGGGGCTCTTTTCTACAAGGACTACGGTTTACTGTTGTGTGAATCTCATATCCTACGACAGACCGCCAAAACTACTTTTCCCGCCAAAGAGTTCCGCGAATTTCTGATCGACCTCGAGGAGTTGACTCAGATGCAGATTGGATTGGAACGACAGCAAAAGGTGGTTCGAAGAATGAAGTGGGGATACGCGAGATGGTTCTGATTGTTCATGATGGTATTTGTTATGACAGCTTGGAGTTGGCATGTTGAAAAGCGAATTGCATCATGACACTTTGAATACATAGTAAAGCATAGTATACATTAGTATTGTAGCAATAATGACTTGTAGGCTTGTAGCTGTAGATATGATCTTTGATACCTGATGCTCTGAGACTCTATCTCTGTAGCGATAAATTGTTTGTCTTGAGAAAACACGAATATACTGATCAGATGCACCTCCTTGAGCCTCATAAATCAAACTTACCGGTAGTGCTGATTCAGGGGAAATCAAGTCTTTCATTTGATGAGGCCGCGCTTGCCTTTCTACAGAAGATCTAGCAGGCGGTTACCGACCACGGCCCGTGCTCTTGCTAGATCTTGGCACGGCCCAGCATGTGAGGCCCTGTGCCCAGTCCCGAGTTCAGTGTCTCTTGGTCAGTGTTTGCCGTCATCCAAAGGTTACGGCTTCCCAAGAAACATCTCAACTTTCACTCAACAACTTCTGCAACACCGAAAGACTCCGAACTGTCCATATCCAAGCTCCTATTTCCCCTCCAACTCATCTGAGTGTTGTTATCCCTCTATCCTTCTTCTCCCGCCGGCCTCAAGCTAGTCCAGACCGCTTCCAATCGCCACTACCGTAACCCCCTCCTGTCCCAATACAGGACCATATTTCATCCCCAACCCTCACCTCACACCAAATCTATCTCGTCATGGCCGGCACACGGAACTATGACTTTCTCGTATGTCCAGCCTTCCAACCTAAGCTGAAGCTGCCCTTGGGCTTCTCCCCGCATGATCCTGCTGCCTCACCTACAAACCGCTAATACATATCTTTGCAAACAGATCAAACTCTTACTTATCGGCGACTCAGGCGTAGGAAAATCATGTTGTCTGCTGCGCTTCAGTGAAGATTCATTCACCCCATCCTTCATCACCACCATTGGCATAGACTTCAAAATTCGAACGATTGAACTGGATGGCAAGCGGGTCAAGCTACAGATATGGGACACAGCAGGCCAAGAACGCTTCCGGACGATCACAACTGCCTACTATCGCGGAGCCATGGGTATCCTTCTGGTGTACGATGTGACAGATATGCGATCCTTTGAGAGTACGTCATTCCAGCCGTTTGGTGTAAATAGGCAACAGCAGTTCATCGCCCCGAGCTGTTGCGTAACCAAACGAGAAAATGCAGGAACAAAAGATCAGACGCTAACATATGACTTGCAGATATCCGCACATGGTTCTCGAACGTTGAACAGCATGCCACCGAAGGCGTCAACAAGATCCTTATCGGCAACAAATGCGACTGGGAAGAGAAGCGCGCTGTGACCACAGAGCAGGGACAAGCTCTAGCTGACGAACTCAAGATCCCCTTCCTCGAAGTATCGGCAAAGAGTAATATCAACGTGGACCAGGCGTTTTACTCGCTTGCTGCAGATATCAAGAAGCGCATCATCGATACACAGGCAACCACACAGCCAGCTCAGAGCAACATACCATTGACAGATGGATCGAGTGGTGGAAACCAGCCCTGGAAGAATTGCTGTTAGATGGGTGTTGTACGAGTATGTCATTGGAAAGACGATGACTGCTTAGATGATGAAATTTCGGCATGGTCAGAGACGAGGTTGCCGTTTGATCAGACTACACGTAATACTTTTCTTTTTTCGACAAGACGCTTTTGGTGGTTTCCGTGCCAGATCGTAACTTGCGTCTTGTGAGCTGCTATTCGATCTACATACATACTTTTCAATGGCACGCCGTCCGGGGTTTTTAGTCTTGCACGAGTGGCTGTGAGGTTGGTCTTCTCCCCATCTTGACGGTTTGCAGAGTGGGACTCTGAAGAGTTACAGTTTCTTGTCTTTGAAGGTTTGCTTGGCTACGTTGTTGCATTTGTAAAGGGTTAGAGGAGTGTTTTGTTGATGGTCCGGCGCTAGGTTTACTGGTTTTTTATGAGAGTGCTGGATGATGGTGATTGTAGTATATCCGATTTACATTGCTCTACGAAATAGAGATTACTGTGCTTAGGCAGACCAATTCTTTTCTCTAGTCAGCTGTTCACATATTTGTGTAAGAAGCTGAGTCGGCGTGATACCATCAAATGTGTATTAGAAAAAGTAAAGAAGAAGCATGAACGTAAACAGTTTGTCGACGCGAACTTGCCTTTGGTGCCTTACTACTACTGCTTTCATGCATCGTCGTGTTTGGAGCTAGTGGTCACGAAAATGATGATATCTATGGAGTAATTGCTTACTGATCGATGATTTGTCAACATGCAGCGGACTTGCATGCTTTTCGCGCGTCTGACATGGACCGGAATCTAATACTAATTCGACTGGCGGATATAAGGCGCTTGGCACAGCTACTGTAATAGATGTGGTGCACAGGTTCTTGATGTCGATATTGGGGAATTACTGTATGGGGGCGGTATCCATGTGTTGGTGTTGGTAGATATTGATGCTGATTTCAGCGGCGGAAAGAGCCGATTACAAGCGGAGAAAGTGCAACCAAAGTTACGGAACGGAATCTCAACAAGCTCTCTACGGTCTACCAAAGTTACGGTCTGTGTAGTTTCAAGGCTGATACTTGACTGCTATCATTGGGCAGGAGCCTTGCTGAGCGGCGACCTTTACCTGGACCGAAGATTACCCGATCTCTTAGCGCGCCCAGCCTCCGAGGACCCTCGTGCCCATTTTAACGTCTGCAGCCAAAAACCCGATCTTACTTAGATAACCCATTTCCCGCGTCCTGAGCCTTAGTCAAACGTTACCAACACCTCTTAGAGTACTGGTAAGTCATCATTCTCTTACTCGTCCATCGCCCTCACCAGCTATGCGAACCACGCCTGTTGACTGCCCATCATCTACTGAGCTGCCCTGACAACTTCTATTCTCGCTCATGACTACGTTGGTCCTGCACATCGTGCAAGTCTATGAGCTTTGGGCTTTCTAATTTATTCATTCTGTGTGGAAATGATGCTGACCTTCACTGTCCTCAGGACCCCGAGGTCATCGCAGCAGCCCAGCCTGCCGTGAAATGTATACCACCCTTCGGCCCACCCCAATCGAGGTAATGCAAGCTACTATCGTCTGAGCTGTTTTGCCATTAATCTGACTAACGCCTCCGCCCACCAGGAAACCTCCGCAGCAATGAGTGAGTAGTAATCCCGGGGAAAGCATGCATCCAACCGTCCTCCGTACAGCGCGGCTGGATCTCACTAGTCCGCTTTTTATTGCCTTTGCTCACCACCCTTTCCTTGAAATCATCTTGGGATCTGTATTATGCAGGCCTTATATACCATATTCTTGGAAATGTTTTGTTACTAATGATCATATTATCAAGGTTTAAGAGATCATCTTCTCGCTGCCCAGCAGGCTGCTACTACCTCTGGTGTAGAGCTTCAAGCAACTCCAACACACGAAGCGCATCACCACATTGATCCACAGATTGCGCCTTCGCCCTTCTCCACGAGTCCGATTACCCCGGGCATGGAGCCACAGAACCCAGATGTTCGAAAGGGTCGTCGCGAACTTTCAACTAGTAAACGAGCTGCTCAAAATCGTGCTGCGCAAGTAAGTCTTTTTCTATCACTGCTCGCTCACGACCTCGAATTTCCTCTCCGGAAGTCGCGGCATCAATCGATTACATGTCTAACACAAACCACAGCGCGCCTTTCGACAGCGCAAAGAACAATACATCAACTCACTGAAAACTCAAGTTGCAAACTATGAGGCCATGGCGACGAGCTATAAGAACCTCGAGAATGAGAACTTGGTATTACGCGAGTACATCATAACGCTACAATCTAGACTTCTCGAGTCTGGACATGGCGAATTCCCTCCGGCGCCTGTGGATCTCTCGCGGCCATCTCAACGAGTTACGGCGGCGGCGGCTGCAGCTGCAGCTGCGGCCGCCGCGGCAGAGCAATCAGCAGAGAGTCTGAACCAGATGAACAATATGAACAACATTGAAAATCAACTCCAAGCTGCTGCTATAGAAGCTGCTCAACAGGCAACCGAGATTGGCCAGGGCGAAAACGAAGGAGTCGATAAGGTCGATGATGGTGAGCTCGCCTGATTGTGTTTTTCCGGATCACTCTCTAAACTCGGACTCCAGAACCAGTTGGCAATACCACTGATGATAGCAATTCTTAGAAGGAATTGTCCAGGGATGTCAACATGCGACACCGATACAATTGGCTGTAATGAATCGAGGAACAGGGTGTGGCAGTTAGCGTTACTATCGAATTTGTGATCATTCTTCCATCTTATGGTCACGACTGTTTTCTGTATCATTCTGTGGTCGCGTGGGTATATACTCAAGGTCTTTTTTGTTTTGTATTAGCTGTTCTAGGCGAAGATCCATGGCAATGGACTGGAGAAGGGTGTTCATGCTACAGATTACGATTTGACTTTGCTCATATGCTTGGAAGTTTAACATCTCCTTGGCAGCTTATCACAACACCTAGTCGATAAGTCAGATATGGAATATATATTCAAGTAAGACTAATAAGCTATATTCATTGCTCTTGCACGAAGCATCATGCAAACTTTTCAATGCCGACATTATTAGTCTACATGTCGAACACTTCCAAGACTGGTAGTAGTAGTACATGAATCAATATGAAAATACTGACATCTAAGTATGCAAGATGACTGCCTTCGCCTTGGGCTTGGCCCATCTACCGACATTCCGTTTTTGTGTTCCTGGCATCTGGTGGTACATCCTTGCTCTGCTGACAAGATGGTTATTCCCGTAGATGGTAGTTTTCATTTTCAATGCGTTTAGATAATGCTCTGACATCCAGTCCGTGACACCATCAATCGAAGTTTATAGGGAATTCCATCTAGAGTCTATTGTGTACTGACGCATCATTTCTCTAACAGTTTGACGTGAACTTATGACGAATGTCTATACATACTATCTCTGAGCAATATAACTGATCCTTTAACGGTGTACATAATCTTGTTACTACGGTAGTCTTTGCGTTAATCATGTCCGAATGATATCTAGGATCATCATGATTCGTGCCAATTGAGAAACCAAAATCCCAATGGAATGGATCGCAATCTCACTTTCTCACTCTGACTTCGCAAACAACGTTTTCCTTACTCTCAGATTTCTCCATCTCGTCAATATTGGGATACCTACTAACATTTCAACGGAGATCCACGCAATCTCATACCGTAGCTTATCTTCTTTATACAAGTTTAGCTAATCCTATTTAAGACTTCAACTTTGAGGCTTACTAATTGTGTGAAGCTTTCTTGTAAGCTAATGATCCCTTTTCCTCATATATGAAAGCTCCTTCTATGATTGTGATTGGTGATATATCTCTACAGTATTGAGTCCCTTTCTCAATATTTTAGCTAAACCTGCACAAAGAAGATAAGCTACGGTACATAACCTGTAACCTCGGTCTCGCCATCCCCCTCGACCTTACCAGTGACCATATCTCACCAACCTTAGCAAAATCCAACGTCTCTTATCCAATATCAACATCCGCCAAGAACAACATCCCGCCACAGAGCCAGGAATCAGAAATTTACCCCCTAGAATCTGCCAACCATCCACAGTAATGTCCACCCCCAAACACATCCTCATCATCGGCGCAACCGGCCTAATCGGCCAACCCATCACCACCAGCCTCCAAGCCACAGGCGACTTCTCCCTCAGCATCCTAACCTCATCCGCCTCCTCCGTCTCCAAAAAGCCCATCCTCGACAACCTCGCGGCCCAAGGAATCAAAATCGTCGTCGCCGATGTCACATCCGCCACCGACATTGAACGCGCATTCCAAGGAATCGACACGATTGTCTGCGCGCTCGGACGACCGGGGATAGATCTGCAGATCCAGCTTTTGGAAATCGCTGAGCGGACGCTGAATGTCAAGTGGTTTTGGCCGAGTGAGTTTGGGACTGATATCGAATATGATGAGACGAGTAGAGATGAGCCGACGCATCAGGCGAAGTTGCGGGTGAGGAAGTATGTGAGGGAGAATGTGAAGAGGCTGCAGGTGCGGTATTTGGTGACGGGGCCGTATGCGGATACGTTTATTGGGCTTAAAGCTGGTGGGGATTTAAGGGCGGGTGGGTATGATGCTGTTGCGAAGACGGCGACTTTGGAAGGTGATGGTAGTGGAAAGGTTAGCTTGACTAGTATGGTTGAGTAAGTATCATCTGCTGTGTCCTGGAAGGTTGTGATGCTAACGGGTGTTTTTAGTGTGGGGAAGCTGTTGGCGGCTTCGGTGCAGAGACCGGAGGTGGGTAAAGAGCGTCCGCTGCGTGTGAATTCATTTACGACGACGCCGAAGGAGTTGTTGGCGGAGTTTGAGAAGCAGACGGGAGCGAAATGGGAGGTCACGTATACGTCGGTGGAGGAGATGAAGGCGCTGGAGAAGGAGTTGTATGCGGAGAAGAAACCGATGGCAGGTGCGCTTACGTTGAGGCGTATTTGGGCTTCTGGGAGGACGTTGTATGAGAAGAGGGATAATGAATTGCTTCCGCCGGTGGAGTTGACGACACAGGAGGAGATTGTGGCGGCCATGATCAAAAAGCAGACAGCTCAGTAGAGGCAGGAAAAGACATTGGACCTACCTGTTAGGAAAACGGAGAGATATTATAAAGTATCAGAAGCCAAAAAGTTAACGTTATGCAGAGTGACTGAAGATTCGCCATTGATTGTATCGAACACGCGATAGATATCCCTAGATCATTATGGATAGATGAGCACTTGAACGACATCTGTTGAAGTTTTGTAACCAAAATTAGTTTGAATGATTGTATTCTTTCACACTAGTTGAATTATCGGCGATCATTTAGCTGCAGTACAAGTGCCCAGCGTTTGTATCAACTTATAGATGGCCTTGCTTAGTCCTAATCAGCATATATCATTTATCAAATGTTCTTGAGATCAGTCTAATGGAGTCATCACCCTTTCCGACAGCAGACTTAGCCTTCTTTCTATCTGGTCACTATGACTGATCCCGAGGTCAATATCATGCCAATCCTTCATACATGATAATGCTCATCTCATCCGTAAAGTGCATCCCATGTTCCAAGCGTTCTCCCATTGACAAGGTTATATAACTGCACATTTTTTTACTGTGACAAGAGTATAAGCCGTTCCATGATGGTCACAGATGTCTTCTGTTCCAGCAAGATCATTGCATCTGTTGAAGCTCGGGGTGTGAATCCACGCAATGTCTGTCCGCCATAGACCACGGCGTAGCCCTCCTTCAAACAGTTTACACAGACTTATGTAACAGCTCAGAGAGACTATGATCTCACGTCAGACTCTAGTTCTTGGCATACGTAAGACGTCTCTCCGCTTCGTTTCACCAGTTCGTGATACTCTTAGTTATTGTGATGCCAAGGTCTACGAGATGTCCCGTTCAGCCAGGTAAGAAGAGCCACATTATTATGTTTGTACAACACCGTATTAACTCGTCGCATTCCCCATAATCAAAGCGGAGGAGAACATATTTGTCCAAGCGTCCCGATTATGGTCAATATCTGCCCCTGAATTCTATGTTTTGGTCGCTCTGCAATCACGTGTCTCATCTTTTAGGCACCTTTCAACATTGAATCTCCCACCCTCACCTTCGTCCAGTTGGAACATAACACTATTGTCCAGATTTCCTAGCTTTCCATTTGTTTCTGGACTGTAAGACTACCGAGATCAGCTTACAATGAGTCGTAACGAGTTAATATATTTCTCAAAGGGGCATTGAGATCAATCCTGACCTTTCAATGGCAATCTCAATCTGCGAAGTTCTTCAAAGTTCTAAATCCACTCTTGTGCTCTGAGTCTCTGAGCACAGACAACTAAGGCATATGGCAATCTCGAAGCTTCCAAAGTATTCCTGAACCTTCCTTGATTCAGGATTCAGATAACGTGCCAGAGGTTTTGAAAGGTGCCTACCATTATCACCGTGTATAAGTTGGATGCATATCAAGTAAGTTACAATGATCCCAAGCATCCAGCGAATGCCAAATGCTCTTCTCCTTTTTTTATCCTTCCAGCCAGGTGTGTAAAACTTTGGTCTATTCATATCTCATCGCTTCGAACTCTTGTACAAGTCGAGCCTAAAGTAAACATTACCCCGATTCGAACCTATAACTCTACAGCCTCATCGCAGAAGTCCAGACAGCTTGAGGGACATTCAGCAATTATCCACCATGAAGATTGAGCCTTTTCAGGTCAACATCCCTCAAGGCGAGATAGAAGCCCTTCGCACACGCCTGGCCAACACTCGCTGGGCACCCGAGCCTAACAATGACGACTGGTCCTACGGTGTCAACGGCACGTATTTACGTGAGCTTTTGAATTACTGGAAAGACGGTTTCGATTGGCGTGCACAAGAAGCGCGCATCAACCAGTTCCCACAGTTCCGCACAGAGATTGATGGAGTGCCCATCCATTTCATTCATGTGCGCGGCAAAGGACCCAACCCCGTCCCCATCATACTTAACCACGGATGGCCATGGACCTTTTGGGACTTCAAAGACATCATCATGACGCTGGCCGATCCTGCTGCATATGGAGGTGATCCCAAAGATTCATTCGATGTTATCGTTCCTTCGCTTCCAGGATTCATCTTCTCGGAGCCTATGCCCCAACAAATTGTTGGTTATGCCGAAACAGCCGATCTCTGGGTCAAGCTGATGCACGGATTAGGCTATGAGAAATTCGTCACACATGGAGGTGATGCTGGAGCATTTGTGAGCTCAAGACTTGGACATGCGCACCCAGAGTCAGGCATGGGTGTCCATTTAAGCTTTCCCATTCTACCAGGAGTGCCTCATGAGGCTGGGATGGCCGATCTCACGCCTGAAGAGAGCGCTCTGGTTCAAGGGCAAGACAGAGGACCAGGAGCTTTTTTCCACGTCTTGATCAATACTTTTGACCCGCAGACCCTCGCGTGGGCGATGCACGATAGTCCTGTGGGCCTAGCCGCATGGATGCTGCTTCGTCGCCGCAGTTGGAGCGATTGCCATGGAGATGTAGAGACCAAGTTCGACAAAGACACGCTGCTTACACATCTTTCTCTGTACTGGTTCACCAATAGTTTCATTGGATCACAGCTGTTCTGCCGAGCTTCTGGATTCCACATGCCCATGGCGCTGGTCAACGATGTAAAGCCTGAGATCAGTGTCCCGACTGCTGTGGCTATCATGCCCAAGGATCTCATGTACAAGCCGCGCTCGATTGTTGCGGCGCATAGTGATTTGCGCCAATGGACTGTGTTTCCAAGTGGTGGGCATTTCGGAGCGGCTGAGGAACCGAAGCTTATGGCTGAAGACATTCGCTCCTTTGTTCGCCCCTTGCGTAAGGCACAGCTAACAGGCTAGGGAACAGATTAGTCCCGTGCTTTCAGATGGAGTCGGTTTTTGTAACTGTATCAATGCAATTCATATGAATTCTAGTAGATGTTATGGCGGTCTAGCCTCGTTCGTGGGGATATACTAAACGATGGTGCTGTGCCATTTAGAGAAAGAAGGATTGTTAACCAAAATGCTTTGGATTCCTTTTCCCTAAAAATCGTACTTAGTTATAAAAGAGTTCTACAACTTCAATTACGTTGTAATATGAAGCTCAGACATAGTCATGAATCTTTCCAGCTGTCGCGTTCTATGCTGGGTGGAGGATTACCTGTATACCAAAGGAAGACTGATGTCGTGGTCATACATGATAGAGCATATGAGACACCCGCAGTATTGGTGATTACCGTCAAGTAGTGTTCGAGATAGCTTTATCATGATTAGTTAAGTTTCTTATAGATAGACACGTAACGTAGGAGGGGTATTGAGCGGTGAGCGTTAACGGGTAGATCTTGAAGCTTAAATGCAACTTCTACTCTAGAGCTACCTAGAATTCGATCTTTCTTGATTCATGCCATTTTCAAACATTGAATCCTTGAATACGGGTTATACAAGTTCAGTGAGTGCCCAGCTATCAATCAGGTCATGCTACATTCTTGGCCTTTGATCACTGGACTATCTGCCCATATTGTCAACATCAACGCTTATTTTGCGTCATGACTGTCAAGTGCAGAAATGGATCCCTGTACATACATGTATTAGCTCGAGTACCAAAATTGAAGCGGATGCGGTCTGCTATCGCCAATCAAGTGGCCCCTCTACCTTGAGTCACAGTTTGGTCACAGAAGAAGTTCGTGGCAACTAACATCGTGATATTTGGATCTCTATACACATGATTCTTTCGGTTCCAAGCTTTCAAGATCGTAATCGACCAATTCTAGATACGATTGCAGTGTTTTTGTTTAAGTGTTAGCTTTCCGCACCATGCCGCCTTCTCATTCAAATCGAGCTCGAAGAATACCATGGAAGCAGCTCACACTTCTTGGTAAGTTCAAATCCTAGCATACAAAATTCTAGAACTGGACTGATATACCATATCAGTTGTGGTGCGACTGGGTGAGCCTATCGCCTACGCATCAGTCCTACCATATCTTCCAGCAATGATCCTGTCATTCGAAGGAGTCAAACCAGCAGACGTAGGTTTTTGGACAGGAACAGCTGCCGCAATCTTCTCATTAGCAGAGTGTCTCACAGCCATTCCTTGGGGAGGACTCAGTGATCGCCTTGGTCGAAAGCCGGTGCTTCTTGTTGGCCTGTTTGGCACTATGCTGACAAGTGTACTCTGGGGGTTCTCTAGCAGCTTACCTATGGCTCTCTTTGTTCGTGCGATGAGTGGTGCCGTCAATGGTAATGTTGGAATTGTCCGAACAATGGTAGCAGAGCTCTGTCCATGGAAGGAATTACAACCGCGGGCTTTCAGCATTATGCCCATCGTATACACCATTGGAGGTGTCATTGGACCATCGTTAGGAGGTGCCTTGGCGAATCCTATGAATCGGCCACCAACTGATAGAACGGATGGCCCATTCCTGTGGAGATTCCCGTATGTGCTGCCGAACTTGGTGATTGCCGCGTTCTTCCTTGGCGGCATTGCCATTGGAATCCTATTTCTTGAGGAATCACTGGAGTCAAAAAAAGATAAGAGAGATTGGGGTATCGAGCTGGGACGAAAAGTTGTTGCTTTATTCCAAAACTCGGTGATTCGAGCAAAGTCTGTCATTCGTGGAGGCCCGCTCTATGCTCCTCTGCCAACCAGTTCGGAATATGACCAGTCAAAGAAAGCTGAGGATATCGAAAGTCCAATAGAGGAGCCTATTCGCACGAAAGAGCCTCGACTATCGTACAGGTCTGTTCTTACGAAGAATACAGTGCTGTATCTGATGTCGTATACTTTATTGGCCACTCACACTGCTGGCTTCGAACAAATTGTGTCAGTTTTACTACATCATCCCAGAAACGGTGGAGTCGCCTCAGATAAGACGGTCTTTCCCTTCCAATTCAACCGTGGATTTGGACTTGGTAAGCTTTCACCTTCGACCAAGTGTTATCAGCCAGTCCCTTTTTACAGTACTAATCCGGAACAGATACCAGTAAAGTCGGCCTCATGTTCAGCATCCAAGGAGTAGTCAGCATCACAGTCCAATTCCTCGTCTTCCCACCCGCAGCCAAACGCTTCGGAACTCTAAAACTCATGCGCTTCATCCTCGCTTTCCAACCCATATTCTACATCATCATCCCATACACAGCACTAATCGAAAACCTGCTCCTCGCAGAAATCGCCTTCATCAGTCTATGGACACTAAGGTCAGGAATGGTGATCATGGCATTCCCATGCAGTATGATTCTTCTCGCCAACTCCACCACGTCACTGCGAGTACTGGGAACAGTGAACGGCATAGCCACGGCCACTAACGCCGTGGGACGCGCTTTTGGACCTACAATGAGTGGCGGACTGTTCACATGGGGAGTGCATAATGATCGAATCATCGCACCATTTGTGTTCTTGGCTATCCTCTCTTTTATTAATTTGCTTCCCTTGCTGTGGGCGGAAGAAGGGGATGGATTCGGTGATAAGGAGGTTGTTGATGTTGTTGGAGAAGGGGAGGACGAACAGTTCTTAAACGGGGCAGACGAAGATGAAATAACGCTTGAGCAGTATCCTTCGGAAAAGGTATAGATAGAAACTCAGGTTGAGGGGGGAAATTGTACGCAAAAGGACATTTTTTTTTCGGCATAGCTCTTTCCGGCGTCAAATTGAATAATAGATACTGATCTCGCGTTTCTAGACCAGAATGTCTTGAAGCAGACAATAATCCTTAGCATATTATATATCATCTTAAATATTGTGCAGCGACCATTTCAGGCTCAGCAGATACTTGAATCGACCGCTAGCTCTTCACTCATACGACGATTGACAATGTATGCACCAGATCCGGGAAAAGGAACATAGCTCATCAACCGAGAAAGTCCAGCTTCGTATGTAGAAGAAAAGGCAATGCCGGTTGGCATTACGCAAATGATCGTTGAAGCTCAAGGTATCTTATAGTTCAACACGCAAGGACACAAACTACGTCCAAATTTCGACAGCTAGAAATGGAATAGACAAGGAATTCTCAGACAATATTCACAATGTACATGTGCTGGTAAGCTCCTAGAATACCCCTCCGCTGTAGAAGACATGAAGTTAACAGACCAAATACCTGGCCGACGGGCCGTACTCCCAGCCTTGCGCCCAGCCTCGTCCAAAACAATTAATGCACAAGCCACTGTTTTCCTTTACATCAGTTGATTAACAAAATAAACAACCCTCCGTGATCGCCCGGCCCCTTCAAGCATCTAGATTTCAAGGCTGTGGGGGCTCGCATAATTTATGTTCATCGTATGCAGTTGCCAAACTCGGGCTGGCCTGTGGCGCATAGATGGCCAGATCCATGACGTGCTCGTGAAAGTGTACAATTTTTTAAAGAGGTTTACAGTAGTTTGCAGAGGGTACTTCCAGGGCTTACCTTGTTGCGATTTCATTGTTGAGCCGCGTTGTGAAGGCGTTATGTGTTACCTTTTTGTAGAGATTGGATGAATCGTGAAGTACTTTAAGATACTTGCATAGAGTCAATAATGACACCTCATGCTAAAGTTGATACTGTAGCAGAAGCCTGTGAAATACCTAGCCAGGTCAGGTAAAATGCGGTGCGATTCAAGGACTGGTCGTCAAAGATCGTACCCCAAAGGAGAACTTCTGGAAACTTCGGCCACAAATTCCGTCAGCCGTGGAAAAAATTACCTCTCACGTTTCCATGCGACAATTGGACGACATCGGAGCTCGGCTGGCCGCTGGATATATGGACTAGACAAGGCTGAAATTATCAACGAGTGCGGGTTGGTTGGGAAACTGGGATGAAGCAGCGGAGGACCTAGGAGGTAGTGTACGATCTAGGAACAGCAGAGGCAAGTTGCATCCGCTTGCCAATCAGGCAGCTTGCCTTCCCGGCTTGAATGGGCGGCAAAGAGTGTGGCGGCCATGGCAAACGCGGATCCGGACTGGAACTGATGAAAATGATTTGTGGTATGTCATGCCACGCGGAAAGGAATGCTTCTGGAATACCAAGAATGCTTCATGCAGAAAGGACTACATGATGTTTCAAAGTGGAGAGTCAGGCTGAGAAACCGAATCATTTAGGGATGCAAGAGATTGCATTGTGTTGTTGGTTGGGCAGCGAGATTGTCAAGGTGTGAGCCAGGATACTCCGTAAATCGTGATTCGTGCCCAGGATCTAGGGGGTCAGTTAGAGGATTTTCTGGGGGCATACAGGTCGGGATAGGCTGGTTTGTAAAATGGCAACGGTTCGCGTTGAGGCCAGTTGGGCGCAAAATGGAGATTTGCTGAAATTGAGGGCGCAAAATAGGGGTAGGCTGGCAAGGCTGGCAATCAGCTTGACGCGAGCAAAGCGCGCAGGGAAGAACGTGGAGGATTAAATCGTTCATCTACTTTGTACAGAACACAGTACAGTAGTTTGAGGGCCGAAAAGAGAGCAGATACCTAGACATATCAGATGGCATAAATCCGGGGATGCATGTGTTTCAGCGTAGAATATCCTTTGATTGGGGTATGAACTCAGATCAGAGAAAAGGCTCGTTGAAGGCTGGACAAGATGCAGCAAACTTGCTGCTTGCAGGAGAGCCGCGCGTGCGAGCAGGCGGAGCGGACACCGGAGAACAATTGGCGCTCTGCGAGAGGGAGGACAAGAAATCGACTGGGATGGTGCGATAATCAAATCTCGAAATTGATAGCGATTGGTCGCCTTCTGAGAGTTAGGGCGCGCACTGGCCAGAGCAAGCCAGAGCAAGCCAGACCAAGCTGTTGCTACACACGCGTGATTGGCAGGCTGTGTTACATAATCGCATTTTTGGAGTCATAGGGCTTGGCACGCTAGGCTAGAAGCAGAGAGTGGAAGGCGCAGCGCAAGATTTCACAAGCACCGGTCGCTGAAAGACAAGGAAGGAGCGCCTGGGACAGGTGGCCTTTCCGCCCCTGAGTTGCCCCCCGTTCACTCCCCTGCAAGCCACTACTGAGAAAAGTGAAGGCGCTAAGCTCGAAGCAGTCACTAAGTGGGCGGCTGCCTGGCCTACATAAATAGCCCGTCCCCATCCCTCATTTAAAACACTTTTGGCCTCTCACACCCAATTTTCCTACACACATCTCCGCCAGGCATATCCATCGAAGACTCTATCGCCCACATCGCGCATTTCAAGATAATAACTCTGCGATCCGTGGCCTATAGCCTGCGCTCCTTTTTGCGGTTTTTTACTGCAAAATCTCGACCCGCTGAGCCTCTAGGTACTTCTGGTGGCTTACTCACTCGGTGAGGTTTGCCAAGCATCGTCAACTCGTTGACTTGCCGTCACTTGCGCAACCACAATACCATCCAAAATACTCTCGTCGCGCATCGCAAAGGCTTAGCTGGCTTTGCCTTTGACTCCTTCTCCTTACATCTCAATAATAATCTCTCCATTTGCACACTCTCTCGTGACCCCGCACGGTCCGCTCTATTGAATCCATTGGCTTCAATTCTGCACCTCAACACCACCCACCTCTTATTGTCCGTGACCTCAACAATAACACCCCACATTTTACTGGCAGCGCTGTGAGGGAGACATTTACTTGTTCATCTCCCACTGACGGTACGACTTCCATCTCTTCCTCCACAAGTCCCCTGATCGCCTTCGTCGCCGACAACTCAGTCTGTCGCATCATCAGCGCATCGATTGCAATCAGCTTTTCTGGTCTATCCTGCGATTTTCGCTCGAGGCTATACCAATCAAGAAAATTCACCTCAGAATCTGACATTCTCTCTCCCATTTCAGATTTGCCATATTCCTCCTCTTCACCAGACTTCTGTCAAGATGGATTCTCTTACTACACACCCTTCCACTGCTCTCCAGGCTAAGGCCTTCACATCTCCCGGATCTCTCTCATTTCCAGGCACTCATGGTGATCTCACACCACCAAATGATGCCAAGGATGTTACCATGGGAGGTACGGGGCATGCGACTGCCGGTGCCATGCCAGCTACACCGGCTGCTACTCCAGCGGCCGGACAAAACGGAGGTGTCAGTGGAATCACTCCAACTTTGCAGTAAGTTTCTCCATCCTAAGAATTGATGCGCAAGCCTAACAGCCGAAGAAATCTGGTTGCCACTGTGAACTTGGATTGTCGTTTGGACCTGAAGACCATTGCATTGCATGCGCGCAATGCCGAGTACAATCCAAAGGTATATATGCATCAACGTTTAATGCGTTAGATGTGTTTTGCTAAACTTTGCTCTTAGCGATTTGCTGCCGTCATCATGCGTATCCGCGATCCCAAGACCACCGCTCTGATCTTCGCTTCTGGCAAGATGGTCGTCACCGGCGCCAAGTCAGAAGATGATAGCAAACTGGCCTCTCGTAAATATGCTCGGATCATCCAAAAGCTCGGCTTCAATGCCAAGTTCACGGATTTCAAGATTCAGAACATTGTTGGTTCCTGCGACGTCAAGTTCCCTATCCGTCTGGAGGGTCTTGCATCGAAGCATCACAACTTCAGCTCCTACGAACCTGAATTGTTCCCTGGTCTGATTTACCGAATGATGAAGCCCAAGATTGTGCTCCTCATCTTCGTAAGCGGCAAGATTGTACTCACTGGTGCGAAAGTCCGTGAGGAAATCTATCAAGCTTTCGAAATGATCTACCCTGTGTTGTCAGGTTTGTTTGCCTCGCTTTGAACTCCACATCTAGTGTACTAATCATATCACAGACTTCCGTAAATCCTGAAAAAGGATGATGTGGATGGCTCATACATTGGTGTGATCACTCTTCACCGTCATTAATAATATGTACTAATACATATCAGAGTTCGGGCAAGACAGCATGACGGTAGCTTCTTTCCGATCTCGATCTCTTTGCGACCTTGGACTTTCATTCCTGGTCCTTGTCACTTCTATTTGCAGCATTGCACGGTGTTCAACGGCGTATCATGATTCACGAGAAAAAAACCTGAACAGTCTTTGATCTCACCCTCGCTTGTGACGATCACTGACTCAGCAAAATCATCGGATTCTACTTGTCTTTCTTTTTGTTGGGTTTTCAAAATATGCATACAGCGTCTCTATACATTCGAGGAGACCTTCTCCTTAAACCAAGGCTAGATTTCCATGGTTAGACTTTTACCTTCTCCACCAACCGGAGTTTTTTGTTCTCAGGCATTAAAGAATGGCACACACGAGGCGTCAAAACCTGAATCCGCTCAGGCTGGTGGTCTTGTTTTCTTGCTTTCGTTTTCGTTTTGGTCTTTGGGCTGCTAGTCACTGAACTAGTTTGTTGTTGATGGGGCCCAAAGCATTTGTTTTTGTTGGCACTGGCATGCAGGGGGACTGAAGCAACCTTATTATTTAAGTCGGTTCGTTGCAAAAGATAGGTGTAGAGGAGAGGTAGTCAGCCAGACGGGCTGTTGTGGATGTCGGCTGGCTTCTTTGAACGTTAATGAAGGAAGATTGATGTGTTTTGCGCTTGGCCACAGACGTTGTTTTGCAAAAAGCATTCATCTGCTAGCTAAGTTCAATCAACATGATTAAAAAGCTTGACCGTGCTCTGCATTCTGCGTGTTCTGCATTACAAGTATGTCAGTCTCGTGTGATCATCGGTCTCTTCGTACCTTGTGTCATACCATCATAGCTTCGCCATAGCCTTTTTCGTAGCCTCACCCTCAACAACTCCCTTCTCCATCTCTTCTGCCAATATCAACCCTTTCTCTCCTCCCCGACTCCCGTCTTCTACACTCCACTCCCCTTCCTTCCTCTCCGCCTTCCATACCCACCGTTCTGCAAACTCTGCGGGCCCAGTTCGCATTATGCGCTGCACTACAGCCTCGCCTAATACAGGCGCAAACTTGAATGCATGTCCACTGCCTCCCGTCGCGATGAATAACGTGTCGTTGTACTGCGGGACATAGTCTACGACGAAATCACCCTCTGGCGTGTCCGCGTAGTGACAGAGTCGCACGTGCGTGTAAGCGCGCTCACATAATTCCGTGCCTGCAAACACATGTTGTGTGAATGTACGCAGTTCATGGGCAGCACTGGCTGGTATGGCGGTGTGAGAAGCGGGCACGCTAATGGTGATGTGTGCTTTGGAGAGGTGCGGCTCTGGATGGGGGATGGTGAGCGGGTTGGAGAGGCCGTGGGCGTGACGCGCGACTTTGAGATAGCTTTGCTCGCTCTTCGCGCCATCTTGCGGTGGAGCGGGTGGGATGTAGAAGAGGCCGGTGGTGAGGTTTAGTTGTGGTGGGAGGGCGCTGAGGTGTGCTGCTTCGGCGTGCGTGAGGGGGATGTAGGCCATGCATTGCGCTGTGGTGCGCACACGGCCGCGGAGGTCGATCAGGGTGGGACTCCAGGCGCCGGCTGCGAGGATGGTCAAGTCTGCTGTGGCGGTTTGTGTGCTGGCGGTGGTAGTGGTGTTGGCGGAGAAGGGCGTGTATTCTGCCCCGCGGACGGATGTGCCGGTGGAAGAGAATATAAGGCGGGTGACTGTGCCGGTGAGAAAGGTTATGCGTTGCGTAGCTTCGACTTTTGCGCGGAGGAATATCATTGCGGCTTCGGCGTTTGTCCAGCCCGAGTGACGGTTGATGTAGCCTGTTGAACCTGCTGCGTTTGGTGTGCCAGCGATGCGCTTGATGTCACTGGGATTGGGCAGTGCTTCAATGACTGGCAGAGAGGATGAGGATGGTGGTGATGGAGTAGTTATTGCCTTTTGACGCTCAATCTCCTGGACATTGAGTAGGCTGGATCGCATATATGCATCGTGGCCTGGCTCGGCGACGATGAGGAGACCGTTCTCATGATAGCGGTTGTTTTCACCCCATTCTCCTCTCCAATGCTCTTGAGCTCTCTCAGCAAGTTTGGCGTAGGCGGGGACAGCGTAGTCTGGTTGATGTCAGTTGATGATTTAGCAGTGTATATGGGATTTGTAGCGAGATATTGAAGTATCCAAAACTGAGATGCTTAGGTGGCAATGGATAAGCTGCAGTAGCAGTGTAGAAGTAGGAAACCATGGAACACACCTGCCCTTATAAGCCGAGAACTGTCAATCTTCAATGCCAATTAGCTTTGTCATGTGAGTCAGGAATCAGTGCCTTCTTACACTGGCGCCGTCTGGGGCTGGAAACGGCAAACGATCAATGAGAGTGATCCTGGTTTCCTTGAAAATGGGATTTGTGGCCAACTCAAAGGCTGTTGAGAGGCCAAACACGCCTGATCCTATAATGAGAATAGAATTTGGAGCTTTAAATGTCATGTTTGTACGCCGTTTGCCCAAGTACTTTCACAATCAACTTTAACACAAAGTCATGCTGTACGCAGATAGAGCAATCGACCTTGGTAATGTAACAATTTAGAAATAAGAATAGCAAATCTCGAGCAACAAAAAGAAGTGAATGACCTCCAAGTTACAGTATGCGAATAGAACCTCAATAGGGCGTAGTTTTGATTGTACATTGTACTGCGTTTGCGGAGGCATTATCATTCTCCGATGTTGTAAAGTTTCATGTGAGCGGCTTGATTCCGCCCCAGCAAGCTCCAAGCTCAACTTTTTTCTCCATCTTTAAGCTCCATCTCAACCAACATCAACAATTACAGAACACCAACCAATTCAATGTCGCTTCAATAATAAATCCGATGACTCGAACCGATCCCCGCCGCCCTCCACGTCCATTTCCCCGCTCTCCTATACCACCAAGAACACCACTACCCCAAAGCACTCCAATCCGCAAAGGGTGGCCTATTCGCGCCTGGCTCGTCGGCATCAGCGGTTTTGGCTTCGCCCTCACCATCACCTACACATACGGCTCTTATCAAAAGACCGTCAGAAAGCCCCTGCCCAGCCCCGAAGCCATCGACGCCGTCGACACCGCCTCCATCTGGAAGACCAAGCACGCCCTCGGCATCGAGCACGATGAAGCCAAACTCGACTGGGACGAATCCCTAGCCGGCATCAACGAGCTCCGCCGCAAACTCGCCTCACGGGCCCGCGGACATGTTCTCGAGAGTGCAGCGGGCACTGGGCGGCAAGTAGGCATGTACGATGGGCAGAAAGTGCAGAGTTTGACGCTGGTGGATCAGAGCAGCGCAATGCTGGATTTTGCGCGTGATAAGTGGACGAAGCGCAAGATACAGATTGCAACGCGCTTTTTACTGGGTGATTTGGGGAGGGATGAGGTGGGCGAGCATTTGAAGCCGCCGGGGGAGGATAAGTTTGATACGGTGGTGCAGACGATGGGGTTGTGTTCGACGCCAGAGCCGGTCACGATGTTGAAGAACTTGGGCAAGGTGGTTGCGCCTGATGGACAGATACTACTATTGGAGCATGGAAGGGGAAAGTGGAGATGGTTGAACAGGTTGTTGGATCATACGGCATTGGATCACGCGAAAGAGCATGGGTGCTGGTGGAATAGAGATATTGAAGATATCGTCAAGAAGAGCGGGCTCGAGATTGAGGAGTTTGAGACGCATAATTTTGGGACTCTGTTTTGGATTGTTTTGAAGGCACCCAAAGCTGAAGTCGATGCCTCCAATACCAAAGGTCCAATTACTACTTCGGTAGAAGCTCATAGCGATATCAAAAACCCCAAGGCATCATTTTGGAAGTTCTGGAAAGGAGGCTGAAAGGAATGGAACCAAACCGGAAAAAGCTACCATGCGCACACAGGCACAAGACCAGCCTCCAAACCAAACCCCTGGAAAAATGTTAAGAGATGTCGCATATATCAGAAGCTGGGCGTGGATCGCACAACTGTGGTCCGTATTCGAAAAGCGACATCGGAGGGCATGGCCCATTTAGGAAACTGCGACGGGCATCGTGTCAATCGCCCAAGGGTCAAAGCTGTCCATATAGAGTGTATCTGATTGGAATGCACATCTCCAAGGAGACGGCCCACTGGGTTACCCCAAGAATGACGACAACTTACGAAGCGAAAATCCGCATGGCTGGGCACCCTCTGGAATATAGTTCCTTGCTACACAGGTACACACAACCTCGGTCATGCGAACTACCATTGAAAGCGGAGTGCGGCTCCCGAGCAAGGCTGAGTGTGTTCAATCTAAAATCCGAAAAGAAATTTTCTTGCCTTCGATTCTTGTTTCCCGCCATTGACGTTGTTGGAAGCCAAGCTCTGTGCGTTTCCAACCCTAGAGCTTGGATTTCAACAATGCCGAGATTCGCCGCGGGTCTTCCCCAGCATCGCGTGTCAATGGCCAAACTGTTCTCAAGGCTGTATAATCTGTAGCCCCCAGAGTTATGAAGAAGGGCAGACCTTCGTGGGCTACGGAAGATCATTTTGGTGTTGAGAAAGGGCCCCCATCGGTAGATGTCGGCAGCGTGAGCTTTTGTACCTGCGTCATGGAGCCTCTTTTTGATCACACGAGGTGCCACAACAGCCAATTGCTTGAACCGGGTCCAACTTGGTAGTTGTAGTACGATCACGCATGCATCGCGATGTTCTAGGCCAATTGACTTTGTATCCAGCCGTGAAGGGAGAGACACGGGTGAGGTTGGAATTGTTATACCTATCCTAAGAGTATCACGAGTTCATTGAGGGCTTCGAAATGAAGCACGGACACTGCCAAAGCGTGGTGTTTTAGTCACAGTCTCACAGAACTTTTCGAGATCAAAAGGCTATTCCCTGTCTAGTCATTTCCAGTCTTGGCCTTGTTTGGAATAGCCGGGAGCCGCCGCGGACTTTTCGTTTACGTTCACGAAATCTTTTTTGTCCAGGACTCCAGGCACGTCAGGGTCAGGTTTTAGCTTTTGAGATGGAATTTTAACGTGACCCCCCTGGGATTCAAGTGTGGAGCAGCTTTGCGCCAATGACCTCGATGTGGCGTTGGCTCCTTTTCGAGCTTGCTTCCAACTTTCAGAGCTTGGTATCACTCCTTTTGCGGGGCATTTGCATATTGCGGAGTGGTTCGCTTAGCTTCAGCTGATCTCAACTGCGCTGAGCCAAAATGTTGAAGGTCTCTGCAGACTGTCAGGGGTAGAGAGAACAGAGAGAATGCTGTGCGAAAGCGAAGGGGTGAACATTTGATATCGGCATGATGAAGACCTTGCAAATCGTCGTCCATGTACCTCTACTATTTCAGCATAATAATGAGAAGACGTCAAAGGCTTGCTTCACACCTTCAACAGGGATGGTAGTATAATCGAGAAGCGGTGAAAGACATGAACGAAAGAAGCAATAATCTAGAAAAGTGACATGATTGCGATCCGGTCAAAAGTGGGCGACCGGCAGACCCGTTCGGAAGTAAAGATTGATGTATGATTGGCCTTGTTCGTTCAGTAGCCACGATCCCATCGCTCTTGAAAATACAGGCAGGCCTTGGAAGGTTTGACGAGACAATTGTTGCATTGCTTCCATCAATTTACCTTGAAAGATTTTTTGTCATGGTTTGGCGAGCATGAATGATTCTTCCATGGACATTTGATGATCTTCCACCATGGTACGACCTTGCGATAATAAACCTACCAGCGGTTTCCCCGTGGGCAATCCATGTCTCGTACACGTTTCTTATATCAACCCCAGCCTGCAGCTAAACACTTTAACAGCACCGGAAACGCCAGGGATGCTATTTCTGGGGCTGGCGCGAATTTAATTGATTCTCGCAAAGTAAGAAATCACGATGGAATCCGTAAAATCCCGCAAAAGGGAAGTTGCGGGTACCGAACGAGGGGGCTTTGGAATGGGTCAGATATCTGATACATGGATGTATATGCTGCAGATAATAATAAGCAAATATAAAAGATCTTTGGGTACCGAAAACTTCTGTTGAAACGCAACATGCTAGCGTGCCTATTTGGATCAGAGAAGGCTTTTGGGCTTGCGCTAGATGGGGCAAAAGGGGTCAGGAAGGGTATTAACAGGGATAATTTTCTTCTAAATGTGGATTACTTACCGTATCAACTTATTCATTAATCCTTGTAAAAGCGGATAGAGGCTTAAGGGAAACTCCTTTCGAGCCAATCACCTTCAGGTAATTCAAAAGGGACAAATGATCACCAACAGGGGCAGCGCCCGCTAAATTTAGTGGGACCGCGACCCAAATAGGCACGCTAGCATGTTGCGTTTCAACAGAAGTTTTCGGTATGAAAGATATTGATTGCCTGCAGCACCGGATGCTTCAAAAATGGGGGCAGGAGAAGCATGGAGTGGCATTGGTGACGCTACAGTCAGATGGATATGAATCCTTGCATAGCATGGGCGGCGGATGGCAGGATTGGGGGCAAAACATGGCGATTGCTTCAATAATAAGGGCCGCAAATAATGGACGAAGGGATGACTTGAATATTATGACGAAGCTTGATTGATAGTGGTTCGAGTGGATAAAAGTTTGACGCCAACATGATGAAATAATGTACGGATCATGGATGATCTTGTTAACTAATAACGAGGCTGCAGGTCGGCTAGTGTGAGTGGAGAGGGTCGAGTGGGTGCTGCCACAACGTGCAACAGTGGTACAATTCTTCAACGGGACAGGAGAGCAACAGCAACAGCAACAGCTCGGCAAAGCTCCAAAAGTAGCTCATCCAATGCGCAGGTCGGAATGATAATGGAGGAGGCAGAACTGAAAATATGCATATCAAGGGGCTAAGAATGCATGGTTTGAACGGGGCGACAGTCTTTCGCCTTTCTAGTGGCCTGTGATGGTTTGAAGGTGTGGAGTCGGTGATTGTATGATTTGCCGACAATGGTGGTGAGAGAGCGCGCAAGTATAGAAAGCAGTTAGTAGAGACATGGAGAGGTGCAGCTTTTATACCAGCTGTCCCCGTCCGTCAGGCTTTTGCGACAAGCGCAGGAGCAGCACATGCAGCGAGCCTGATAGCATTAATAGCACGAATGCCTGCCTGCCTGCCTGCCATCGTGAATAAAGCTAACAGGGAGATACTTTGAACAACTGAAACCCTATTCTAGAGTGAGCCAACATGTATCTGTAGATATGAGATGAAGTTATTATACTAGAGTAGAAAGCAGTTTACAAGTAATTTGGCCCTTGGTAGCTACTACCTGTTAGAGTGTATGCCATGGTAGGTAAGAGGCACTGGGAAGCTTGAAGTTGGGAAGCGCGGCCCGCGTGGGTTGCTCTTGCCTCGCGACGCCGCCTGGTGTTTCTCCCCTTGGTCCGCCCCCTCGGTCGTTCTTTCCCAATCCCAGTGTTGCAGGCTCGCAGCTTCCTTCCAGCTCCCGTACCTCCTACTCTTCCAGCTGCCATCGCGATCTGGAGCTCACCTCCCTTCCCTGCTTCTCCAAAACATCTGTTCCTCTCACCTCAACTCTCACCTCCAACCGCCCCATATTCCCTCCTACTCTCCACAGTCCTTCCTCATGGCATATTCCACGAGAAGGAAATCCGTAAATCTTACACTGCTGGGCATTCACGTTCCGCGCCCAGTCCAGCGATCTCCCCCGTCCTCTTCCGCAATTGACGACTTTCCGGCCGCCAAAAGAATAAAGCGCTCACATAGCGATGCAACTGCACCAGACTCGCTTTCCAGTCCTCCCAAATTCGCCGTTCCTCTACCAAAAGAATCTCGACCCACAATCGCTGTACATACACCGCCGCCGTCGCCTCCTCCGCAAGCAGGAGGCGAGCGCGAAGTACCCGTGCCACGCAAGGTCGATACCGAGGGTATAAATGATGATGTCGTGGTCGCTACAATTGAGCATTTGGAAAAGAATGACAATAGGTGATTATTGTTACTCGCATCTCCAAGACATAATACTTACTTTTGGTAGGCCCGCGCTTCTGAAGGAACTCGCTGGTACCATCAACTACCTCCCTGTCGTTGCGACGTAAGTACCTCTAGGTTCACTCCCATTATGAAACACCCACAACATTTAGGGCGGAACTTATTTTGACAATCTTATAGCTCTGCAAACCAGTCAGCTATTATTTCCTCGCGCTTGACCAATTTCCTGAAGCGGCCTTGGACTGCGCTCGCGCCTTGTCCTCTTGGCAAGGAACTTGTCGGTACCCATCCCAAACGCCTCTTCTTCTTCCTCATGACACAACCGCGCCAAGCCATCCCTGACCCTGACGCTATTTCAAAACAAAACCGCATAATATCTCCTTCCCTGACATCGGCGCCCTCTGAAGACGAGGATCTCTCAATACGACGTCGTTCCGACATGTCCCCATCACCCGAGGTAGAATTAACCTCACCCGATCTTATTGAAGCTGAGGCACAACTTTCACGGAGCACGTCTTTTGAAAGCATAACAACTCCCGGTTTCTCGCAAAGCCGCACAAGTGCGCCTCTGGAACATGATGAGCATGAATTTACAAAGACGGCAAACTCGTTGCAATTACGGCAAGCAGAGGCAGGAGCAGAGAAGGCGGATGTCAAGATTGAGAACGCACCTAGTTTCGAGGTGACAATGTTTGATGAAATCATTGAAAGCTCCACGCAGCGCAGTAGAGAGCTCGCTGTATTTGGCCAGGCCGACGACGCGATGTTGTCAAGGCCCAGCTTCTTCAGCAGTCCGCTAATATTTGCCCAGCCAGACACAGAAGCTGGTGCTTTACGACATACAATGCCACCTCTATCGCTTGCGATAACTGAGGACATTACTGATACAAGTTTCGTCTGGACGGAACTTCAAAGTCCAGAAACTTTAGAGCTTGATGAGCTTGAAGATCTCTTTGAAAGCTACTAGCTAGCTTTTGTTTGTTTACAGGATATTTTTGCTATACTTCCTTTACGCAGAGCAACCAAAAGAACAGCGTTGAGTTTAGCGATCTTGTCCTTTTTCTCTCTCTCACCTCAATACCTCCTTGTACGACCACCCTCCTTGTACTCTGACTATTGATTGTTACATTTATCTTCTCCTCTTTTTATGTTTTGGGATTGCAGCACATTGGTATACAAGTGTTGATTGGCGTTCACGGAAAGCATATGTATTTTGGTGGGTGGGGTGATTTTGAGATATTCTCCCTGGGACTCTCTTCTCGTGGCTTTACAGTACATGATACCTCTCGCGAGTCTGTAGTTTTTAGTTGTAACGGCTGACCAAGCTCTATCAAGCTTTGTATGATATTGGGGAATTGGGCTTGAGTTTGACATTAGAAGGTATTCCCTGTACCATCAGGAATCGTGGGCAATAGATGTCATTGAGCGATTTTGAATCTAGCGATAGTGGGAAAAGCAAAAAAATGTTACAACTACCTTGATATTACTTTCTTTTCTTAAGAAAATCTGATTCAACAATGCCTCTCTTCTTACTCTTTCCCCTATGTTTTGTTCCACTTCAGCATCAATTCCACTTATATCAAGGAGGCAGTTGATCTTGCCAACTTTTTGTTTAGACTTTCGGAAATCCATCCCTCGGTACCGGAAAGCTCTCCCGCAAATCTGTGGTGGCACCTAAATTATTAGAGGTAGCTAAAGAGGCGTGGGCGAATTAGAGGTGCGGCAAAGCAGATCAGCCAACAAAAAAGATGGAGCTTGGTGCTTGGTGCTTGACCCGCTGGGCTGGAGATCAGAGGTGGAGTGTTTCCGATTCGTCGATTCAGAAAACCTGACTATTTTGCAAAAGAAGTTTCCACTGACCCCTTATTCAAACCCCCCCTGCCAGAGGCCCCCCTTGGGGACGTTCCGTTGACGCCATTATAGATCCCAAGAATTAGGTAGTTTTTATACCTAAATCCTAGAATCTATAATAGCGCTAATAGTTAGTATCCTAATAGATGCACCTTTAGAAAGGATAGATATCCTATAGGATTACGCATTATAACCTTATTTTTAGTATTAAGATTCAATTTAGCTATAAAATACTATAAAAAAAGACGTTAAAAGAAAGTTATGTTTACCTATTAAAACATACCTATTTACTAGACTTAATAGAATTAAGAATTATATCTTAGTTACCTATAAGAACTATATTTTTAATATATATTTTTAAGCTTATTATACTTACTACTAATAACCTTCCTCTTACTCTATTTTAGCCTCTACGTCTTTAGAGATTCTAAAGGAAAAAGAGCAAAATTAGGGTTAAAAGTAAAATAAAGAATAGAGATAGAATTTATTATTTTATTAAGAATATTATTATTACTATTCTTAAGATTAAGATAGTACTTCTTAAGGCTATAAAGATATTATATTTAGTTAATATACTCTATAGAATTAAGTTAAAGATAAAAATAAGCTATAACGGCGTATAGATAAAGAAATAACTTATCCTACTATTATAAATAAGTATAGGCTTAAGTATTAAGGTTTATAAAGTAGTCCTTTAGATTATCTTAATATAGCTTTTAAAATACTATTATAGCTAACGCGTTATAGTTATATACGTTAATTTTAATAAAGATAAGAGACTTCTTAACCTATAAAGTATAATTATTAAAGAAGATATATACGTATTAGGTAAGGAAATTATATATAATAGCAAAGCAATTTAGTAGATATTAAAGCGTAATAGTAATAATATAAAATTAATTTATTTATATCTCTATAGTATAATCCTATATATAATTAAGTATAAAGAGAAGATATTCCCTTCTACTTTAATTAATAGTATAGTTAGTAAATTTAGTAAAGTTTAATATAATAGTATTATATTATAAGCTTTTAAAATCTATAAGAACCTATTAATCTTAAGAGTAAAAATTTAGCGTCTTAATAAATATAGTACTATATTTATAATAATCTTCGTATTAAAAGTAATTTTACTTATTAGGAATAGTAATATAGATATACTAAAGGATATAAGTGCTAGTAAGCTATAAGTACTTCTTACTAATATTCTTACTTAAGTACTATATATACTACTCTAAATTTATATTTTAGAAGATAGTAAGAATAGTATTTTAAAGACTCTTATCTTAGTCTAAGAGAATTATAAATTAAGATACTAAAAAGGATATAAATTAGATAAAGTAAAAAGATATAAAGGTATAAAAAGTAGTATAGGATTATAATATTATAATATTTAACGCATTTAATAAGGTATACTAAGGCTACTAAAGACTAAAATATTAAATATTCTAACCTCTAAGCTAATAAAAAGATCTTTAAGGAATAAAATAATTTCTTATCTCTAAGATATATACTCTTAATTTCTAGCAACGCTTTATTTAAATACCTATAGAACTATTTCTAAGACTCGTTATTCTTACTTTTAAATACTACCTACGTATAAATTAATAATTCCTTATTACTATTAATACCTACAACTAAAGTAAGACGTAAATTATAGTCTTCTTTATAATAGTATATGTCTAAATATAAGATTTTAGGCATATATTTTTATAACGTTTAACTTACTATAGAATAGATAAAAACGTACTAAAACTACCTCTCTCCTACCTTCTTAACCCTTATAAACGCGTTAAGATTTACTATAACTAGACGTTAAATATAATTAGGAAACTAAAGGTAGGAATCTAAGAAGTCGTTAATAAAATACTTAAATATCTTCCTCTTTAGCCTATTAATAATATTACAATTTAGTTTATAACTAATCTTATAGAGCATTACTTTCTAAATATTAATAACTAGTATACGTATTAATAACGCTCTTATTATTAAAAGCACTTCCTTAATAATTTATATAGATATTACTTATAATCTTAGGGGTAGAAAAAGCCCTTAATAAATATAAATATTATTACTATTAAGCCTAGTTATAGTCTAGTATTTCTTAGCCTTTTTAATAATAATCTTCCCTCTTTAAAAGTAAATAAGTTTAAAATCTTTAAACTTTATCTTTTAATAATAGTACAAAATATACTTCATTTTATCTATTCTTATTATTTTTATAGTAAAGCGTTTATATAACGCGTATTTTCTTACTACTATGCATATATTATCCTTTAAGTTATAATATATAAAAAGAGACAACATTTTAAGTCTAAAATTAAAGAATTTAAGGTAAAATTAATACTTTAAAAACTAATAAAGTTCTAAAGATTCTACTACTTATTCTATATCGTTATAGCTCTCTATACCTAGAATTATAGTATAATTTACTATAAGAACCTATATATTTTAAAATCTCTTTATTTCTAACCCTTTAGTACGTCTTACGCGATTCTATAAGCTTTAGATATAGAATACTACGTCCGCGCTACGTAACGGCTAAAGCGCGTCTATTAGGATACTAATTATTAGCGCTATTATAGATTCTAGGATTTAGGTATAAAAACTACCTAATTCTTAGAATCCACAATGGCGTCGACGAAACGCCCCTAAGGGGGGCCTCTAGCAGGGGGGGTTTGAATAAGGGGTCAGTGGAAACTTCTTTTGGACTATTTTGAAACCCCACGTTGTTGTTTTTCACATGACTCGATTTAATGCGTGGCGTTTGGATGGACCACCTGCAGCGGCGAGAATTTGATGGTAAGGCCAAAAATAAATTCGATCGGTTTTTGCGGCGTAGAGCAGTTGGAAGCCACAATGGTTATTTATGGTTTATCTCAGGGGATAAAAATATATGAGGATTCTACCTTTATATGAGGACAATTAGTATCTTAGATTTCGAAAACCAAACTTTCCTCTTGATACACACGCCTTTATCGAACCTCCTCATGTGGCGTACATCAAATGCCAGGTCGGAGGGAACTGATTATTCTCAGCAAGTCCAGCAACGCATTAAAACATATTCACAAACAGATGGCTTCTCTTTACCTCATATCCTCTTTCTAGAGTTGTATGTCTGTCAAGCCTGACAGTCTAATACAAAATGTAAGATCTGATACTCGTAAGGATTAAACTGCAAGTTTCAGCCTCACCGCGTGGGTGCATTAAACGTGCCGTGCCTACTCTTCCTAGCTCGTGACCGCCCAAAACGTTGCTCTCACGTTGTCGAGTGATACCCAACGACAAGTTAGTGCCACATACACGTTCTACTAGTTTTATCGCCCATAAACATATAGACAATTGAACTCGACACTTCATATACAACTTTGGCAGACTTCTCCGCGTATCCTAGAAATTTGAAGGGGTGGCAAAGCTTGCAGCCTATGAGGCCGTGGTTGCAAGAGCTGGGGAGGTTGGGATAGCGCTTCAACATTGACGAAGTTTTTGAGGGAGGAAAAATACAAAATGTCTCAGTATGACAGATACGATGAATCTGGCCGTTTGGAGGTCGTCACTCTGCCTATTCGTCCTGGAAGTCGGCCAACTAGTCGAACGGGCCGTCCTCTGGATACTAGAGTCGCAATAAGACATCCTTCTCCGGCACGATTCTCACATCCTCCCAAGAGGATCATTGTCGCCTGCGATGGTAAGTTACAATAGATGAAGCCAATGCAACATACTTCGTGGTCTGTCTTGGACTCGGCTGAACTTCAATCCAGGAACATGGCTGGATTCCGATAATGGAATGCTCAACGGTGAGCTACAAATAGAGTCCAACGTAACTCGACTCGCGCGCGCAATTCTCCCCGAAGGCGACCGTGGTGTCCAGCAAATTGTATTCTACCACAAGGGAATAGGAAGCAGTGGAGGGCCCGTTGATCGCGTAATCATGGGAGCCGTGGGTGAAGGGCTGAATCAAAATGTGCGCGAAGCATATAGCTTCATTAGCAACAATTATGCACCTGGCGATGAGATCTTTTTGGTTGGATTCTCAAGAGGTGCATTTACGGCTAGAACTGTTGCTGGCGTGATGAACACGGTTGGCATTTTGACGAAAAGAGGCCTCACGTATTTGCCGGAGATATATAAGGATGTTCTCCATAGAAGGGATCCTAGATATCGTGCGAAGCTGCCTGATGTTCCGTTTCCGAATAAACCGAGTGCCAATAGCCCAAGGTATCGAGAAGAGCTATATCGAGTAGGTTCTGATCCGTCCTCAACAGAACTAAATGCTAATTGAAAGCAATAGAGAGGACTTACAGTCCTTGATGTTCCAATTAAAGCCGTCGGAGTATGGGACACCGTTGGTATGGTCTCTCATTGCATCTTGCAAACTCATATCTAATCGCTATAGGTGCTCTTGGAATTCCTCGAGTCGGCATCCTCCAGCACTTAGGTGTCCAAGGCCGTGAAGCCCCTGAAATGGCGTTCT
Source organism: Microthyrium microscopicum (assembly GCA_010405405.1). Lineage (NCBI taxonomy): Eukaryota > Fungi > Ascomycota > Dothideomycetes > Microthyriales > Microthyriaceae > Microthyrium > Microthyrium microscopicum. Next base: position 362,092 of record MU004240.1, on the reverse strand, counting down.
ATGATACAAAATTGCCCAACATCGTCGAGAATGCTTTTCAGGCTCTAGCACTTGACGAAAAGAGAACCTCGTTCGGCCCCGCTGTTTGGGAGAAAACTGAAGATAACCACACAGTAACGTCTCCATATCCATGCTCTCAGTGCTATCGCTAACCGCAACTCCAGCGTCTCCGGCAAGTTTGGTTCCCTGGCGTACACTCCAACATCGGTGGTGGCTATGATGACGAAGAACTCAGCACAATAACCTTCGCCTGGATGATCGCTCAACTCTCCCCCTTCCTCGACTTTGACCGCGACACCATCGCCCGCCAAAATGCCGAAAACGACGAGTACTACCGCTCCCACCACCGCCGTCCGCGCCCATGGTCCTTTGGCAAAATAATCAACAGCATGAGCGGCATCTACTCGCTCGGTGGCGGCACTCTGCGTACTCCTGGCAGATATACTGCCGCCGACCCAGAATCTGGCGCCCGTGGCAAGCGGCCGCTGCGGCAAACGCACGAGTATATACATCCCAGTGTGCGTACGCGTTTTGCGCTGAGAGGGCCGGGTACGGAGGATAACGGCGAGTATGATCCTGAGTCATTGATGGATGCGTGGAGTTTGGTGGTGGAGTATCCTGACGGCCCGGATGGACCGCCAGAGATATATTGGCGGGCGCGGTTCCGAGATGATGGCGGTCCAAGAGAGCTGCCAGAGTCACCGTTGTGGGAGGCGGAGAGGGAGTTGTTGGCTATGGATCCGAGGATGGAAGATGAGGTTTTAAGACCGCCGCCTACGAGACCTACAAAACACGGACGTTAGGACACTGATTGGTAGTCTTTTTGTGGAGCGAGGTGTCAATTTGGCCAAAGGTAGACAGGGTGAAGGGAGAAAGGGTTATAAATTACAATACACAAACAGGATACGGCACAAGAGGTCAGTGTTGCTGAGCGAAATGGTCTCATACGCAATCAACAACATGTAAGTATTTCCATTTCAAGTCAATCGAATCACTAAGTAAAATTTCAGAAGACCTCAAACACAACGTCTCTACAATTTTTGCCGTTCACCATTGTGATATCATTGGGACATGCACTCATGACAACAACACAATCCACTTCAGCCCGCAATGTTACATGGGAGCCAGGCCTGCTCAGTGGCTCTCGAAGTTGAATACCAAAGTCAGCTTTCCAATCGACTTCAACGTTCATGAAAAGGTTGAACGGATCTGGAACCTGCCCTTCAGCCAAGATAATCCCGGCCGCTGCGCTCGCTTCGCGGCAGTTTTCAGCACAGGAGCGATGAGGTGCTCCTAGATGCGCATACCGCTGAGGGTTGCATGCCGGAAAGAGGGTATCGTGTGTTCCATTTGCCGTATCTTCGACCATTGTCAGGATTGGATGACAGAGGTTCGTTACAAGCGTGTCATTGACTTCAGGACAGAGCTTCCGTATTGCCGAACGAGTTTGTGACATGCTCATGTATGATGAAAAAGTTCCACTTTCCGGACCTTCGACAGTGAAAGCCCATGTGTCTACAACTTGATTGCCGTGACTATTGTGTATTTTGAGTGACTGTTGTGCTACGAGTCGAACTGCTGACCCGTGTCTGGCTGGTATGGTTTCCTGTCTGGGAACAGACATGATTGATCTAAACGGTACGACTTCAAAGCCTTCGTCGAATGTGTTCTTTCGGCCAAGTGGAGTCAAAAGGGTACTTGGCTCTTATCTTGGAGCATCGATAGAGGGTCAAATCGTATACCTAGGCCGCACGGGTTGCATCAAAGTCCGGTCGGGCTTTATGAATGCCCGAATTGGATAAAACCCTCCTCTTTTCGACCAGATCAGACAACAAATTCATTGGCGCCCAACGGTTGCCTATTCTGGACGAACGTCATAAAATTAAAGCGAAATCAGCGAAAATGGTTCTTGCTTATGGGTTCCAATTCCATAAGATTCGACTCATTCTACAGAGCACTACCAAATCTATTACCTCAAAGCGATAGTAGGAGCCTCAAAAGTCTTCATCTAAATGCACTATGAGTAAACTATACGATGTTGTCATTGCTGGTGCGGGACATATCGGGCTCTTTCTCGCCTGTGAGCTGGGCCTTGCCCGCATGCCAGTTCTGGTTTTAGAACGTAACGCTGAACAAGAAGACCCATAGAAGCTACACCGATGAGAAGACGCGGCTTGAATACCGTTGCGGTTGAGGGTTTCTACAGGCGCGGCCTTCTAAACAAGTTCTTGGACTCGAAAGAGCCGGATTCGCCCCTTGAAAAGACTGCTGGATTCCGGTTTGGTAGACATTTTGCGGGCATATTCTTCGATGCAAACAAGCTCGAGCTGAGCCGCTGGAATTATAGCATTCCTAGTCCTTCTTTAGCACCTGGTTCGACGTCTATGGACCGTGTCGAGAGCATTTTGAAGGAGCGTGCTGAAAGTCTGGGCGTCACGATCCTCAGGAGCATTGGAGTTGCAAGCATTGTAGCCCAGGACGACAATAGTGTTACGGTGGAAACTGCAAATCACGACACTTTCCGTGGCAGGTGACTTGTAGGCTGCGATGGTGGGCGAAATTTCGTTCGCAAAGCTGGAGGTTTCGATTTTGACGGAACAGAGGCCAAATTCACCGCTCATGGAATTTAATGCCACCTTGATAATGCCGACAAGTTGAAGCCCGGTTTCAACCCTACGAGAAACGGAATGTACATTCTAAGCCCAGGTATTATGTTTCTGGTAGACTTTGACAACGGTGAAGCTGCCGCTCAGTATCGCGACAAGAAGATTCCACACGAGCATCTCCAAGATGTTTTGAACCGCGTCGCAGGCACCACAGATATCAAAATCAAGAACATTTTGCTTTCTTCGGCATCCAAATCCGATCGAAAGAAGTGACCACTTACCGGTAGGACGAATTCTCCTAGCTGGTGATACTGCTCATATCCATCCTCCATTAGGAGCTCAAGGCTTGAACTGTGGACTTGCAGATGCCATGAATATAGGATGGAAGGTAGCATCGACAATCCGACAGGAACATGGACTAGAAGGAGCTAAACCGGATCTTACGCTGCTCGATACATATCACAATAAGCGCCATCCTGCTGGAGAAGGTGTTCTGGAGTTCAGCCGCGCACAAGTCGCCATACTCCAACCTGCTCCTTTGGGCGCCGCCTCACAGCAACTCATTCGTGATCTCATTGCTACTACAGATGGTACCAATATACTCATCGACCGTTTCTGGGGTCTGTCACTGCGATATAAGCCAGGAAATGCCGAAGCACATGCCCATCCTCTTGTAGGCTCAAGCGCGCCTGACTTCGAGTTGGTTGGTGGCTCACGACTGGGTTCCAAGTTTTCAGGAGGTCGAGGGTTTTTCATTGACTTTGAAGAGAATACGAAGCTTGAAGAGTTGGTGACTGGTTTAAGGTACGAGGCGAGGGTGGACTATATCGCCATTAATGCGAAGGACACCCGCGGACTTCATGCTTTGCTGGTTAGGCCAGACGGTTTCGTTGCTTGGATGGCAGAAGGCAATGATTTGGATTTGGAGACTGCAAAGGTCGCTTTAGAGCAATGGTTCTCGTTCTAGATGACTCTAGCTTGCAGATACAAACTTGGACTCCATTCCATTGCGTTAAGTCAAGTATAAGATTAAGTTTATTGTGCTTACTGGTTCCAAATTAGTAGCGAAACATGTTCAATGAAATCAATTATCCTTGCGAACCATTGCAAACTCAATCTCACCAAGTCTGATGTCAGCATGCCTTTAACTTTGAAGGGTGCCTCCCGATCTTTCCGAGCTCCTCAGATGTTGGATTTTGGAGTTGTAATGATGTGGAAGGGTAGGCCATAATGCGCTTCGTCACTAGAGTTCCTAGAGCGTTTTTTGATTCTTTTGAACATTCTGTCTCTCCACAAACCATTATTTGTCTTATTAAATGTTATGATATGCAGCAAACCTTCTACTGACGTGTGAGTAGCCTCTAGAGCTGGGGTATTGCTTACGCACCAGGTTTGTTACACCATGATATTAAATCGCCTCATCCTTGCATCGCTTCATTGCGAGGGTGTAATATTTTGCCGGTACTCACATGGCTGATCAGTCCGTATTCCGGATTTAACTTCGTCAGCCCGCAAACGATGTCACTATCTCTCGCCAATTATTGCCTGATTGGAATCAACTCTTGCACTTTTATAGTCAAGTCCGGTGTTGACCAATAGCATCGGCTCAATTCGGCTTCTCACGAGTTTGTGGTCCAGAAAGATCGAATGAATACAGGTGGAGTAGTTTGAGTACTGACCAGTTATTACCGTAAGGCCTGTCTTTCTACTAAAGGGTCGGTAACAAAGCCCACATACCCAAAACATGGGCCCTTCGGGAATGCCTTTAGGCCTCTCAGCTCGCAGCATAAAAGAACTGACTTGTCCCATATCTACCTTACCTATGCTGTCGACTTTGAGCAAATAACCAAAGGTTATCGAGTATCATGGACATCCAGGCGTTTCTAAACGCTACTTCTCACACTTTGGGTGTTGCCATTGCCTTCATCTCCGCCTCGATCGTTCTCTATGTGGTGTCCATCTCAACTTACAACCTCTTTTTCCATCCACTCCGCAAGTTCCCAGGTCCAAAAATATGGGCAGTCTCTAGGATCCCTTTCGCATATGGCCAAATGTGTGGGACTGACGTGTACTCCATTCTCGACCTACACAAGCGTTATGGACCAGTGGTACGCGTCGCACCTGACGCCTTGAGCTATGCGGATGAGGTTGTCTATCGAGATGCCTTGGCTCACCGCCATGCCGGTCAAGCAGAATTTGGGAAGTCAGGTGCTTTTGCAGTTGTGCCACCCAATGGAATACCTTCGATTCTTTTGGCAAACAGAGAGAATCATGCTAGATATCGGAGGGCTTTCGCCGCATCATTCTCGGAAAAGAGCATGCAACGACAACAGCCATTGATCAGAGGTTATGTGAATAGTCTAATCAAAGGTCTCCATGAGAGAGGCAGCGAAGGTGCTCAGGATCTGACACAATGGTTCAACTGGACCAGCTTCGATGGTACGTCAGTCTTATGATTCGGAGTATGATAGGGACTAATACAACTATCAGTTATTGGGGCTTTAACTTTTGGGGAGAGCTTTGGTTGTCTCGAAAACCAGAAATTGCATCCCTGGGTGAGTGACAACTCAATAACAGATCACCGATTGCTAATTGTCGAGCAGGTGAAAGCAATCTTTGACGCTGCCAAAAACATTGCTATGACTGCAGCAATCCGCCAAGTTGGATTGGGCGGGCTCATAAAATATCTGGTCCCTAAAAAAGCTCAGCAAGGACGCGTGCTCCACCAGAAGTTCTCGGAAGATAAAGTGCGTGCTCGCATGGCGTTGGGTACTGATCAAGGCGACTTTCTCGACTCTGTGCTTGAAAAGAATGGCAAAGATACGGGAATGACATTTGACGAGCTTGCCTCTACAAGCTCGCTTCTCGTCCTAGCGGGCTCCGAGACTACAGCCACTCTGCTCTCTGGAGTCTGTTATCAGCTTTGCACTCACCCAGACACGTTACAGAAGGCAGTGAATGAAGTCCGAAGCACCTTCGAGTCAGCGGACGAAATTGACCTCTATTCGAGCGCGAGACTCAGTTACCTCATCGCCTGTTTAAACGAGACTATGCGCATCTACCCTCCGGTACCCAACCAGCCCCCTCGTGAGGCTCCCCCTGGCGGCGGCGTGATCGATGGCAGATCAATTCCAGCGAAAACGATAATCTATGTGTCGCAGTATGTCATGAACCACCTCGAAACTTTGTGGGCCAAGCCAGAGGAGTTTCACCCCGAGCGCTTCTTTAAAAATGCTAGCGATGTGCCTGAGGAATTCCGAAACGATAATCACGCGGTATTTCAGCCATTCTCCGTCGGGCCTCGTAACTGCATCGGGAAAAATTTGGCCTATGCAGAGATGCGCATGATATTGACGCGGGTGCTATTTGATTTCGATTTGGAGCTGGACGAGAGATCTAAAGATTGGACAACAGCTCAGAAGGCATATAAGATATGGGAGAAGCCACCACTATGGATGAAGATTACACCAAGAAAGTAATTGGGGGAGATGATGCTTCTCATCTTGGACAACGTACAAATATCTGTATCCTCTAGGCCAGTGGTCTGGTCTAGTCCAATGAAAATTGGTATTCTTTTTTGCCAACTGAATGGCAGATAAACGGCATACTCTTACCAACTTTGATGGCTACAACCACCTCTTGTGAATAGATACTGTTTTCATTGGCATGATTATGTATGTTTATAGACAGCTTCGCGGGATAGTTTCTTTCGTAAAGCATTAATCTCCACAATGTCCATCAAATTGTCGTAAGCTCTTTGGTCTCCACCCTCCTCGAATCTTGATTCCCTGAAATTCTTGTCCTGCGCAAGTTTGTTTCCATCTTCGCTCACATACCTATAGCTGAAGTATCTCCTTCTTCGAGACGTTTGTGCTCGAGTCATTGTACTTGGATTACCGCTGTCGTGCTGCCAGGCTTGAGCGCTATCCCATAATGGCAGGGTATCATTCTTGATCTCGAAAGTTGACAAAACGGGATCCGTGTTTGCAAGGCTATCAAAAAGATCTTCCCAGCCGAGCCATTTGCCATCTGTCCAGTCTGGCCCAACATGAATAGCATGGCAATTATGCAGTACGACTTTTTCCAAAACCCCGGAATGCGCTACTAAGAAGTTTCTGACCTCGCCCTTGATTCCAATAAAATAACTGACGAGTTCCAGATTCCGGAGTGCTGACATATATCCAGGCTTCAGCGGAGGCGAGGTTGGAAAAACTTGAGTCTCGACCCCCCCTAGATAATTGTACCTCCGGGAGGTCCCAAGGCTGAAAGTAGTGGTAGATGTCAAGTTGCGTAGTAATCTCTCGCCTACAGCTTCGCAAAGCTCCACATAGGGGTCAGAATAATCGGGCTGATGGCCGTTGCCGTACATGCATAGCTCGACCTTTTTGAGCGGGTGCAAGAATTCGATCATTTCTTCGGTTGCCCATACGTCGATGTCTCCAGGGAACAGGTCATGGATTGTGAGCACAGATATATTCCTCAAACTGCTAATTGTTTTGTAGAAAGGCAAGAACAGAGTGTATAACGACTGGATGTTGCTATAGCCTGGATAGGTGAATGCGTATGCCTCCCAAAAGTTGTCCCAAGAGTCCTCTGGAACGACATTGCAGTTGAAGTTGATGGATATCTCTTCGAGTACTGGTAGGAGCGTTGATGCATCAGCCAATTGAAGTAAAACATCATCAGGAAATGGCTCATTTTTCACACTTTCGATTGCTCGAAGGCGGTTCTGGTCCTCTTCTGATTCATCGTAACCTTCGTCATATATCAAGATGCTTGCGGTTCCATGGAAACTGAGTCGACGTATATGTTTGCCATATTTCTGAAGTACTGACCGAATTGCCTTGGCGTCTTGTGCCCGGTTCTCTATTCTGACGGCTCTGAATACGAACGGCTCCAAGATGTTGCTAAATAGTGAGCATGTAGAGCTAAGCTTACACCGATCACGATGTAAAACGTTCTCTCCAATCTGTTGAATGATTTCAACGGGAAGCTGAATCAAATTTCGACCCATGGTGGATTTGAGCCGGAGCAATTATTGGAAAAGATTGGAGAAAAAATCAACAGCGTTTTCATAGACATAAAACAGGTTTCTAGCTGTGTCGAAATTTGGGGGCCAAGATAGAGGACTCATCAAAGCGTGGAGGGGCAGAAGGTGACTCTTGTGGACTCTTGAGGCGGAGGTGTGCCACCCCCTGAATCCAGGACTCTTCCATCAACCTTTAATGTTTTATTTCAGGCAATATTTACACCAAGTCTACAAAAGAATATAAAGTTGAACACGATTTGGCGCTGCATTGACAGCTCGATCAGGAATTAAACCTGAGCAAGTCATCGATAAGTAAATTTCTAGCCACCCTTGTGATCTAGTCTTCATGAACGTCTAAAACCAAGGTTCGTGAATCAGTAAATTGTTCACAACGTGAGATCATTGTCAGACTTGTCAGACCGGAACTACAAGCGAGGTCAAACATGCTTACTTTAGCTTGCCTAAGTGCTTAAAGTCCCACCTAACCTATTCTGCTGTTGAATCCCTGAGGCTATGAGTATCCTACTTACTTGCTAGCTTACGAAATTACACGGATACCGTGTCAGAGTTCAAGAGTAATTACCCTATTACTATCACTCATCAGTGCATGGACGAATGCCAAATCTGGATATATTGAGCTCTGCAGGAAGTTGAAAGACGTAAGATTCAACTGCGGGTTCACAACTGCGGGTTCCGAAAATACCAGCCACAATGTGAGTTGTGACGTTTCAAACACTGTATGGATATCGCTTCGGGGCAACAATCTAGCCGCGAATGCTCGGGGCCTTGCACACCGAGAGAAACTCCGGATTCCGGCCATTTATCTTTTGTTTACAACATCTAAGTCTAGAAACGCCAGCTTCTACACTCTTTCGATCGCAAAGTTATCAGCAATGATGGTTGAGTTGTGTTGGATCGTTGAGAAGATGAGACCTATGCAAGCTGATCTTGGAGCATTTGTACTCCGTAGAGTAAATTGTGGACCATATCGATAGCGGACCCGTTATTCACCCACTAGGCTTGTGCTGCTTACGCTGACAAAACAAAGTTATTACAGGCATTGGTGTTACAGTAAGTACCAGTAGGTGGATGCATATATTCAAGCAATGTCGCGCATCTTACATTGATGTCTCGCGTCTTTGCTTACTCTCCCACTTTGCAGAACACCGCACATATATTTACACTACCTCATCTCAGAAGACTGCAATAGTCAAGAGAGATTACAAAATGTCAGGTACAAAGAGAACAGTCTTGATTACTGGCTGCTCAGATGGCGGTCTCGGTTCTGGTCTTGCCATTGCCTTTCACAATGCTGGCTTGAAGGTATACGCCACGTCAAGAAATACAGCAAAGATGAAGGGTCTTGAGGCTATGGGTATCGAAACTCTTGAACTTGACGTGCTGGACAATACATCTATCGAAAAATGCCGAAGCCAAATCTCTCAGCTCGATATTTTAGGTATGGAAAGACTCGATTTGAAGTAAACACAGTACTAAAAAGCGAAATAGTCAATAATGCTGGCATGGGAGGTCAAATGCCAATTTCAGACCTCGACGTCGCCGATGCCAAGAAGGTATTCGACCTCAATGTCTGGTCATATCTCACAGTCACACAAGCCTTTCTACCTTTGCTCATTGAGTCAAAAGGCACAATTGTGAATCAGACATCTCTAGCCTCAATTACCGCCGTACCATTTGGCTCCGTGTACGCCGCTTCCAAAGCGGCCATAGCAATGTTCTCCGATTGTCTCCGACAAGAGCTGAAACCATTCGGGATTTCTGTGCATGACCTCAAGACTGGCGGAGTGGAATCCAATAGTGAGTTTCCTAGCCTTTAACATCCTCTAGGTAGATACACTTGATGACCTGTTGAAGCGATCTTATGGCGAAGTGCCATTGAATAGCGCTTCTCCAGGTCTACCCCTGTCTACGAAGGGTGTGGACTAATATAGTAGCTTTTATGATGAACTTACACTGACGATATTAGTCTGGGAAAAAAACCACTACGAGTTACCCAAGGGTTCACTTTACGAGGTAGCAAGAGAAGCTGTAGAGCACGCAATGTCTCTTGAAAATATCCACGACGAGGCTGTGCCGCAGGCTCCTTGGGCGGCTGCGGTGGTGGCAGATTTGCTCAAGAAAAAGCCCAAGTACACGATCTGGCATGGGTCCAGTGTCTGGCTGGCGTGGTTTGGAACGTTGCTGCCACATGGACTCTTGGACGGGACGATCCAGAAGCTGGTTGGCCTTGATGTGGTGGAGAAGAAACTTAAAGAAGCCGGCAAGTAAGGGGCATGGTGTAAGGAAACATAAATCTGCCAGCAACATATTGACCAGTTACGCGTCGTAGAACGGGTAGGGAGGCTCTGAACTTTATGTCGACTTGAATTTTGTAAATTATAGGCCCTAGGCGTTTGACTGATATGTAAGAATCGAAATCATAATCATTAAGCCATACTGGAAAGTCTTACGAGTATTTTATCAAGCTCTTACGCACAACTATCACTCATCAATAGCATAACTTCAACATCAACGAGATGGGAAAGATACTTCAGTCAAGCTCAGTTCAGAAACTCAATTGATGCGATTGTAGTATCTAACCAGTGAAGCTCCTTCTCAGCTTTCTCGCTGGCTTAGGTTGCTGTCCCTTCTTAACGTCAAACTGACCGCGGGCATTCGTAGGCGATTTTACCATATCGTGGCCACCATTGATAGGTGTGCAAACCGCAGTAGACTCTGCCTGACCCGGCTCCCAGATACATCCACCTCCACCTGGATTCAGCTTGTCATCATTGGTTACGACAGACTCGGAGACAAAGTCGCCCAAGTTCTTGATCGCCTTGTATGCCTCCCATGTAGCTCCAGAGCCGACACCAGTCTCCTTGACGATGGGACGATCGCCTTTGGGCGCGTTGAACTCGGCTTGGAAGAGTTTTGGACCAGGAACGATCTGCGAGCGAGTTAGTCATATGCTCTGTAAGTGACCATACGGGTCAGGGGTGTTTTTGCTTACATATTTGTTCTCATGGTGATGAAGGTCAAAGGCCAGGTACGGATCATCAGGCTTATATGCGCCTGGAAAGCGGACCAGATCCTCTTTCTTTGGCTCAGCGGTTCCATCACCCAACACCTTGACGTTCAGGCAGCTGATGTAGAACTCTGGGCCCATTTCCTTCTTTGCGTAGTGAAGTGCGACCAACTCATGTCGCATAATGTAATCTCCCGCCTTGAGGTTGCTTGGGATTTGGACGGTTCCAGTCATGTTGTTGGCGTAGAGTCTTTGGCTACCGAATTCGTGGGTTTTGGTATCGTATCCGTCTTCCTAGGTCAAGTTAGTTCAACGATGATTTGACTTTGATCTCATGATCTGAAGAAGGGGCTGGCAGTAACATACATAAATCTTAAAGAAATCCACCGTCGTAGGATCTTGCGTAGGACTCGCCAATTTCCCCATATACTACAACCGATATTAGAAACCCTCCACATCTACACCTTTCGATCTTGCGTAAAACTCACTGTTATAACCGGTCCCTATAAACCATTAGCTCATTCCTCTTCCACGACTTCACACTACCTAGAAGGGAACTCACCATATGACTCTGATAATACGCTCCCCACGAATACGTAACATTCGCACCCGCACGCGCAACCGCAATCAGCGCAGGCGGCTGCACCGGCGCAAACCGACACGCCATATCCGGCGACGACATATTCTGCGCGGGCCCAATTCCTTGTGCGGCAGCCTTGCTACTGAAACCCCATTCAATACGCTTTTGCTTCCAGTCGATATCATAGCGTGGATCATAGCCTGGATATCTAGCACAAATCAACACAATGTCTCAGTGAGGAAAGTTTGGCAGTAGGGAAACTTACACGTTCCCATCAACGACGATCTTCTTGACGATCGCGTGCGCGGTGGACATGCCAACGAGGGCGGAAAGAGCGGCTAGATACTTCATGATGAAGTTCTCAACTGTTGATTCAACAATGTAAAAGAGTGTGGTGTAAGAATATCAACTGTCTGATATCTGGATGACAGGCAGATATATCTACCACGAGATGGGAGGTGCCCATTCTTACTCATATATGTCCCGCGCCATTCGAATCGTGGAGACTCTTCATACAGTGCCTTGCTTTGCACGCTCGAGTATCCAAGCGTTTTTTCTAGCGTGGAGCCAAAATGTTTACGAAGATAGCTTGAGCGTTAGCAATATCGAGCCCCAATATCTATCTGATACTACCCAGTCAGCCAGCCAATCAGCGCACTAGATTACAAGTTTCCATTGGCGATTGAGGTTCGTTAGATAGTTGTGGTTGCTACTTTTGGGTAATCTAGAATTCGTGGAAAAAGGGTATATGGTTCTGTGTGGTAATCAGTGGAAGACCGGGGGCTGGTTGTAGATCGTGGTGTCGTCAGGGGAGTTGGGTGGGACGGGGATGCTATATAAGCTTTTACGAGCTTGGAGATTTACGAACCTTGGGGATTTACGGGCTTTGGGGATTTTTACGAGCTTACGAGCTTCGCTGATCCGTCTTTATTGGGCAGTTCTTCGGTCTTGACTAGAAGGCCCAGAATCAGTCAACGGCCTCGTTTGGTACAATGGTCCAACAAATTGAACTTACTGCTAAGAATTTGATGCTCTGTAACTAAAAGATTTGAATCATACTCATTCTGAGCGCTTAGGTAGTCGTACTTGAAGGGTAATACGGTAGAATTGATACAAAAATGCAGTGATCTATCCCTTCGAACCCTACGCTAATAAGGGGACATCTCGGGCCGCAGCCACTCTAACCTATTCAAGTCAGCAAAATACGCCACTGCCCCAATTCTCATATAAATCTGCCCCAAAAGCCCACAAAACTAGTAAGTTTTGGCTTACTACTAAGTAACCAATTGGTCAGTTTTTACACGCTAAAGTCGAGATGGTCACCCAGGGTTCGAAGGGATCAGCACAACAAAAGCACTACACCGCTCTACACCCTTCATCGTTCAATCATACATATCATTCATCCTCATCACCACTCTACTCATTAACAATCTTCGGCGCCCAATTCCCCAACCACTCTCTCCCCTTCACCACATTACCAGCACTCGCCTCTAACGCCCCAACACACCACTCAACCGCATAAACCCCCTCCGCAGCAACATGTTCCGCCAACACCCTACTCTCCTGCGCCCGCTCATCTACGCAGAAATGCAGCGCTGCTCCACCTTCCAGACCTACTAGCTCCGGCTTGATCATCGGCAGCGCGTCTCGCGCACTCGTGCCTTGCTCTGGCATGCCTAGATTCTTACGCCCGGCGCGACAGAGACTGTTGCGGCACCAGTCTTTGCCGCAGCCTGTGAGCAGTTGCGCTAGATAGCGGCGCTCTACTCGCCGCTTGAGGGCGCGGCCGTCGGGGTCGTGGAGCGCGACGTAGAGAGGCCCGAAGCACCGGGAGCAGAGGCCGAGTTCGTTGGAGGAGGTGGTGAGTCGCGTGTTGCCGGAGATGTCGGCGCCGTGTACGCTTCGGCCGCAGAGTGCGTTACGGCATGGTATTGGTGCTGCGCGACGTGTCTTGGAGAGCTCGTGGTGGGCGAGGTGGGTTGGCATGTCGCGTAGACGTACGATCTTGGAGCATAGATGGCATTCAGTCGTGCGCGCGCCGTCGGCAAGTTCGTGGGGTGTGAGATTTGCTAGGAGAGCAGCAGGATCTGGATGTAGTGGGTCGCCGTCTTGTGGGACGGTAAGATGGCAGAATTGGCAGAGGATGAGCTTTGCTGGGCAGACTGACGTGCGGTGGCCGGCGAGGGCGGCGATAGAGGAAAAGGAAAGCGTGCAATGAGTACATGTTGTGGTGGTGTGGAAGTGAGTGTCGTGAGCGAGGCGGCTTTGAGGAGTGGAGCCGTAGGCTCTGTCGTGTGGACAATGCCAATGGGCGGTCCATTGAGGAGAACGTTTTTGAAAGACTTGATCGCAGCCTTGAGGACAGAGGATGTTATTGCGGTAGCAGAAGTTTTGGTGGAGTGTCATAGTTCGCTCCGGAATCCATTGATGACAGTTGTCGCAACGTGCTTCGCCCGGATTTGGAGGCGTGTCTGAGTTGGTTGATGTAGATGATTGCTCTTTGCTCGGATCAAAGGGATTCACAGAGATTGTGAATCCTATGGCTGGTAATGTTGTTTTATCTGATTCGGAAAATGCATGTATTGCTATTTGAATCGCCTCTGCGCCTTCTAGTTCCGCGTTTGTTGGATTGATTCGTATCCGTTTAGGATATCGTCCATCCAACTCAGCGAATATGTATTCGTCTTCTCGAGGTTTCGCTCTTTGCCGTGGAGCAAGTGGGCTGACATACAATTGTACGTCTTGATTGTCTTCTACTCCAGAAAGTTCGATCTCAACGCCCTGAGATCGATCCCACGAGGGCAAAGAGTAGTCTACCCAGTCTCCTGGAAGAACTTGTCCCTGCTCGCTTTGGAAGAGGTCTATTCGACCTCCAGATGAGCTACCATTTGTAGTTCCTGGTGCACGATGAGCCTTCTCAGCTAATCGCTTGACCGTCTCTATAGCTTGCTCTTCATTCAAAGCCTCAATATCAACCTCAAGATCCGTATCGACGATGCAGATGCCATCACCCTCGGGCTGAAACCCATCCACTAAAAATCTGAAGTGTTCTGAAGACGAGCCAATACCTCGTCCGCCTGGTACATCCAAGACCTCGCCATTTGTAAGGGTTGTAAAGTTTGTGCGCAGATGTTGTTCCAATAAGGCCTTCCAATCTTCAGCGTCATACCCTGCTTCCAGAGGACGCAGCTTTACAAATGTCCCCTTCGGAAGCTGTCTCGCATGCACAGTTATCGTCTCCCCAGTCTTTTGTGGATTGCGGCTAACATCGGCTCCATCCGACATTTCCGTGTCTTTGATGCCATTTTCTTCTTCGAGAGTATCATCTTCATCTTTAAATCCGAGAGCTAGGCGCAGCCAACTGCTTAGTACGACCTCATCCTCGCCGGCAGAAAATTCGCGGATGCCTGCATAGACTACTCGACCATTGGCAGGATTGACCAGTCGGAAGGTCAGCGGATGGGGCAGCTGTTGCTGACGTTCTAGGAGGCTCTCGCGGGCATGTCGCTCAGCAGCGTATGTGTATGGATTGAACGGATCAAAAGCGGATGTCAAGGGTGCGGCAGCGTCGGGTAGGGATTCACTGACTGGGGCGGCAGCGAGTAGCTGTTCGAGAGCGGAAGGAGGAAGGAGTATCTTGTCGCCGGATAGCTTGATTCGCTTCGAGGAGGGTGAGGAGGTTGACGGGACAGAAAATGAGGCTGACCACTTCAAGGTCGGTGTGTCTTCACCGGACATGTTGGGCATAGGAGTGTGAGAGTTGTAGGTGAAGAGGATGATGCATGGTGGGATGGAGGACAGGTTGGAAGATAAGAGCGGATTAGAGGAGAAGGGTGAGAGGTCAGTGATTATACAGCATGATTATTTCAGGATATATTCTGGAAGGTTCAGTGACAACAAATAGCCGAAATAGGCAGAGAGGTGGTGTCGTGTGTACTGTACTGTGTAGAGTCGTGGCGAAAAGCATCGTGCCCTGACCTCCTCACTAATCGCCCAAGACTTCCTTATGCAGGGTCTTCATCACACTCCACCCATTAATATCCATTCCTTTATCTTTTGACATCTACAAAACCCTCAGGCCCGCCTCTAGTTCTATCAACAAGTCGTAAATGGCACAATCATCATCAACGGCCATCGTCTCCTCCGCCATAATCATTTGAAACGATGGAATATCATGGAAATGAATGAAGAATACTCCGGGCAGCCTGCTGCCAACAACCAGAAAGAACCAAACGCGTAGTGGCATCGCGCGACTAAACAGTTTGCCTAAGACTCAAGACTCACTGTCCCCCGCATTGGTCACGATGTAGAAATTAAGCATTTCGCCCATCAGAGCCTATCTGGCTGTCCGCCCCGCGATATCCCACGCAACCTGTTCAGGGCGAGAGTCAGTTACAAAGGACACAGTCTGGATCGTAGGATTGTCTTCAGGGATCAGGAATAACTCTGTCAAGAATAAGATTCAAAGACTTGATGTGCATTGTGCCCCAGACTCTAGGAGCTTGGGCCATTGAATATATTATTACATCAGATCACATCTCGCCATGCCACCATCTCAATCCTCTGACACTGCTGAGATGGCCAAGCTCATACAAAAGTAAATTCGTCAAGCCAATGCTAACTACAAAATCTTAGTTGTCTTCCTTGGCAGCCGCATTTAGTCGCGTCAGTGCAGATTGCGAGATGCCAAACCTCCAAGACTGGTTCCAAGATTATCTTGTCCGTCGCGACCTCCCCCAGTTATGTGGACCCTTTATGCGATAGAAGGAGTCAGACATTGCTCTTCGCCTACCACTTCTTTACCTGTAAGGAGCAGGAGAGGGTGGCAGATGATCTAGTGATGCAGACAGTCACGCCCACGCAACACACAACTGGGCGGGTCTGACAGCACTCGAGTCCAAGGCCAGAAAGGAGTGAGATAGTAATTGTGTTGCAGTCAAGAAACTGCACCCCACTCTGTGATCTCCTCACTACATGGGTTTTAGGAAGTTTCAGCCAGTATGGACAGCAGCTTAAAGGCATCAAAACACTGGCCTTGCATGGCTCTGCATCGGGCTAACGTTTGCTGCTGCACCTTGGCTCAAGGCTCAAGGCTGCTCCCAGAAGCCAGATGGATGTTTCCAAAGTCGCCGCCTCTAGTGCGTCCATATTGCCTTTTCTAAACTGTCTAATTGCTCTGATCTGGCCTTGTCCTGCCAATCACTTGGTGATCCTAGAATCCCTCCATCATCATGCAGTTGCTCCTTTAAGCAATCCCTGCAATAGCTTTTCTTAGCTCGCTTTCTCTGGCCTCTCTGCTCCTCACCACCAAACACGCTGCATCAGTGTTGCGCGCAAGCCAGCGTGGTCGTTTTTGATACGTTTACTTTTATACCATCGCCATACGACCGCTACTGCTGTGCGACTCCATTGTCTACTATCTTTCATTCCCATCTCATACACTTCTCTGTTCTTCATACTTCCCCCCATTCTTTCTCACTTCATCTATTAACAAACATACACCATCATACATAAGCTCCACTCCTATAACTTACAATGCCTTCCGGATCCCCCGGGCTTCAATTCGCCAATTTCACTGATATCCCTATCACCTCATCTCTCTCAGTGCAAGACATGTGTACATTTGCGATTCAAATTGATCCAAAGCCAGCTACCTCTTTGTACGACGTCCTGGCAAACTCCCTCATCTCGAGTCGCATCGTCACCCAAATCCCACTTACATCCCTTCTCGCCATTGCCAGCACCAATCACCAATACCGAAACCTTATAACCAGAGAACCTCGTCTATCCTCTTCATTTCAATATCTCAATCTAGCTCCAGTCAAGCGTGCTGCTCTCGACTCAAATGCCGACATCAACAGCTCACACTGGGGCAACCAGCGCATGGATGAAGGTGTGACCGAAGACGAGTTCTACTCGAGCCCGCTGCGGAGCATCTTCAATCGTATGGAAAAGAAAGATTGGCTTTTCAATATATCAACTTTGATGCTCGATGGCCTTACAGTTCCAACTGAGATTGTACGCGAAATCATCATGGAAGATCGATTCAATGTCCGCATTCTGTCAATACGTGGAGTGAAGCAATTGAACCATCAAAGGCTTTGCCAGACACTCAAGTACAGTGTCCGACCTACCAGACCAGAAGGTACTCCAAAACTACGCGGTTTGTACATATTTGGTCCTGAGGATCCAAAACCAGTCAAGGAAGAGACCACAAACTGGCCGCGACGACGGTCGCCTACTAGCTTTCCAGAAACAAGAGTATCTGATACGGTCAAAGCTGTCGGGGCCAGACTTTCCGCCGAGTGGAACAGGAGGTCGCAGGCTACATTAGCTAAAGAACTCACCGATAACGACGATAAGTGGTATCACTCTGGAAAGATGATAGCACGCGCGCCCCACGCTCAATGGGCAGAAACCATCATGGCTTGTGAAGGTATTATTCATTTCGATGCCGTTCTCTGTCGAGGACCCCGACACTCTCCACCAAAAGAACCAAATGCAGATACCAGTAACTATCTGCAACCCGCAGTTGCAACAGTCTCTCTAGGTCCTACAAGCTGCAGTAGCTGTAAATCATGCCCAGAAGGTCCCGCAGTCTTCGGCCAGTCGCCCTCCTACCAACTTCCTCTCCTAGCGCCACCGCCTTTCAACACCGTGTCCATCCGAGCCGCTCAGATGCCCAGCTCCAGCTACATGTACTTGGAGCCCAATCCTCGCGTCATTGCCCGATGCCTCGACTGCATTCGTGAACGCTGGTGCGAGCGCTGCCACAAGTGGTGGTGTGAGTCGTGTTATGATATACCAGCTCAGCGTCATACGGCTTCCGAGAATGCGTTGGCCGACCCGCCAGTGCATACACCTCCGCAGGTATTTAAAAATTTCTGTACCGAATCGTGCATAGAACAAGATGGTCATCTGCCCAACCTGTAAACACTCCGTTTTATTTCATCTAAGGATGGACTGATGAAATGGAATAAAATCCCACTTTTCTCAAGGAATGGCATGGCGGAGCCACAGCATATTTGGAGCACCTCATGCTCAACGACCGACATCTATATTCTCCATTTGACAAGACTTCGACTGACAAATGACTGGTTAGATGGGTGCAAGACGAGACTGTTTTGGCTGTGGACAAACCGTAAGCACTTCCTTTCTATTACCCTTTCAACTCACTGACCAATTCACGCAGTGCCATGACTGCAAGGACTTGTACATGCGAGCCTGCACTAAATGCAACAACGAATACTGCATAATTGACAACGACGGCTCCTCCATCGAACGCGTAAGTTCCACCCTTATGACCAACCACGATTGCTGACTTTACTGTGCAGTGCGACTGGTGCAACTACTCTGGTCGCCGCACCTACGAACTCCATTAGCGATCAGTTCCCACCACCAGCGGTTCGACCTATGACCCTGACGGTATTTTCCGCCATCCGCCAGATACTCCACCGTATGTGTACGATGACTTTTGGGGTCCGCGCGATTTGGTAGTGGACTGGAATGAGGGATGGTTGGACGAGGAGGACTGGGAGAGGACGAGTGAGCAAGCTGATGATTTTGAGAGATGGGAGGCCAATGGATTTTGAGTTACTACAAGGTGAAGCTTGGACGATGGGGTGATATAGCATTTTGGAACGGTTTAGCGGCTGGGGATATTAGCGATTGTTGTTTGGATGATGCGTTGCGAGAGATACCCTCCACTTTTGACGTAGTGTTAGCGATTTTGGCTTTGGTTCGACACCTATGATATTCTTTCTCCTCTTAACTTCTAAAAAATATCGTGTTTTTGGGGCGGCGGTAGCTTTGATCTTCTGTTGGGCAAAAGGGCATAATAGATGTTTTGCTCTTTCATCTCATTGGCTCTATTCTAATAAGGCTGAACCTTTGCCCTTTCCATTTCCACGCGATAAGGCTGAGATGAATGATGCAACTTCATCCCATTGCCCCTCTTATCTAAACCTCAACATAACCCTTTCCATGATACAAACATAGCAATCATCAAACGCGCAGAAGAAAGAGCTCGGGATTATAGTAGTACAGATGACAGGTCTAACTTCCATCCAACGGTCAACAAACTCGCCAACATAAAACTCCTCTACCATTTCCAATCCTCCATCTCCCCACCACCAACTCACACCATCCATCCAACATAACCTCCCCCCCATCTATCCACCTCCAAACAAAACAATGGTCTTCCCCCTCAAACCCTCCATATCCCGCCGCCACGGCTTCCGCTGGCTTCCCCACCCCACCAACCCCCCACCAACCGAACCCGCCTCCGTCCTCGTCCTCACAACCCCCACCGGCATATTCATCGACGTCCGTCTGCACCTGCGCCACCCAATACCTTCCATCCCCAGCACGTTCCCACCACTCTCTGATCCAGCTCATCCGGCCAACACGCTCTTTGAGCATCCGAGCACCTTCACTGGTCTGGAGTGGGCGTTTGATGGCCTAGTTAATTACTATCCGGATGGCCAGGACACGGACGGAGGGGCAGTCAGAGGTGTCTGGCAACACCGCGTAGACAGCAGCACGAAGACGCCGGCAAGCGATGAGGGGATTATGCGTGATAGAAGTGATGGTGCGGTGGTGGAGACGGGGGTGATGGTTAATGCGGAGACGGGGATGGGGTGTGGGTATGAGGAGATTTGGGTTGATGTGCCGGCTTGTTCGGTCGGTGGGATGAGGGGTCTTTTTGTGGCGGTGAAATGTGAGGATGAGAGGACGGGTATGTTTCTACCTTATTCTATGGTGATTTGGGTATGTATATCTAATGTGTGATAGGTGCGATGGGTCGAGTTATTTGGATGGGCCAGTATTGTCAGGGTATTATGCGTAAGGGTAATGATGTTACGGTTGAGAGGTGGGAGTTTGAGGCTGATGATGAGGAGTGGAGGTTGACGTTTCGGGTTGGTGGTGGCTCGTTGCCTTGTCGGTGGCTGTTTGGGTGTGATGATTTTACACATGGGATGAGGATAAGGGTTCCGTCGTTGGAGGGTGCGGTGGAGGATGCGTGGTTTGTTGTTGAGCAGGATTGGAGTCCGGACGAGCAGGCTCCTTCGACATAGTGGTTGAGGAAGCATGGCTGGAAGTACGATGAGGATGACAATATTGTGGAATTGGGAAACGACGGGAATTAGTGGTTGTGCTGAGAAAGCGGTCTTCTGGCAAGCTGGTCTTGTTGTGATTGTCCTTGTTCAGTGTATAGAGAATGGCTCAAGGAGGAACGAAAACGTGGTTCGGACTGGCGGAAGAATCACTCATGCGACATCGCGTTATCACAAGAATGGTTTTCAATATCATTACTTGCACTAACAAACTCACTGATAGTTATATTATTGCTGATAGACGCTGTAAATTTGATTGAAGAAATATATTGTTGTTGATAAAGACAGCGAGCACACGGCTTACCTGTACTCACCTACAGAACCCTTGACTCTAGCTCGTCGATGATATATGGATCCGGGCAGCGCAAAAGAACGTGGAAGTGCTCGAGTTCCGGTACACTTTTGAATTTGACCGGATTTCGCCACCACATGATGTCTTCTGATGCTTGTGTTGGCCATTGAACCCGAACCCATCTGTCGATTCTGTCCCTAGAGTCTTTGTTAACATGAAGAGTGCCTTCACCATCCGGTAGAGGGAACTTACACCAAACGACTACGTGGTAGATCCCGTCGTCCCAGCCGTAGGGGTATCCATTTAATGTTATTTGATAGTCATCCAGGCTGCCGAATGGTGTTGCCGCCGATGGCCTGAGATCTTCCCACCCTAACTCACCTTTGAGATAATCCAGGTTTGTGGCATAAATCTGGTTGATAGTGACGAAGCTATCCCGATAAGCACGCAGAACTTTGGGGCGCCTTGCGAAATCGGTGTTGCCTGTAGCAATGCCGAACTTTGCTTGCTGCCATGTTATGGGGACAAAGTCCTCTTCATGTACGGCCAAGGCTACTTTGTCTCGCTCTGCGATGTTTACTAGATGTTTGGGGCACTCTTTGGTCCACTGCCACCAGGGGATGTTCATGTTCCAATATGGAATGTTATCCTCGAAGATGGGTGTGGTTGGGGAGGAGGCGAGGCTTGAGAGATCCGAGCTGGATGCGCCAGATGAGTAGACTGAAGAGCACATTGTGGGAGATAGCCGAGCCAGGGAGGTGTTTCGTTTGTACAGGCGTAGGATTCGTCTCTTGTATCAATTGCTCGCTCTATATATATATCAAGGACCAAGGTAGATGATGCCATTTATTTAGCAACAAGCGCTCTGTCTAACGGGAGAACAAAAGTATTAAATGGGTATGTTGCATGAAAAAGAGCATAAAGTGGTATTCTTGCACCCAAAAGCCAGCATAAAACAGGCAAAGCGAATAATAGTCCACATGTTCCTATCGTTGAGGTACATGAGCGTTGAGGTCAAAGAGAGAAATTGGGGAACTTGCTATCAGACTGGACGAGTTATTGGCACTTGCATGATCCAAACAAATTGACGTATTGAAGCATGTTATGCTTTTATATATGATTAGCTAAAGCTCTAGATACCGCGGTCTATAGACACGACTGTGTACCTAGGTACTTTTACATTCATTAGAGATGCAAACATGACATGAGTGAATCTAATGCATTATGGCAACCAATCAGCCTTTCCATCCAATCCAGCTTTATTTGTTCTATTAAGTTACCCGCCTGAGAAGTGTGAAAGAGCTCATCCTTTGACTGGATTGAGCTCAGTCAAGAATTCCGCAGATGGGTTGCGAAGAAGGATGTGAAAGTGCTCCAATTCAGGAACACTCTTTAGATGTGGTGGATTGCGCCACCATAGCAATTCATCCTTATGATTTGCGCACTTGATTGCCAGAAGCTTTTCGATAGCGCCAGAAACGTAGCCTGCAATGCGACCAGTTTCTGGGTCATCAGGAAGTGCGAATTTGCACCATACGACCAAGTGGACGACTCCGTCTTCCCAAGCATAGGGGTAGTTGTTATATGTGAATTTGAAGTCCTCTTGATGTGAGAACAGATTTCCCTTTGCAATGAAGTCCTCCCATTTTAGGAGAGCCTTTAGTTTTCCGGCAACGGAGCCATATGTTGCCTTCATGACTACCCCATCTTCCGAGTATTTCTTCATGACCGAAGGTAATCTGAAGAAATAGTCGAGGTTGTTGTCTTCGAGATAGACCTTGACATCTTCCCACTCGATTTTGTTGACTCCATGGTCAATGTCCAGCTCTTGAACATCAACCTCTTCCTCCGCTTGAACAGTGCTAGCAGGAGAAGATTGTCTGCTGGAGAGCTCTGGAGAGGACTCCAGGAGATCTCGTGGAGAAAACTCGTTGGAGCCAGCCATCCTAGAAGTTCGTGACGTGATTGATGTGTTTGTACTAGTGGGAGATGGCGTGGCTGGCAAATGAGCTGGGTTTCGCAGTTGTTTGGAGGTTTGGGGGAAATGGGACTTCCAGGAGTCCAGATTCCCTTAAGTGGAATCGCGGCCATGGCAGGTAATGAGTTTGTATATACTGCACCTGAGGATTTCAGATGAACAAGTGGATTGTTGGTGAATCTCGCCCTTCAGACAGGTGACCACAAAAACTTTATATAGAGATAATGTAGGATTTGAGGTTGAGATAGCCACAAAGAAAACCATCCAAAACAAACCCATTGTTTGACATAGGATGATCTCTTTGTCTATCTGCGTGTCTGTTTCACAAAGCGACTGAGAGAGATAAGTCGAAAAACGCAAGAAGACCGAGTTTGATGTCAAGTTGGGACGGATGGTTGCTAGAAGCAAGCTTTGCTTTACAAGTAAAAGAAGAGGAATATGAGAAAGGTAATACAACATTTCAAAGTCGAGTCACAAAAAGATGGGGTTGTATTTCATTACAGTGACTGTCATTTGATAATGTGGTACAAATAAAGGGTGGACTCATGTCACCAAATCAAGCAAGTAGTCTATTGACGAGTGTTCGTTCGTAACCCGAAAAATTGATCAGTTCTTGTTGTTCAGATTTGCAGTGTGGTATGAAAAGGGGCTCAATTTGTATAGGAAGTGATAGTTTTGAGAGAATGCTCGAAAGGTAAAGATCAGAGCAGGCCCATTGCTTTTCATTGATCTTCCAGTCATTGATGCCAATATGATACCTCTGGTCGCTTTTTGTATAGATAATTCTGCGTGGAGTGGACTAGACATTCATCGAGAAGACTGTGTGGCGCATGAGATGATCGCAACTCTGCTGTATACAATGATTTTGACTCCTGATTCCAGTCAATGTTGCCAAGTACTGTATCCCATCGTTTATACCTCTTAGTTACGGGTAAGTTTCTACTGATCATTCAAGGTGGGCATTCTTTGGGTATATATACCCAAGTGAACGGCCGCTCTGTAGCAGCACCATTTCTGGTACGTATTTAAGAACAGTACGAGTAAGTTATCAACGTTCTTAGTCCCATTATGCCAGCAGAGGTATAAGATGCTAGCGGTGTACACCATCAAAGCTATCATGATAATTTGGGGCAAAAATTAGCTGTTGTTCTGATATGCCCCCTTTAGATAGCATGATTCCCTAAGATCATTCGGCAATCAACATGCAGAGTAAAATTTGGGAGAGATAGTATGTGAGAGGCACATCATATGCTAAAAAGCGTTCAAATTTGGTGAACAGGATGATTTATAATCCGCTGATAGTTGTCAACCGATTGGGAATGAATGATACATGGTACATTTCTATAATTAGACTTCTTCACATAATTTATTTCCCGCTCAGTAGGAACCGGCCCCTGGTGATGACTCCTAATCCATCCTTTTGGATATCTAAGCAGAGCATTCGAAGGCACATTTCCTTACGATGTTGAAATACCTGATTTTGGCATTTTATGTTCTGCGAGTACAACTGCCTTCATTTCCTTCGATTTCTGTCTTAGCTTGAGACCACTGATCTTGGAAAAAAAGCAGATACACCCAAGTGATACATCAGCATGGAGTTCGCATCAGCCTACAAATCTGCTCGTCTTCAATACAGGGCCATGGAGGACAACGAAGAAGATCGTAAATTTATACACGAAAACATACAAACCGATCCCACAACTCTCGCATTGAGCTGCGGCATAATCAATCCCCAGAAAAAGTCAGATACAGAAAAATTGATCAAGATCATCACTGAGAACACTATAGTTTGTGTGATCATTTCTCTACCACAGCCACCCAAGGAACCCACAACTCCAATCAGCGTCCATGCAAATTTCAGTACAGAAGGCAGTAAAGATGGCGACGATATAAAAGACAGCATTATCAAGCCTGAGCCGATTGGATTTGTCCATGTCAGGAAATCTCATAGTGGGAACGCGCAACTTGGTATTGCTTTGGTGGAAAAGTACCAGGGCAAAGGATATGGTCCGGAAGCTATCAACTGGGCCGTCGATCATACCTTCAACTACACTCAGCATCATCGGGTAGAAATACAGTGTTTGGACTTCAATGTATTTGCTCAGAAGGCGTACGAGCGTCTGGGTTTTGTGGAAGAAGGAAGGATGCGAGAGTGCGCGTTTTTTAAACGCAAGTGGCACGATATCATCATGTTCAGTATGTTAGAATCTGACTGGATGAAGTTGCGAGGCCTTGAATAGAGAGGACCCACAGAGACATATCAATGGTACTTGATGGAAGAACGTGAGCGTATAATCTCATTAATAGCCATTAACTCTGGAAAGTTCAATTCGGGTATCATTATAAAAAGTCCCAATATCAACACCAAACAAATCATCGTAATCTTCTACTCACACATCTTGTATCATCCATCCATTCGTCACTTCGAGTTACCCTCTCCTCCCCCTTTCGCAATCTTCGGACTCCTCGGCCCATCGTCTCCGTCCACAGGATGTAATCCCAATCCACCCCTCGCCGGACCTCTCAAATCAACTACCGGTCCACTCCCCGGCATCGTCCTTACCCACGCTGGCAACTGCTCTGGATATGCGATCCCAGAGTCCGTAATGTGCGCCGGCATGGGAGCATCGTCCTCACCATCCGCTGGGTCAATCTCAAAGTTCAGAGTCTGTGGCCTTGCTGGTCGAGCTGGCGCGCCAGAGGATTTGCTTGGGTCAGAGGCAGATGTCACTTGGCTGTAGCGCGAGGACAGTGAACTGAAGGCTGGGGTATCAGCCAGGAACGCATATTCTTCTGGTAGCGGTATGGGCAGCGAGATCTCTGGCTCGGCGGAGGTGGTGGTGCGTAGGGGCGAACGCAGAGGGATGGGAGGTGGGACCTTTGGTCGAGATGCGCTGGATGCGTGAAAGTTAGGGGCTCGTAGAGTTGGGCCGGTGCTGGCAAGGAGACCGCCGGCATTAGTGGGTGTGAGGGAAGCGTGTGAGGAGTGGCGGCGGCGGTTGGTGGGCAGGATTAGACGTGGGTGGCGGATGATTTCATACCAGCCTTTGAAGAGAGAGAAGTGGGTAAGTAGAAGGAGGGCTTGAACGCCAGAGAGCTGGACGGCTGTTAGTGCTGTTGTTGATGATAGGGAGAGGGTGTATGCTTACAGACATGACGCCTAGAGCGGCTAGTGTTGCGCTTTTGCTGACGACTAGGTATTCGGCTTGGGGCTGGCATTTAGTTGCGTTGCCAGCGTTGAGGACGAGGCAGGCGCCAAAGGCGACGCCTCGTGGATCTTTGGAGGCACTGTTGCCTTTATTTTGAGATGCCCAGGATAATGAGGAGAAGTATAGACCTTCTACGACCAAAGCGACAGCCAGCAAGATGATGCGCCATTGGAGGACGAGGATCTGACGGATGCCACGCCATCGATCTCGTCGTTGGGACTGTAGTAGAGTACGCTCATCTGCAGCTTTCTCTGCCTCTTCGCTGCGTTTACGCTGACCGAGTCGTTTGATGGAGCCCCATGAACTGCCAGTAGCCGTAGACATGTTGCTGTTTTCACGCATACGATGGCTCTTGATGAACACTACCACGCAATATCCAGTCGTTACCAGCTGTACCAGCAAAGATACACAGCTCAACCCAATCAGCCATGCCCAAAAGAGTGCAAAGCTATGCTCCGTATTGATGAAGCACGTTTGCCCCAGACTGTAGCTAAAGCCACTGGTTCCAAAGGTGGCTCCAAGGAAAATGAGAGGAACTGCGATACCAGTTGCTACGGACATGGTGATGAATGTCTTGCCCGGCGTTCGGTCCCAGCATACGCAGATATGCAGCCAGATGACGCGCAAGAATACCCAAACTACAACACCGAGTCCGCCAAGAAGGAATAGCGAGCCGGTCCAAGCACAGGTCAGGTCGCTGCGGAAGTCAGACGGCGTGATGGCGTCGGCGCATTGCTTGGGTTCGTGGACCATGGGAATGGCTAAGGCGAGCTAGACGTTGTCAGTAATCAAAGGCAAAATGGCGTTGAGAAAATGGACGTACAGCTATAAATGTAACGCATATTACCAGTCCAATGCTTAGATAGTGGCGATGGCTATATTTCGACGGTACCAATATCCACGAGATCAATAGGAATAAACAGGCGAACAACGACGCTGGGCTTGCGTCCTGTAACTTCTTCTCGATACGCATAAAGTTCGCATCGAACACCCATTGTGACAGTGGACATGGCAAGCAGCACGTTGGACCGCTGGCTCCTTCAGTACCACAAAAGCGGCCTGCAATATCTATAACAGTATTAGTCGGAACATACGTAGAAAAGGCTGTGATACTTACATCCAACTCCCGAAGTGAAGTGTTCCGGATTGAGAAACGGTGCAGGACATGTCATATTGATAGCCATGATTGCCGTAGTTAGTAGAGATGCTGGCCAAGCGAAGGTATTGTACTGCCAGCTACAGTGTCTCCCATTTGTGAGCAGTCCTCTCTGGTGGGTGTGTTGGTAGTCGATGTTGTTAGCGATTGCTGTGCTCGAGCAGATTGAAAGGCTGCCGAGACAAAGGATATGTCTCGGTCTATTTTACTCGAATACTATTAAAACATGTTAAGATCCGGCGAATAGATTCCCCATGCAATAAACAAAGCAAGGAATGCGCAAACGATCACTCAAGTGATGATCAGCACAAAGCTTTTGGAATGCACCCCTGGATTGATGCCACGAATTTAGTGGTTGAAGAAAAGATAAGAAAAAGTACCCACAAGGACCAATAAATAAGAATTGTGCCTAGTATTGTGAATGGGAAATATCACGAGTTCGATCCAGACGTTGAGTTGAGGGTTTTTGAAATACCAATAGATTAACGCTCAGTTGCCCAAGCACTGATGACTACTGAGGCCTGATATGCATCTAAACACCGTAACCAGCCTACTAGACGGGAAAGCCTAGAAATCCAATCTTGAGATGACCGCGAAGTCCATCTTCGGCCTCAGTTCCCCAATTACTCTTCCACTCATCATCTTCTTTCTTCGCTTCGACTAAAGCTTGTCGACACTCTTCTGGGAGATCCTCGAGTAGCTCATCGGTTATTTCTGGTAATCCATTAGGATTTAAGTCGTACAGGGAGCTATTGGGTCCTGGGATGCTAGCACCAGCAATGGGCGGCGCCTTGAATACAGTGTCAGTAACTATAAAGTTGCGTGAAATGATATCGGGAACAGGTGAGAAGCCGGATGTTATGCCCTCCGAGTGTCCATTTGTGAGATCAGAAGTTCCGTTGACGCCATTGGTGATCTGAAGCTGGGTAATCTCATTACCAGCGGATGGCAGTTGCTCCCATTTGACGTGAGTTGGCTGAGAATTTTTGGGATAGTGTACGATGTTTGTGTGTGGCTCATATACACCATTCCAGTTGTTTCGTCGTTTACCCACAAGTGCGGCGTTGAATCGACTACATTAAATTAGTTTGCTTCTTCATAAATAATGGCGAAGGCTTCATACCTAGCTGCTCTAGCATGCTCAAACTGCCAGTTCGCTGATGTTATCTGAACCTTTCGTTTGCCTGGAGGAGGTTTGCCATTCATAATGGGTATGTTTGGGAGATTGGTGTGATATACAGCGCTGGCACCATGCCAAGCTACATATTGATTCCGGTTGTACTCCACGCCAGGTGGTGGAAGCACATCGTGAGGATCCGCCAATTCTCCAGGGACTTCGCCTCGCGCAATGGAGGCGTCTTCGTAGTAGTCATCGTCAACTTTCTTTCCGCCAACAACGATTTTCGAACCAAAGACTCGGAAGACAGAGCGAGCAGTTACTACTCCAATCGCACGACCTTTGTACGAATGCGGTATAACCTTCCTATCGATAAGATCGCGTTTTTCGTCTTCATCAATGATGACTTTGTGTAGATGTAAATGTTTGGTGAAGAAGAGATAGCTGTCACGAAACCCGCAGCATCTCGCCGGCTCTGTTGAAAGCATGTAAAGTCGCTTTTGGCGATTTAGAATAGTGAATGTTCGCACACGATATTGCCGACCGCCAAGCAGGTTTCCGTCCGTATCGACCTTGAGTTCTCCTTTTGGATCCGTTGGAATAATAATCTCGTCCTTGTCTACGTCTGCCAAAGTACCCTCTTTGTCAATCTTGACTTTTTGAGACACCGGAACGTATGCGCCACGCCCACGACCACGTCCGCCTCCTGGGGGCCTACCGCGCTTCCGCTTCTGTGGTGTGCCTTCATGAGAAGCATCATCGCGTTGGTCTCGTTCAGGACGCGGATACTTGGGCGGTCTTCCAATGCGACGTTTGCGCGGCACCTCTACAGGAGGTGAGAATGACTTTTCTGATGGTACTTTTTGAACCACGAATTCGGGTTCGGCCTCGACTTCGTCGTCTTCCTCTGCTGCGGGTGTCGCAATTGGTTCTTCTTGTGTAGCTGATTGCGGTGTATCTGCCTGCTCCGCATCTGGAGCATCAGGCATCTCTTCATCATCATCATCGGCGGGTGGGGTCTCGACTGGTGGTGTAGGAGTGGCTGGCGGAGGAGGAGTCGCGATGGAAGCACCTTGAAATGGGATTAGTTGGATTTAAAGCTGTCAAGGAGTTGGAATTTACGCGATCTTAGAGATGGTCGGCCTGACGTCGCAGCCGCACGAGCTCTATTACGTGGGCGCGGCATGGTGTGCGATGGGAGGTTTTGACGGATAGAGATTGATGAGAAAAGTAAATGGTAAAGTTCAATGTGTAGAGTCGATTGTCAGAGTTGTCGCGCTTCACGGCCTCAGAACGTGAAACTAGACTAGGGCTAACCAGGTCAAGCGCAAGGCGCCAAGATTTTGACCTTGTGCCCCGCTCCGCCCCTTAGCCGTCGTCCACGCCATCCCGCTCAGCACCTGCCATGCTAAGCACACTCCTTCCACAACGCAGGGATGCCACGTGAAGTAGCGCTGCTTCGCAAAAACCTCCGGTTTGGAGATGAACAGCTGTCATTATTGCTGTTTCAACTCGGAACCGATGAGTGGGTGGGCATCTTTATGGAACCCGGTGCAATTGCACATCTGGCTCATCAACCAGCAACAAAGCTCAGTAACTACTGTACCAGTATGGAGCATCCACAGAGACTAGATCGGGCAAGCGGAGCCGTGATCGAAAAGTCAAGTGTTGAGGTTACACAACCGCTCTTGTGAGCACCTGGATGACATGGGGGAGTCTGGCTACGCGCTTGCGCTTCTAATCGTCAGCCTTGCAGACATTGCAAAACTCTGGGCTTTCTGTACAACGATGAAAATGGAACCCAAAAGCTGTCAAGAATGCATCATATCTGAGGTCTTAGACGCAGCTAAGATCTAGATGTAATACATGTCTTGGACCCACTCATTCTTCAATCTCTAGCTCTAGCTTAATTGTCTTGTTACTTTCCGGCTCTGAAATGCTGATCCTTATCATTTCGCAAGCAACATGTCATTGTACCCTGGCATAAATCCAGGGCAGATTCGCAGCTGAGCTTGGGACAGGGAGAGGCAGGTCCAGTGGCAATTCAACATCGAAAAGCAGGAATTGATATATGCAACAAAGCATCTGATAGTCCTGCAGGTTGTGCGTGACGATCCAAAATTGGTCGACGATTGACAGGCTGGCAAATCCTGTCATTGTAATATAGTATATCTTATTCTCGGACGTTAACACTACTTATTTACAACTCGCGTCATAAAAGATTATTCAGTTCAAGCAGCGCACTTGAACAATACCCTTGCAACGCGAATTGAGGAGAATGAGACTGTCTCTAGTCTTACTGCTTCTAGAACTTGATCAAAGCAAAGACAAAATCTAGATGGTCAATAGACACTAACAAAAGTCTCATTGAGAGAGTCCTGCACTGCTCCGTACGCAGTCTTAAGCGCTGGCAGCTGCTACATGATCTACGGAATACATCATCAAGACCTTCCTCGTCCAACCTCTGGGACTTGTACAAAGTACCTGATAGTCCACTCACACACTCGTCTAAAAACGAATCTGTCCACTTTCAACCACCAGATTCTTAGGGACAATTTCATACACGATCATTGACGTTGGACCAGTCTGATTGAAAGAGTGGGCCACTAGATTATTTTCACCAGTGTAGGTGCTGTTGTTTTAGGCAGTCGACTCACACTCACAGGTAACAGGTTTGGCTGTTCCTACCTTTTAAGACCCACAGTTGCACTACTCAACTCAAGTCTCAACTACCGTTCTGGGCAGTCGAGGATTTTTTTACTCCACTCCACCTTGTACTGAGTCTCTACTCCACTTATCCATCCCACTACTGTCCTACAACCCATCCTCTACCACATCCGACGGCTATTTCGTGCCCCTAGAGTCTTTCAACCTATTCAAGTCCCGCAGCTCGGCAGTTGCAGTTCTCATTTCTCTCAGCACGTCATATCAGAATCATCTCATTTCAGGAAGACCACGCGCGTGGCAACCCAACAAATTCGACAAGGAAAGGCAAATTGTTGATAAGTTAGTCAGCGTGGACGCTGCAACACGCTTAGAAAAGGCTTAGGAAGCAAAGGAACCAAGCGCCTCTCAGCGGCTGTGAGAAAACGAGCAAAACTCAATTCTCTCTCATGCTGAAAGTGGTGAAAATGGACCCCGCCAGTACAAGCGCCACTGAGTCTGCAGGCTCGGCCCTCGTGCAGCAACAGACAACTCAACCTGCGGCCGGACCTATGTTCCAGCATATTGCCAGCAATCTCAAATCTTCGCCGTCCACTGCTGCCCAGTCTGGTATCTCTTCCACCTCAATACCTTCGACAAGTGCTCAACCTCCTTCAATCGCCTCACCATCGTCAATTCTCACCAAAACAGACCAGCCGACCAACAAGAACCAGGCGACCAACCTACCCTCGTCCGAAACGTCTCAATCCCCACGTATCCAACCTCTACACCAGCAACTCGGCCAACGACCAACCTCATCTCGCCGTCTGACTATCCACGACGCTCATACTTCGCGGCCCTCGTTGCTGTCGAAGCAAATTCAGTATAAGAGCTCTAGCGCCGTACCTACTCTCAGCACCACACAGGCTACCAGCGGCTCTGCTACACCAAGACCACCTACAAGTTCAGGTACCTCAGCCACCTCCGAAGCGCGTCGGGCAAGCAGCGGCAGCATATTCGGTACTATTATCAAAAACAATAATATGGCTGCTCAGAATGTCTCGGCCACCGATTTGCTGAAGCAGGCCATGCTGCACAAGTAAGTTTTGACCGCCTTTCCCTTTTCCCCATAACTCTCGTCAAAGTCCTTGGTTGTCTGGCAAGTCTGGTCCGGTGTCCAGGGCACATTGAATCTCACTGGTGCGCATACCCAAGCAATTTATTCATTCCACATCCAGCGGTGTGAGTATAAGCCCAGGGCGAAATTCCTCGGTTTTGAGGCGGTGCAGTGCGCCTCGATGGGTGCTTGGTCCCGTGCATATTCACACATCACCCAGCGACCCTGCCAGAGCCCCAAGCCAGACGTCACATGCAAATCAGTTTTTGTTTGGCGACCCTTTTCACTTGATCCCAATCTATCGGTTGATGTTATACGTTGCACGCTCCTTGTATCCCTTGTCTTTATGGATTTTGTACTACTCTGCCTTGAAGGTTTCTTTACCCGAAATAGATCGTGTTGGAATTGATCCAGCACCTTCCAGTCATCCCACCCCTCTAAGCCGGCATTCCGCCCACGCGGACGCCCGGCTCATCGTCCCTCATATTACTCGTTATGACAGGTGCTGACCTTTGCCACTTTTCAAACAGGGCCCCCGATGAGGAAAATGATCAAATAGGGTCCACCAGTTCTACACCACCAGGCGCTGTAACACCACGCCCGGATCTCACCGTCGACAAACGATTACCAGGCATCATCCACAACTGTATTGGACAGGTTCGTGCTCTCGTTCGTCCTCTTTCTTCTGAACCTCTATCACCACCTTCTCCTACCAGCCCAAGCATGGCTTCATTAGTGTCTTTACCCCAGCTGGCAGACTTTCATGTCCGGCCAAAGTCTTCATTGCTCCTACCTTATCAACAGTGGTCTGCGCATGTAAACCCAACAAATAATGTCAACCCTACAGAAACTATTCCTTCACAGCACTCATCGTCGCGGCGACCGCGACGGGAGAGTTTTGTACGGATGAATAGTGAATCGGGCTATGATTTTTGCCATGATGCAATATCTTTGCGCGGCTTAAGACAAGCAAGAGCTGCATCTGGCTCTGCTGTGCATACTCCTGTAGTAACCACCACAGTTACTGGGACTATTACACCCGTCTCTGCTCTTGAAACCCTTTCCTCACATGGCAGCACTTCTTTGACAAAGACACTGTCTGATGCGTCGCTTACTCTACTATCTCACTTAACAAACTCTTCACGGTCTTCTGTTTCTGGAGTCATAAGTGAAAAGCTGACTGAAGGCGCCCCGTCGCCGCTCAAACAGAACACTCCTCCTCAAACACCAAGATCCAGATCGCAAGAAGACACAAGTCATAGCGGCGCAAGCACCCCGTCTAGAACAGTCGTAAAGGACATCAAGGATATCAAAACCGAAGGCACTACAATTGGACCGGTACTCGGAAAACTTACCATAGGCATTAGTGAAGGCCGAGGACTTCGACCAAGTGTCGACCCATACGTCGTTTGCGAATTCCAGCTATCACAATACATATCAGAGGGCCCAATATCACCCAAGGAATCAACAAACAAACTTCAAAATGGTGGTAGCGGTATTTCTATTCAAGCTGCCGCTGGAAAGGGTCGGCCAATGGCCATTCCTATGAGAAGTCGACAAAGCAGCAACAGTGGCCGAGATCCTAATGCACCACAAGAAACCACAAACCCTAGATGGGATCATCAAGCTGTTTTGTAAGTGCTTTAAAGCTGTGATGACTCCTTCGCGATCTGACACATTTTAGTGACGTTGTAGGACAGCACGCCGAAGTCGACATCTCTGTCTACGATCGGACGAACCAGGAAGCCTTCCTTGGCCATGTACGCTTTTGTCCATCACTCAAGGAATATACTGCTCCATACGATGGATGGTTTGACTTGGAACCTCGCGATGCAGGAGAGTCGGAATCTGTACACGGTCAAATACACCTCAAGATCAGCTTTCAGAAAACGGACAAGAAACACTACGGACCAGACGATTTTGAGGTCCTGAAACTAATTGGCAAGGGAACTTTTGGGCAAGTATTTCAGGTCCGCAAACGCGATACACAGCGAATATATGCCATGAAGATCCTCTCCAAGAAGGTTATCATCCAGAAGAAGGAAATCGCGCACACCATTGGAGAGCGAAACATCCTCGTCCGAACCGCAATGACCGATTCGCCATTCATTGTCGGACTGAAGTTCTCTTTCCAGACACCGAGCGACTTGTACCTCGTGACGGATTACATGTCGGGTGGCGAGCTATTTTGGCATCTTCAAAAGGAGGGACGGTTCCAGGAAGCTAGAGCCAAGTTCTACATTTCAGAGTTGATTCTTGCACTAGAGCACCTTCATAGACATGACATTGTCTATCGGGATCTGAAGCCAGAAAACATCCTGCTTGATGCCAATGGTCACATTGCATTGTGCGACTTTGGACTGTCCAAGGCCAATCTTGTCGGAAGTGAAACAACAAACACCTTTTGTGGCACAACTGAATACTTGGCTCCGGAAGTACTACTGGATGAGCATGGTTATACCAAGATGGTTGATTACTGGTCCTTGGGCGTTCTCGTCTTTGAGATGTGTTGCGGATGGTCACCATTCTATGCGGACGACACCCAGCAAATGTATCGCAACATTGCCTTTGGCAAGGTCCGCTTTCCTCGAGATGCCCTTAGCACCGAAGGTCGCAATTTCGTCAAGGGTTTACTAAACCGCAACCCAAAGCACCGGATGGGAGCCAATGGTGGTGCCAAGGAGCTTCGAAACCACGCGTTCTTCGCCGATGTCGATTGGGAAGCTCTCGCCAAAAAGCGAGTAGTGCCACCATTCAAGCCAAAACTCAAGGGAGAACTCGATGTTAGCAACTTCGACCCAGAATTCACTAATGCTCGTGCGGCAGCCTTGGCTTCCGGAATCAATGCGTCGACGCCTTTGTCACCCACTGTTCAAGCCAAGTTTGAGGGGTTCACATTTGTCGACGAGAGCGCAATTGAGAAGCAGTTTGCAGATCGGTCTGACGATTTCAGCCGAACCACGAGTCGAGAAGAGAAAGATGACGATGATTGGGAAAGAGTCGAGAAATCTGACCGTATGAGTGGCGTCTACCAGTCTCAAGACGACATCTTCAATGGCAGATTCGAAGACTAGCCCGTATCCTCCCAGTGTGCTTCAAGTTCTGGATAGTATGCCGACGCTTGGATTTCCTGCATCACAAAAGTTCTCCATGTACCAATTGATTGCTACAGCCTTTACGACAGCTACTTTTGATACCCAACCAACACTCTCCTAATAATTTCCACCTGAACGATCCTCGTTGTCTTTCCTGTGTATTGCGCTGGAGTCTCGTCCGACTTGCATCACATTCTAGGCGTTATGGGTAATCGGATTGGAGTTCTCACCAGTCTGACGACGATAATGATGCTCCACGTACATAACTATTGCGTTTTGTTTATTGTTTTGTTTCATTGTTTTGTCTTTTCTTGCATCTGCATGGCATTCGGAATCCACTGCATATTTATCTACCATCTAACGAAGAATGACGGCGGACGTCTGAAGTAGCCTCGTGAGCGGCACTTTGTTCTTTTTAACCAGGCCAGATTGCTTTCCCATAACTTAACAGGTGGGGTGAGCGCTCAATGTATATAGTGCTGAAATAAAGATGAAAGAAACCAAAAACGTATGAAATTCTCCATTATCTGTGATATTTACGCCTCGTTTTGTGTGGCCTTAGATCCAACCAAAATATGCACTCCATATACTATCTCTGCTGCGCGTTCTGAGGTTGAAAGCTGCGAAAATGAACCTTTTTTGCAGCAGCAGAAAGTCGATTGTTATTGGTCGCTTTAAGCCTTGGCAAGCAGCTTGATTGGCTCAAATCTTGATGTTCCTTGCCAAGTCTTTCAACGACCAATAATAATCAACTTCTTCAGACACTTTAGCCAATAAACGTTTCTGCAGCCGCTACTGCAAAAAAGTTCATTTTCGCAGCTTTCAACCTCTGAACGCGCAGCAGAGATACCATCTCTTTCCACTTCTCATGTTCACCAGAACTGCGTCGATCAACGCCATATCTACAACCATATTTACAACTTGCTCTTCTTGCCTACCACCTTAATCAATGCTCGTCCATTACTCAGACACACCTTCTTTCCCTCAACACTGGTGACGAATCGCACCTCCTCGAAGCCATCCGTGTCAGTATTGCCCATGCGCCAGATTTGCGTCACAAGCTTGTCGCCTGGCAGCACAGGCGATGCAAAGCGTGCCTGGAACTCCTTGATGTTGGCTGGGTCACTGCCACCGAGCGTCTGGAGTAAGCCATGTGCCGTTGAATTCCAGCTGAACAGTCCGTGCATAATGGCTCCGCCAAAGCCCATCTGCTTGCCTGGCTCTGGTGTTGCGTGCAGTGGGTTGTAATCGCCATTGAGGCGATAGAGCAACGCCGACTGTAGAGTTGTTTGCAGCGTATATGTTGCCGTAGGCTCAGTGTTGGCGGGTGGATTGTAATTGACGTTCTTAGGTCCTACAATTCCCAATCACATCAGCATCTTTCACACATTTTCTTCTGAACATCTCTGAACTTACCCTTTGGTCCACCCCAGCCACCCTGCCCAACATAAAACGCACTGCCCGTTGCCCGCGTATACACCTCCCCACTCTCTGCATCCACCAACGTGCTCTCCGTCTCAACGACCGTGCCTGGCTTGCCCTTGTCATACACGCCAATCACGCGGCCGCGCACTTCGAATTTGCGGCCCGCGGAACTGACGGGCAGTGGCTTGAGGAAGACCATTTTGCGCTCGCCATCGACGACTCGCTTGCTGTCGAACTTGGGCACGCCGGGGATGGGTTCTGCGGCGGATCGGGCGTAGAAGTCGACGACTTCTTGGTCGGTGTGCTTGAAGGGCAGGATGATGGGGTAGGTAGGGAAGACGGCGAATGCTGGGTGGAGCTCCTATACCATCATGGTTAGCCACAGCTAAAGAACCTCTACGGGAGGGTAAAAGTACATAGAGGAAGTGCAGCTCATCAGCAGTGCAGCCGATGCTGTTAGCGAAGAGGAGAGTATCGCGCTTGAGCCATGCCACAGGGAACGGCTTATACTCGTGGCCAGCGCCAGGGCTGGAGGAGGAGCTCATGTTGGCGGAAGATGAGATAGGAATGCTTGGTGTGGAATAATAATACAATTGGTTTGGTAGACGCTGGCGTCGTGGTGGAAGAAGGAGCTTGGAGAAGCCATTTTCAAGGCGGGGGAAAAGTAATCTGGACAAAGATGTCGGCAATTTTGACTCTGCCGAGGTTGCGATCTTCCTGAGGCTGCTGGCGCGGAGCTTCAGCGCGGTACTTTGGAGCACTCGCGGCATTCGGTTGAGTCGCTTTTGATCATTGTTTCATTGGAATGGAGATGGTGGTGTTGAGATGGTGTCGGTTCAAGTCTGATGCCAACTTCCACCAGAGATCGTGGTTTCTAAGAGGCCATTTCTTCAGAGGCGCTCAATGCTTTGATGGATTCAAAGTCATGTGATAGACAAATGTCAATAAGCTGGTCAATAGCATCAGCTGCGACTTATTTGATTTGCTTCAGTCTTGAGTGGCATTTTGTATAGTAAGTTGCCGTTTGGCGCTTGTTACTGAAAATTTGGTACATAATTTGTATGGATGCTAACATCTCTTTGGTATCAGGCTGACAAGGCTGACTGGCCTTCAATGGGACTCCAACATTGAATCTTACACCGTCTCAAGTACTAGTAGACTTCAAGTTCATTGTCGACAACAGAAGTTTTCATACAGAACGAACATGTCCTTTACGGCTGATCAGCTCGTCATGAGGCCTGCATTTTGTAAAGAACACTTCAAGAGTTGTCAGTCAACGCCTTGATCTCCTGTTCCACCACATCAAGAGTATAAGGCATTCGTTTTCCTGCCCAATTTTGTTTCTCCTCCCGTAAGAAGCCCTCCATACTCAACATAGCAACAACCAGGAAGCCGAGCTCCTCGCGATCTGTATCAAAGACCTCCCACCACTGCTCACTAGGCAGCTTTACGCCAACTTCTTTTGCAGCAAGATAGATGGCGGCTGTGGCAAGGCATGGAGGCTGATGGGTAACAAACAATAGCTGAGGGCTTAGCAGCGCAGAGTTCAGATGAGCCCAGGCTCGTTTTGCCAGCTCAGAGCCAGAATCATCATCAAATACACCCAAGGTCTGCAGATAGTTTATACAGATGGTGTATGGGAGCGCTACATGAGTATTGAAGCCCAGTACTCGCAGAATAATTGATTCAACTTTAGTCAGCTGAGCTCGCTCTGTGAAATATGTTCCTTCAGAGACGTAATATGATTCTGGGTCATTCTTGTCCATGTCATCTTGGACGAAGAATACTGTCCCAAGAGCTTCAATGTAGGCCAGCACATTAATGATACTTCTAGGAGCTTTCGGATGTGCAGAGGGCTTGGTGGTCAAATATAGCGCTGCAGCACAAACATGCTAGAAATGTTTTAGTCCATTTACCATCCGCAACAGGGAACACGCATTGGTTTTATGCTGTTTGCAAGTACTGACCTTGATTGAATACTCGCATAAGCTCCCGCTCTCTGGGCCGAGCCAGAAACGCGTGAATATGACAACTGCATGCGCGATCAGGTCTTGGGGTAACCTTAGCAGAACTCCTGCAATCTGCGTAAGGCGGGCGCCAATATGAATGACAGAAGTTTCAAGACTGGCAGGAACACCGTCAAGTTGAGATCCGGAGGTTGATAATTGGTCGGGTGTAGCGAGCGGGTTGACAAGGACGGAGTTTTGAGATGGCTCTGGAGCCATCATAGAGGTCTAGCTTACCAGAACGTTCGACTGCATTTGATTAAAGGAACGAAGTCTTGAATTTGAGAGGTTTCCAAGATCCAAATCGAGTTTGTGAGCTGGTATATTGACTTCTTGGAAAAAGCCCCAGCCATTTGATGTTTTGTGCCACGTGAAGTCGTGAAGGAATCTAAGCCCAATCTGACTTAGCGCGCCTGTCCGGCCAGGGATTCAGGGACAGGTGTTAGAATTCAGAAAGTTGTTCAGCTTCAAACTGTACAACTCCTTTAATCTCTGTCTCTCATTAACAACTTTATATGGCAATGGCTCCCAAGACTTCCACGAACAAGTACTCCGTCATCCTCCCAACCTACAACGAGCGGAGAAACTTGCCTATAATCTTCAAGTTGCTCAACGACAGCTTCACGGAGAAGTAAGCCATTACATTCAATGCGCCTCATCAGAAATCTAACGATCCACAGCAAGCTTGACTATGAAGTCATAGTAGTCGATGATGGAAGCCCAGATGGCACCGCCGAGGTGGCCAAACAACTCCAAAAAGCATACCCAGGCCGTATTATCCTCAAGCAACGCGCAGGCAAGCTAGGCCTAGGAACAGCCTACGTTCATGGACGTACGTATAGCAAGAAACAAGACCGCTTGGCACATAAATGGTCTAACACGATTGCTTTGTAGTTCAATTCGTTACTGGCAACTTCGTAATCATCATGGACGCCGATTTCAGTCACCACCCCAAGTTCATACCCGAGATGATTCGCAAGCAAGCCACCGATAATTACGACATTGTAACGGGAACACGATATGCGGGCAATGGTGGTGTGTATGGTTGGGATTTGAGGAGGAAGCTTACGTCGAAAGGCGCGAACATGTATGTCTCCTGAAAGACATGTGGCTATGTGACAGTCTGCTAACGTATCCTTAGATTCGCCGACACTTTCCTTCGACCGGGCGTCTCCGATCTCACCGGCAGCTTCCGTCTATACAAGAAAGATGTCCTAGCGAATGTTATTTCGAAGGTGCAGAGCAAGGGCTACGTCTTCCAGATGGAATTGATGGTTCTGGCCAAGTCCATGGGTTATACGGTTGCGGAAGTTCCCATCAGCTTTGTTGACCGAGTTTATGGTGACAGTAAACTTGGTGGAGATGAGATCGTTCAGTATGCCAAGGGAGTTTTGAACTTATGGATGAGAGTCTAGGATAGACCTTTAAACTTGTGCATGGATATTGGCGTTGGTATGGCTGGCTTGAAAGATTTGGACTCGATAGCATTGGAATACCCAGAGATTTAGCCTGTGATGCTACTTAGTTTAATAGTGCTGGTCAGTCTTTGAAGATAGTAATCAATACCTTATTGAGAACAAGATATATCTCCCCTTCCTAAAGACGAAGCTGATAGGTAGAGTACTTGAAAGGTGTTGTACACTGCCGCTCAACGCCAATGATATCATGGGCTATCTGCATACTCGACACATTGTTCTCTTCACGACATCAAACGATGGCGAGTTGCTAAAAAGCTGGCATAAAAATTCTGATATATGTGGCGCTGTAGTACCTGTCAGGATGGAGCCAGGTTGAACAAACCAGGTCCCACGCCACTCGGTCCTTTGGGAATGTTTCCAACTTCAACACCAATCAACCACTTCCCAGGTCATCGCGTCGACCATTTTTCGCGTATGTTTTTCATTTGTTTTGCCCTTGAAGGTGCATGCCAGCAATATCTCAAGCTCCTTTCAACATTCAGCCTAATAATCACGTGAGCGATAGCATGAGTTGCACCGCTCCTTCAATTCAACCTTAATTCGCGGATGGTCTCAAGTCCGGCGTCAAAAACGACGCTCCTGAAACATTGCCTCGCGTGTTTTTCAGTAACCGGGTAGGCGTTCGGCTTGGAGCCCACGTTGGAGTGCTATGCGTTCAACTCTCCAATAGATGCTTCCAGTTTGTCGGACCGTCGGGCGTGGAGAAACATCCAGTCAGGCAAACCGCATACGGAAGTCCAGTGCCTACTGGTTTACATGGTGTTTTCACCGACCTGGGGAAACATATTACCCGGAAAAGCCTTGGTAGAACTGAGATGTTTTCACATCATACTTAATTAGGATGACAGGTCCGTCTCAAAAGTGAGAAACACTGCACATTGTATTCTCCTTCTTCCCTTTCATATATTTCAACACTGCAGGTCAGTTTTTTTGCAGAGATCACTTGCATTTTGTGCCTGTGACTTTCGTTCTTAATATACATTCTTGATATTCATTCTTTTCTTCACAATATGCATTCTTTTATTGGTCTTTCAGCTGTGCTGGCTGTCGTTCCTTTCGTTAGAGGCCATGGTACAGTTACTGATCCCCCAGCAAGAGCGCCAGGAACTGCGTTCAAAGCTGCTTGCGGAGAGCAAGTATTCAACAACCAAAAGGGAGACAACAAGGGAAATGTCCAAGGAGAACTTCAGATTGCAATGAATCAAAAAGACTACAACGCCGCACAATGTAACCTCTTCATGTGCAAAGGCTTCATGTTCCAGGACAACATGGCCAACGTACAGACATACACTGCCAACCAGGTAGTTCCAATCAAAGTCGCAATCACTGCACCACACACTGGCACCGCCAATGTTTCTATAGTCGACACCAAGTCCAATGCTGTCATCGGGCAACCATTAATCTCTTTCAACGACTACGCCTCCAACGCTCACGCTATCCCAGCCAACAACACCGCCTTCTCAATAACCATGCCAGACGTCAGCAGCCAGTGCGGCACTGCTGGCAACTGCGTGGTTCAATGGTTCTGGAATGCACAAGATGCCAAGCAGACGTATGAAGCATGCATCGACTTCACCATGGGCGGTGGTGCAAACAAACTCAAAAAGCGACAGCAGACCTCGTCGCCCAAACAGATGGAGAGCATGACCAACGGCCCACAGACAACCATGTCCATGGTCGTTACTGGAGTAGGAAAGACGTCAGCTACCTCGAGCGCTGCTGGAGTTAAGGCAACAGGTAAAGCTGGTGCCAACAACGCTACCATGTCTGGGGAGTCGATGAGCATGAAGATGAGCGGCACTGCTGCAGCATCTGCGACAGGTATGATTAGCATGAGTGGTATGAGCGGTATGACTGGAATGACTGGAATGACTGGAATGGCTGGAATGACTTCCACAGCCAGCTCTGCAGGTATGTTGATCGATTCTAACACTGCTTATTCACTCTGGCTAACTGAAAGTAGGCGCAGCTCAAACAACTTCATCAGCAAGCTCTCTTCAGCTCTCGTCGGCGCCATTGATGGCCTTGTTTGTCGCTAGTCTGGCGCTTTTGGCCGCGTTCTAGATTTGAGTTGTGACAGTTCAAAACGTTTATGAATTGATGGAGTGGTCTGAGAGGATTAGACCTCTCAAGATGTAACATCGTCCAATGTACCATAGCAAAACCAAAATACCCTTTGAAATTCAAAATCGCAATTAAGGACTTGATCTTGACCCCGATTCGAGATACCTTGCTGGCATAAGTACAGCTCTGATATATAGTCTTACTTCGCGAGTGCACCAACCGTCTTAGATCATACCTCTTAGTACCTAGTAGTCATATTGAGCCGTCTGTGTTATCCTCTTCCAACCTATTTCAGTGATTACTTTTATTTCTCAAATTCACTCAATGTTGAATAGCAAAGCAGAAAAGTCTTCGGACATATGGACTCGGGCAACCGCAGACAACATTGTCTTGGCATCGTCAATCATTCTCTCTTCCACCATCGCTCAGAACTTCCCAGATTCTGCAACTATTCTCAAATCGGAATCTCAAGAGCAAGGAAACAACTCTTATAACAGCTGAACCTGTCATCACTCGATATCAAAGGACAACCATACCCCCACTGTCATCATCTGAAATCTGCCCCACCATCACACCAGAATGGGCTCTCAAGCACGTATCGACAAGTACTCTCCCCTCGACTCCCAAGACGCCAAATGGATCAAACTAGACAAAATAGACTGGACCGACCAAGCCGGCGTCTCCCGCGTCTGGGAGGTCGCCTCGCGCAAAACCCGCGGTTCCACCGGCGTTGATGCCGTAGCCATCGCACCCATCATCTTACGTCCAAACACACCCGCCGCCGTGCTCATCCTGCATCAGTACCGGCCACCCGTCGGCGCCATGTGCATTGAGTTGCCCGCTGGCCTGATCGATCCAGGCGAGACGATTGAGGAAGCAGCGCTGCGGGAGCTCAAGGAGGAGGCGGGGCTAGTGGGACGTATCGTCGAGGTGAGCCCAACGATATGCTCGGATCCGGGTATGACGACGGCGAATATGCAGTTGGTAGTGGTGGAGGCGGAGATGGCGGAGGGGGAGGAGTTGGGGAAGCAGGATTTGCAGGACTCGGAGTGGATTGAAAC
Source organism: Microthyrium microscopicum (assembly GCA_010405405.1). Taxonomy (NCBI): domain Eukaryota; kingdom Fungi; phylum Ascomycota; class Dothideomycetes; order Microthyriales; family Microthyriaceae; genus Microthyrium; species Microthyrium microscopicum. The sequence continues at coordinate 319,092 of MU004240.1, read as the reverse complement.
GGAGATTGTGCCGATGAGCAAGTTGCTGGATCGCTTGTTGGAGTTGAGTAAGGAGGGAAATGTGGTCGATTCGAAGTTGTATCATTGGGCATATGGTATTCGGTTTGCGATGCAAAATGCGGCGAAGTATAAACTTGATGGGCCAGCTTCGTAGAGGGTACAATACGAGGCTTATTGTTCGATTAGAACTTTAAGTGCAGTATAATGCTCATTACGACTATATTCTGTCGTCCACTTCTTCATCAAATAGATTCGTTAATACATATGCGATCAAGAGCCATTGCTCGATTTGAGTTTATCGTGATACCTACCATCACCGCGCAAGCAAGGGCGGCATTTTTGATTTGCTTCTCTAATGAGGGTCGATATCCTGGTTCTTTCACGCTTCTACAAGTACTATATATTTCTTGGACACTGCGATTGAACTTGGTGAGCTGCCCTTGCCTATGGTTAAACTAAAATACTATATACACTCAAGCGATTGACATTGCAATTTAAACAATCAAGAACGAAGCATTTGCATTCCCATAGACTGGAAAAAGAGTTTCCAATATCATGGCTGTTCCTACCTGCTCATCGGCCATTTTGGTGGTCACTGGTAAAATAAGTAGAGTTCTGAGGGACAGCTTCCCAATCTAAACTTTGCATGCAACTTGACTTGTTGCCATCTGTATTTCTCATCCTCTACAAGACTTTTCAACTTCATTCACATCGTTTGTGTTCGACTACGAACCCTTCATCGATAGCAAACCATACACGTTAGCATATTTCTGTATCCCAAACACTTCTTCCATCTCTCAAAACCATGGCACGAGACAAAGGCCTTCTCGAGCTTGCATGCTTCAATTATGAAAGTCTGTTCAATGCTATAGCAGGAGAAGCTGACCGCATCGAATTCTGCGCAGACAGTCATCTCGGTGGAACCACTCCTAAATACCAAGATCTGAAACGAGCCTTGGATGGGCAGAAACTCCCTGCCAATGTCAAATGCACACCTATTCATGTCATGATCCGACCTCGGGGCGGATCTTTCAGCTATTCCGACGAGGAGTATAATACTATGCAGGACCAAGTGCAACAATTCGGCGGCGTGGCTGACGGATTCGTCTTTGGTATGCTGAGGTCCGAAGACAACAAAGTAGACACCGAGCGATGTAAGGCTCTCGTTGAGCTGGCCAAGGGCAAACCGTGTACCTTCCATCGAGCTTTTGACGTCTCGAACAACATGGAAGAAGCACTGGATGATGTGGAAGAATGTGGTTTCAGCTACATCTTAACCAGTGGTGGTGCGGACAAGGCTGTTGATGGTATCGATCATCTAGTGGAGCTGGCTGAGATGATTGAACGAAAGAAGTACAAGGTCAGAAGCACTCACAGTTCTTCATAGTATTTGCATATTGACACGCTGCAGGTTCAACTCATCATTGGAGGAGGTGTACGAACGAATAATTTGCGGAAGCTACGAGATACTTTGACTTCCGTGACTTGGTTCCATACATCTGCTTTGGAAGGCGACCAGAATCTACCTGCGAAAGGACAGGTGAACTCGATGAAAATCTTGCTTAACAATCCGAGCTACGGGTCACTTCCTACATCCTCTAGCAGTCCATCAGAAGATGGTTTAGCGTCGAGGTCGAAGGAAACGAAGGGATTGGATCACTAGATGCCGCAGTGATCGCATACGGTTTGGACGGAGTGCTGGTGGTTGCGAGTCAGAATCAGTTCCGCGGTCATTCATATGTTTAAGTTCTATCATTAACGTAGTCAAGTGACAATAATACATGGCGTTATTGATGTACAGCAAAGTCAAATTACTTGATAACTGCAAAGGCTCACAGAGTGACAATGTATGCCAGTCTACTCATATATAAGCACAGACGTCAGTTTGCATAAATGTCCTTTTCCCGCCTTTATATCGCATACCACCTTATCCAAAGACTAGTGCAATCGACGATCTGTTTCCTCCTTGCTCGGATCCAACCTTGTACCTACATATACAGAGCACGATGCCATCTGAAGCAGAAGAGCTTGAGAGAGTCAAGAACCAAGTTGGATCCCGCGAAAGATATAATGCCGCGGCCCAGAAATGGAACGACTGGAATAAGGAGTACAACCAAGAAGTCAATCATTACAATGAGACAAGTGAGAAAGTGACCAAGAATTTCAACGAAGGCCCTCTTAAACATTTCAACAACAACACCGACCATGGCAAGGAAGCACTACGAGAACTGCAAAAGGCTATCGATATAAGAGATGCAGTCATCCAGCGCGCAAGACAACAGTTACAGTGTGTGGAGAGCCGGAGACCACGTAAGTTGTTATGTTAAGAGGACCCTCTCTTGAGATTGAAAAGCTGAAGATCTATAGCTATGCCGCAAGATTGAAGATCTGGCGCTCTGAGACGAGCATAGAAGGATGAATTGTGGGTTGGAAACCTCCTTGGAAACCAGTGATTTGTGATGATCTATTTTGGCTCTGATGAAGCGTTCTATTTCTGAACTGTCTGAGCTTCTTTCAGCATTCTCTAATCACATGTTAGAAAGCAGACCATGAAGACTAGACAGCGAACTTACCGAGCAAAGTACTGGTTCTGTTCCGCCATACTTTGTAGGGTCAAAAGCGACTTCTTCGATCAGCTCAAATTGAAACTTTTCATACAGTCCTTTCCCCTGTGGCGTGGCATCTAAGTATATCGGAAGCTCAAGTCTATTGGATGTTGATTAGAAAAGCTATATCATCCTTACTCAGGAGCTCAACATACCTTTGTGCTTCATCAATTCCCCATTCGGTCAACTTCTTTCCAATTCCCTGCCTTTGAGCATCTGGGCGAACAGCTATGCTCGCAAGATACACATGTTCCCTTGTCCCCATAATCTCCTTTCTGCCCGCTTCTATCATCTTAATCAGCTCTGCCTTAGCTTCGTGATTCTGTTCAGGGATGCCGACAAGCGAAACGGTCGCAACAGGCGCCTGAGAGGCAAGTTCTGCTGACACAGGAAAGAGCCAAATCGCTGCGCCAACAACTTTGTTTCCAGCTTCGGTGTCCACGGCTTTCATCATGCGAACAGCAGGATTTGACAGGCGAGATACATTTCCCTTTGCGATATTTCGGATGCTGGCTTCTGATGGCGCTGCGTTCCACTCGTAGGCTCTTTGCCTATTACCCTCCGCGAGATGAATCCGAGCAAACTCTAGTAGATCTTCTTCAGAAGTAGCAGGCTCGATTATGATGGCCATATTGTATTCGAAATATACTTAAAGTGAATTTTCAAATTACACTGAGGAGGGAGAGTTCTAACTTCTCTTAGTCGGTCATTTTATAGCCATCCTCTCGGAAATCACGGAGTAGAAGCCGACAGACTAGGCTGAATAGCACCAAGTACGACAGGGTATCATGTAGCAGCCTAAAAGATATCGTTTACGTGTATTCAGCAGTCATCCTGGTATCTAGAACAGAGTCAGCAACCGCCTGAAGTTACATCGCCAAAAGACCACAAATTCAACGCACAGACCACTGTACCAACGACACATGCAAAGTCAACGTCAACGTCTACTCCTAAACTCCATCTCTATTCCCCTAGAAACCTCACCAACCCATCAACCTCCAAAACGCACCATATACCCTCCACCGACCAAACCACCTCACCATCCATCGAAACTAACATCCAAAATGGTACGCGCATCCCCAATGCCATGCGCGCAAGACTAACGAAGCTCCTTAGACCGCCCTCTTCAACTTCCAGTCTCTCCTCCTCTGCATCCTCCTCGCCATCTGCACTTGCGCATACACACACTCCGTCTTCCCCGCGATAATGGACCGGAACAAGGACGGGTAATTACACACCCTACCCCATAAATACGCGCGTGGATTACGGCTAATGGGAACATTATAGGGCGTTAGGCATCTTTTGGAAGTTGGCGCGTATTGGCGAGCGCTTGAGTCCGTATGTTAGCATATGCTGTATATTCATGGCAGGCTCGATGCTTGTGGGCCAATGATTGATGAAAAGAAAGTGGAGGTGTATAGTACAACATGGGCGGCGTTTGAATGGGGATTTGGTATATGGCGTTTTTTTTTTGAACGATGGGTATACATAGCTGGCGAGTTGTTTGCGGATGAGGACACAGTTTGTCTTATCACGCTGGCTGCGGTGAATGATGGCAGGCAGAAATTCATTGGAATCACACGTTTAGCTTCACATGGTGGAGGATTGATCGCATCAGATTCACAAAGCATAGAAAGATGGCAATCAGGAAGCAAAAATGCTAGTGGTTACTTGTTCCATGTTCCAAGATACCTATGTACAATACAAAACGTGCTAAAAAACCAACCCGGAAAGCCCGATACCAATTCCCTGAATCCCACATCTTTGCAGAGTGAAGAGTGTTTTGGAGAAAGAACATAAAAGTCTGATAGTATAAAAGAAGTAGTCTTGCTAAAACGGCAAAAGACCGCAGTGGTCTCAACCCAAACCGCCCAGTGTATTTTGGATAATGCAAGAAAAACAAAACCCAATACCATTTGTGAAAACCTACGCCAAATTTCCCCAAAGCCCACCGGATTTTTTGGTAGAAATGTAAAAGCAAAAGCAAAACCTGCTCCTTCCTGCGCCGTGCATTGTAAAGTAAAACAAATCCAAAAGGTTGTTGAGGCATAATAATGAGACAGGACAGAAAATGGTACAAGAAAGACAGTAACTTTTGGAAAGTGGTGTTGATTGAGGACGTTTGTGTGTTGATTTCTGTTTTGGTAGGTAAGGTTTGATATAACCTTCGTGAGCCATGCACCAGCTCCTTCTCCTCTTGCATATACTGGTATGGCAGCGTTCCTTTCATCCTGAGCGGTTTTTGATAATAAGTTGCCGCTTGTTTCATTCGTTCATCCACTGCGCGCTTGTGGCGCACAGTACCCCTGTGACCCGTCATTGGGGCTCACCTCGCCATCGCTATCTTCAATCTTCACCATCATCACATCTTCATCGCTGTTGCGGCCGGTTTGGCTGGGCATTTCATCCTCGTCCATTTCGTCGTCATCCTCATCGCGGTCGCTAACCAGTCCGGGGGCCGACTCTGTGGTGTGAGGCGATAGGCCCATTTCAACATCCACGGCTTCGGAAGGCGTAGGAAGCGCGCTGCTGGTTGCTGAGAGCGGTGATTGCAAAGTTGGCAAATTTGCGCCTAAAACTGGATGCATGGTGGCCAGTGCCGGCGCATGCATGCTCTTGGGGCCATGTCTTGAACCAGAGGTAGGTTTGCTCTTAGGTTTGGCTGTTGAGGCGCGCGCGACGGGTCCATTCTTCTTCCCAGTCTTTGATTTCTTTGGATCTTGAATTTCAACTTCCGAGTCCGAGTCGTCGTATACTGAGAGATCCTCCTTGCGCTTAGCATCACGTACAGTGTTGTTGAAGTTACCAGCAAATCCGTGTTGTGCCATTAGCTTGCTAAGGTATGGTGTCTCTGGAGCGGACTTGAAAGAAGGCGACATGACCGTTGGTGTTGTAGGCGTACTAAGACCAGATGATTTGCGATCCATGACTGAAAATTTCCTTGGGATGATTTGTTGGAGAGCTGGCAGATTTTCACGACCTTTGATTGTGCCGTTCACAAACGGGTGGACTCCATTTGCCTTGTTACTGTCAAAGCTAATTGCAGCAAAGCTAGGCTTGGAGACCACCTCGCGAGCAGATACAGGCTCAGGCGCAACGAAACTATCGCTTGCAGAGACAACGCGACCACAGGCAATAGCTGCAGCTTCATGACTCTTGTAATCCAGTTTATGAGAAATGCGACAATGGTTGAGGAATCCTTGGACATTGGCAAAATCGGACCGCTCAGGCTTGCACTCTGTGCAGTACAATTTGACCCATTGGCTATCTTGATTACGCTTGATGATGAGAGGATCGCGTTGAGTAAGCGGGGATTGAGTGTCGACAGATGGGCGGGTGCGACCACTGGCAGCCCTTGCTGCGCGCGCAGAAGGGAAGGCGCTAAGAGGAGTAGCGTCCCCGCTGCTTCCTCTTGTAGCGCGACCTTCACGCGGAAATGGCGACATGCCGGGCGTGACTGCCTCTGGAATTCGAGGATCAAATAGAGGTGACTGAACCAGCCAAGGTGCCATATGTCGAGTATATGGCCCGTCTGTTACGCCCCATGGCGCTGGATGTGGTGGAATTGTGAGTCCATTTGCGACCGCAATAGATGGTGCAGAGTGTTGCGCAACCTGTAGAGCGATTTCAGGAGTCTGGCCTTGGAGTGCGGGGAAAGGAATGAGCTGGCAACGACGGATCTGTTCGAGCGCAAGCTGGCATTTTGCAATTTCTTGGTCAATGAGACGCAACTCGTTGTGCTTGAAAAGTATTGCTTGGTTTATTTCTGTTTCCACAATCGCGCGGACATGGTCCATGTTGGCACGTATATCAGGTCTTGGTTTGACAGCTTGCATAGAAGCTTGTTTTGGCTTCACAGAGGGTTTTGGCTGAAGTTGGGAGGTTGCCAACATGTCTCGTGTTGGTGCTATTATGGAAGGCTTTGTGCGTTCTGCACCAGCAGTTGCATCTGCCTGAAGGCCAGCAACATAGCTTGGTGCAGTAGGTAGAACAGCTTGCGGCTTCGGTGTCGCAATTTGGTGATAATGCGCAGTTGGTCCACCTGGAGGATAAGAATAGGCAGGTGTGGCCACTGAAGCTTGGTTGCCTAATCCGGAGCCTACCTGATACGCGACCGGTGGCACTTGCATATGCGATTCTGATGCGCTAAATAAAGTTGGCAACGAAGGCATGCGCGAGTCTTTGCGCATCTTGTCCGGCGCATTTCCAGGCTGTTGAAATGTATTCACAGGCTTTGGCGCAACCATGATCGCGCTCTTAATGTTTCCGAGACTATCCGGGCTATCAACCATCATGGGCTCGGGACCTGCAGGAGCAGCAGCTTGGACAGCGCCGCCCATAACTTCCATTGCCGCTTTCGCCTTCTTAGGAGCCGGAATTGGTGAGCTGCGCGGCGAGGAGTCGGGAGCGCGCTTCCGCTTGCCCTTGACTGCATTTCCAGCAGTGGGCAAGTCTCTTACAGCATGCGCATTGTATGGCGCAACGGCCGACTTGTCGTGGCTATTTGCCGGGTTCCATGGTAGCTGTGAGAGACGGAATATTGATTGCATCGCGACGTAGAAGAAGTCGAGAGAAAAGCCACTCTCATCGAAGAAATTAATGCGCTCGAGTGCGCGGAGTTTGCGACGATAATGTTTGATAAAGGCAACAACCAAGTGTGTGGCAAGGAAGTCGCGCTAATAAACGGGGACCCAAGTTGGCGATAGAATGCGCAGGTTTGGGGGTGTATTACAAAGACGTAGGGCGATTAAAAGTCCTAGAGGAAAAGACGGTCTCAAAGGAAGGAAAAGAAGAAAAGAGAAAGAAGAAAGACACTAACTGCTGCCGGTGCAGAAAGGTCAGTGGCGCAAAAAAGGTCACGATGAAAGAGGAAGGGTGAGAAAAGGGAGGAGGATTGTTTGTTGAGGGAGGAGTGAAGTTGGAGAAAGGGAGAAGGAGAGAGAAGCAGCAAGAGATTGATGCACGAAGGGGGCGTGGGTCAGGCAGATTACGGAGGCACTGGGCTGCCTGGGCTGAAGGCAGTTGGTAGCGACAGCACACAGACAGTACACAGTACAGGCCGTTTAGCAGCAGCAAGCAAACGTCAGCGCGCGGATTAGCACCAGGGCTAGTCAAAACGGAGCGCAAGAGGTTTGGAGGCGAAAAGTTTCGTTGTTGAGACAGTTGGGGATGAAGAGAACAAGATGAAGAAGAGTTTGTGAGTATTGAGTACTGAGGATAAACAGGCTGAAAGATGGTTGTCTAGAGAATGGTAAAGGAATGAGACAGGTGGTGGGTAAGACGTGGATGGAAGATACGGGAGTACGGACGAGCAAGATGGCAAGATGCGCAAAGAAGGGGGTGAGACACCACGAAGACCTTAGACGGGGGACTAGGTACTGGGATGGATAGAGATGGGGATGGGGATAGGAAAGATCATAGACATGGGGTGGTTTCCAAAGTGGACAGGCCAGCAAGCAAAAAGAGAGCCAAGAGTGGTAACAACACCAAAAGCATCAGCATCTGAGTGCAGAAAGCAATGCATCAAGCAGGCAGACAGACGTGAGAGAGCTGGGAGCTGGAGCCTGGCTGGCAAAAGCTGAGAATGAATGCTTGGACATGTTTCTTGCCAGGGGAACACCGGTTACACCACAGAATACACTATTCTCCACAAGGAATCAGGCTGGAATGTTCCTATCAACCCCTAGTTTGTCCTAACCCAACCAGTAAGAGCCACATATCCAATACCATTACCCAGCTTTTGCCTCCTTTCTCAGCCTGCTGTCATACCATTCGTACCGTAATACCGTTGCCCTCCGAAAAGAGTTTAAATCCCATTTTCGCTTCACTTCCCCGAAGCTCACACTAACCTTGGTCGCGCCAATCACATCCCTATATCGCACCAGCAAAGGCCCAGGAAGCTCGGCTGAGGCGTCAAACTGCAGCTCTACCCCTTCCCACTGGCTGCACCGCGCGTCATGTACGCTTCTTTTTTTGTTCCTTTTCCATTTTGCTTGCTGCAGTGTCTGGAGAATTCCGCGTTGCTTTGGGAAGAGACCGTAGACGACACCGTGTCACCAAAGGAATTCGGTCGCAACAATTTATCGCCGATAACTTCGGCATGTGAGTTTTCTTTGATGCGACAGAGGGCTACTGTTTGCAAAGGATCCACTATCAAAGATAGGGAACAAGCTGATCCTACATCTTTCCGCGATATTAAAACACAATTCTCAGCCGCCAGGGCCCCAAGATATCAACAACGGCCCGTCCAAACCGCATTGTCTTGCTGTTTTGCGTTTCTACAGTCCTAAACCACTTTTTGAACAACGTCCGTGTATTGTAAATCTTGATTGAAATTGAACATCTCCACGATTCATCGAACGAAAAGGTGTCTCCACCAAACAGCTTTGTTGCGGGCCGCCCGTTGGCGTACCAAGAACAACATATCTTCGCGGGCGCGCAACCACCCCAGAATCCCAGAGACAAAATACCCCCAAAGCAGTCAGTCAGTTCCGTCTAAAGTGGGCGGCCGTCGGAAGCTCCATTCCACGGATTATTGGCCAATTATGTCGCTCCCTGCCGCCCTAAGTTTGGAAGGTCGTGAGACGGATCTGCACCATAACCTTTTGACAGGGCTGCATTGCAATATAAACGACACTGGAAATAGTCTTCTTTGCGCCGGGGGTCAAGAAACCACTTACTTGTAGATATGAGGCCTCCGATGTTTGATCCCTTGGCCATCGCCATGCCTCGCTAACAAATACCGAGCATTATTGTTTTCGAAGAGATCTTATGGGTCTGTGGGGAAAGCTTGGGTGCTTTCCTTATTTTCTTGCGCAAGGCGGGGAGTTTGCATCTGCAATTATTTGGTCCAGAGCTTCTTTTAGCTTTTTCGTAGCGGTAGACTATTGCTAGTTGTTGGAGCTATGATGGTAGCTCAGGGGCATATGACGAATTGATTGGACTGTGACGGCATGGCTTTTTGTAAAATATCTCGCTTTCAAAAGCTTCATAAATACGCGCATTTGATGCTGGAATTATTTCCAAATGCGGATACGAAAACTTGGAGGTTGAGTGTGACAAAAGTGCACCTATGAGCAAATTCCGGTGTGGACCTCAACATATCTGACCGGAAAAAGATAAATGCGGTAGGACTGTGATACGTCGACGTTCATTGTACTTGGGATAGCCAGATGCAGGGTTGCTTGACCGTAGTTAGGCTGAGTGTGCTGTAAGGCTGTTGTTTCTCCGCTATCGTCGATATTGTGCATTTACGCTGCATGACAAGAGGGCGGAGCTCATGGCGGCATAACATTGGCGCAACGTGGTTGTAGGTCTGACTGCTCATGGTGTATGGTAGATCTAGAGTCTTATCATATTCTATCATACTCCCTCGGATTACTCTTATCCTAAAAGGTCTCCGCGCTTCGAAAAGCTGCTCTACCTACCTTGAAGTTCCTTGCAAAGATAGCTTCACGTGAAATTGAAGTGGGAGTTAGTGCCTTATTACAGTTTAAAGATAGCATCGATTAGACGGGGATCAGAAGCTGTGCGAACTAATGGCATGCAAGGCATGTCGTTGTGAGAGGCATTGCTGATCAGCCTTGCCAAGGCTTCTTCAGCCTTATGGATGTTGAAACAATGACAACGTGCTGTATTTTCACACCTTGAAAAGAACATCTCTTGTTTAGCAGTGCTGACGGCAGCCGTCACCCTTGATGTAGTTGGTCATGTTGCCATCCAGCTGACTGCCTAATAAACATTATCAAGAACAAAGATAAAGCGTCAGACTCGAGTATTATTAAAACAGTAATTTATTTACATTTGATGCCCCCTAAACCTGTGTCTCAGCCAGAGCTTCATCAACTCGTCAATCAATACCTGAAAATCCTACAGACCTTAAACAAACACAAAAACAGGCCCAGCAGATATGGAAATGTCTTCAGCCAGGAAGCTGAGATCGTCCAGGAGGGCCACTCTTGCTGAAGAACTTTTTCGTTTTAGCGGCCACAATCTTGATATTGCGACCAGCCATGCGAGATGCAAGCGACTCTCCATTGGCAGCTGGTGACTTGCTTGGACCAGCCCGTGCGGAGTTTGAAGTCGGAGCTGGTGAGTTAGAAGCAGAAGCTGGACCTGCTCTACGGCGCTGAGGCGTTGGGGTTTTGGCAGCAAACAATTCATCTTCTTCATCGCCCTCGGTACCGTCCTGCTCAGCAGCATCATCGTCATCTTCTCCGTCCTCTGCCCAGTGCAAAGCCTGCAATTTCGCTTGCCTATTCTCCTCTTCCATGGCCAAGCGGGCAACCTCTGCGGCTTTGGAGGCAGTATTCTCGGCAGCGGCAGATGTGTCATCTTCATCTTCAGATTCGCTAGTAGCCACATTCGTCAAGTCGACATTGTTTGAGCCACCAGTAGGGCGAATTCTAGGCGCCTTTTGTCCAAGTGAGCGACGGCCATTCAGTGATGATCGCGTACCCGGTGCGCGATCCTTGTAATCTTGAGGAAGCTCTTCTGGAATGTCTTCGTCTTCGTCCTGATTTTTGCGTGCAAGCCAATCAGACTTTCGACGATTGCTAGAGCGATTGCCACCAGCGCGTTCGTAGAAGAAATCATCCTCAGAACTGTTCTCAAGCTCAATTTCCTCAAACTGCGGTTGCTTCTTTTTCTGTTTGCCAGCCTTTGGACGCCAGCGAGCTCCAAAGTCCTCGTCTTCTTCCAGGCGAGCCTTGAATGACTTGGGCTTACTCGGCTTAGGCACAGGCTTATATACGACAAGTGGTGGTGGCCGGATATCTGAGCGAAGCAGCACGTTGTTACGTTGCTGTTCTTTCGCTTGCTTTTCCTGGTCGATTGACTGTAATTCTTCGAGCTTGGCCTGAGGCACAGTGAGAGAGACCTTGAGGGATTTGTTGTTGAGTTTGGCCCAGACATAAAGATATCGCCCTTCCTTACGTGCTTGATCTAGCTGCTTCTTGTGTTGCTCCTGCTGGAACTGCTTAGAAGCCTTGTTGCGGTTGGGAGTGACTTCTTCCTCATCGTTTGCCTTGCGTTTTCTCTTGCGCTGGACAATCTTGATCGGATCCATATCAGCTGCAGGCCGTTTGTTTGTATTGGACGACCCGTTGACTGGCGCAGGTGTAGATGTATCTACAGTGCCTGGACCATGGTACATTGTCACATTGAGATCATAGCCACTATTATCAATGTCGGGATACGCCGTAGTAGTTGATGGATCAGGGTACTCATGAATGTTGCTTATCAATGGCTGCTCTGGGGGTGCCAAAGGCTCTAGTGTGTCCGGAACATCACCGGCAAGGGCCGGATCAATCATCGCATTGGGTGAATAGGCAATCCGGGGGCCGTCAAGATCCATTTCATCACCAGAATGATCCTGAGGCTGAGTTTGGTTCATCGTTTCCTGTTCAGCCTGGAGTCGTTCAAATTGGCTACCATCATTGGCAGCCCAGTTCAAGTTGGACACACCAAAATCGACAAGACACTCAACGCTTCTTATGTCAGCCACCTTTTTCGTATCATGTCCAAGTGACGTTCCGTTAGGGACATAAGGCTGTTGGCGTGGATCCTTACGACAATTTCCAGCAGAGCATATTCGCTGACAATGTGGGCATTCCCAGTTCGGATCTTCAAGGACCATTTGCGGCAAAAGATCAAACGCGCGATAAAGACTGCCATAGCACCAGTATTTTTCGCACATTGTACACATTGCCATCGTCCACTTGGGATGCCGAGAGAGGCAGACGTGACAAGACTTGTTCTTCTCAAAGTAGGACTTGGTTTTCTTCTTGGTCACTTTCTTGATTGTTCCATCATTGTTGAGCGTAACCTCTTCTTCGCCATCCTCTTCATCGTCTGTTGGTGGTGTTTCTTTCTTGATATCGATCCATGGTCGAATACGAAGTTGTTCTTGACAAACCTGCGCCGTTGTCTTCTTAGGGTATAGTCTTCGTTCTTCCTCTAGTTGATAAGGCGTGCGGCCTGTCATACCTCCACTGATTTTGATAATTTGCTCGCGCCAGTATTCATAACGATCTTGAAGATGCTTCCATTTGAATTGCTCGACCCATTTGTATTTCGACCGACATTCACAGCTGCGGCCAATTACATAGCAGTCCATGCAGACATCGTATGGGTCATCGCCGCCAAACTTGTCGTTGCAATGCTTGCAAGTCAAGAATCGATTGAAAATATTGGCTCGGCAATAAGAACATGTCACGTTGCTGTCGAATGTGAGCAATTCGCACGACTCCTTAGAGCCAGGTGCGAACATTTCGGCCAGAAGTACCTCTTTGAAGAGCTCGAATAATCGAATGAAATCTCTCTGAACTTGTCGATACTTTTTCGATCGCGCCAATGCATCTCTCTGTGATTCGGATCGCTGAGAGACATCCTCGGCTTGCTTGATCAGGCTCGAGTACTTCATCAAGGTGTAGTAGATTATAGCCTTGTTCTTGTACTGTTCGTCTCGACATACCATACGAGACTTTGGTAGTGCTTCGTGCATGGCAAATTCTAGTGTTTCCACTGTGGTCCGATTCCACGCGACTTTCATGGTTCGAGTACCTCTGTTCCAAACTTGATGCGGCGCTAGAGGGGGAATAAGAACAAAGTCTCCTAGCTTTTGCTCAACAACGTATGTGGTAAAAGGTGCGCGTTGCCAAGCAGCAATTTGTGCAAAGTGGTCTTCAAGCTCAATGTCGTGGCCTAGAGTTGATTGCCACCATTCGGCAACAATCTTGCGATCTTTGCTCTGGGTCATAAACCAGATTGAGGAGCCAGGGCGTTCAGGGTTGCCGTTTTCATCTACATCCCCAGATGTATTGACCATTATATTGTGACTCATTGTTGCGCACATCTCTCGATGCGCTGGAGTATATGTGCCTTCATGCCCAATGTAGCACATCAAGTTTTCTGCGCGCATCTCTAGAGGAAGACTGCTCATGAGATCTCCAGCGATTCCAATGCCTTTGCCTTTTCGAGGACCAGTGGCATGGGGCAGAGGATCATTTAGTGCGCCAGGGCCTCCTATCAAGCCAGTGCTGTCGTTAAAGTAGAAGACCGCGCCGGGTATTATATCTTTCAGTTTGTCTTGCCAGACTTGAGGACAGTCGATGTCTTTGAGATACACGCGCTGTCGGCTTTTGTCCTTGTAGTTTTCCGGGCCTTCGAAGAATTGTTCAGTCAACTTGCCCATGTGGGATAGGTAGTGCTTGATGGTCATTGCGATATTATCTTTCTGAGTGAGGTTACGGGCATTTTCGACTTTGACTTAGATTAGCTTATATATCGTTGCGCCACCTGGCCGCGACATACCTTTGCTCCCATGATTGTCTATCAGCCATTTTGGGGTGAAAGCCCACGCATCCAATTTCTCTTCAAACCCGTCTATCACCAATGGAAGACCTTTGTTGATGCATACTTCGCGTACCATGCGCTCGAATCGTTCCAGGCCTTCGGGGCTACGTTCAATTTCGGTGAAAGATAGCCGATTACAAAACTCGAAATTCGGTGTTTCTTCGACAAGCTGGTTGATATCGAGATCTGTTGATATTGGTTCGAACGATGCTCGGGGGCGTTGCGCAGGCATATTGACAACTCTTTAGTCGAGTCCTCGCGCGTGGCGCAAAGCCAGGTAGGGTAACGCGAGCTGGCTCTGGGGTAGTAAGGTTTTGATTATGCTTCAGGCAGATGTGCTTATGAGCGCAGGCAGATACGCAATCACGCTCTGAAGCTGAGCGAAAGTTGGTGGTTGCGGGGATGAGAGTGGTGCTAGGTACGCGTGAAATGTTTGAAAGATGGATTCTGATGGAAAGCGGAGCTACCAGGACGTTGACAACTTACATCATCACGTGATGCATGTCGAGCCTCTCAGAACCAGACTAGAAAACACGAACCGTCATCTTATATCTTGTGTCAATCAAATCGCATTTAGCACTGGATTGCAAGTTGGCTTGATGCGCAGAAGATCTACTAGCTAGTCTCAGTTATTGAGGCCGAAGCCTGTTGAGGAGAGCAAGAGCACGGAGAAGGAAGGATGGCGTTTTGGAGCGGAAGGAAGATCTTGAGCGCATTGGAAGTTAAACTACCTCGCCAGGCTGACAGGACGTGTTGGAATGGGCAAGCATTTCAAAAATCACAAAGATGGAAAAGTATATCAACACGTCGATCGTTGATTGTATCCTCAAAACATACTTCAAGAGCTAGAATACGACAAAACAGTACCGCAACTCTCTCAGAGACTGTAGGCCCTCAGGCACCTTACACACCACCAACCACTGGCCTCATATCACATCTCCCTAAAGCTCTCATTCCATATGCCGAGCTTACGAGAATAGACAAACCGGCCGGTGCCTACTACTTGTTCTGGCCATGTCTCTGGAGCACACTCCTAGCAGCACCCCTCGCAGTTCCAATCGCTCCTCCTTTGACCGTCATCGGTTATGCCGGCCTCTTCCTCAGCGGCGCTCTCATAATGCGCGGCGCAGGATGCACAATCAACGATCTCTGGGACCGCAACCTAGATCCTTACGTTGAGCGTACAAAGCTGCGTCCACTAGCCAGACGAGCAGTAACACCTCGCAATGCCGTGATATTCACTGGCGTACAGCTCTTGACTGGTCTGGCAATTCTCGTTCAATTTCCAACTCAATGTCTCTACTATGGCATTCCATCGCTTCTCTTAGTCACAACATACCCATTGGCGAAACGAATCACATACTACCCGCAATTCGTTCTTGGACTGACGTTCTCATGGGGCGCTATCATGGGTTTTCCGGCTCTTGGAATCGACCTTCTATCAAATCAAGCTGCTCTTTTTGCCGCTGGCTCACTTTATGCGAGTAATGTGGCCTGGACAGTGTTGTACGATATGATCTACGCGCATATGGACAAGAAGGATGATGTTAAAGCTGGTATCAAAAGCATTGTGCTGAGGCATGGGAAAGATACAAAGGCAGTCCTTAGCGGTCTTGCTGTAGTACAGATTGGGCTACTTGCTGCTGCTGGAGCAGCTGTTGGTGCCAGTCCAGTATTCTACATTGGCGCTTGTGGTTCCGCTGCGGCGAGCTTAGCGGCTATGATATGGAAGGTTCAGCTGAATAGTGTGGCTAATTGCTGGTGGTGGTTCAAGAACGGCTGCCTCTTCACGGGTGGCGGCATATCCCTTGGACTGCTTGCGGAGTATGCGGTACAGCTCATGGGACTCGTGTAGCTTGCGATATGCAACATTTATGTATATTACGGCTGTTGGAAGGCAGTCATCTGTTCATCAATCTGTCATAATATCATTTAGCGGAAATAGAAGCTAGCAGGTTATCATGTACACATCAATTTGTATTATAGACAGTAAGGCATCTTGCCATTATACTCAAAAGCAAAACTAATGCTAATCCCAAACGCCGTAAATAAAATCTCATGCCAAAGCCACAGCGAGAATTATTATCGTGAGAACTACCAATAGAACCAAAAGCAAGCAGCACATCCTGTTTCGAGCATTTTTCTGATACCGGTAGGCTTGGTTTAGCTCAACGTGTGCGGCCCTTGTATCCTCGCGAGTGTCGTACGCGTGCTCTTGGATTATGTCAAGTTGTTCTCCTTGCTCGTGTATCATGTGGGCGACGTCGCGGAATAGCTCGTTCAGCTCTCCGACGCTTTGCTCAATGTTTCGGATCTCGCTCTCCCGCTCGATGATAAGTGACTCTTGAAAATCTACTTCATCTTGTGATGCTAGGCGCAACTGCTCTTGCTCTTGTAGTTGTCGTTGACCGAGTGGAGATGAACCGGATGGAGAAGTGGCTTGATCGTCTAATGCAGCTCTGCTTGCTGCTGCTGCATTGCGTTCCTTCTCGAGTGCGGTTCGTTGAAGTTCTTGAAACTCCTTCAAAGAGGCTTGGAACTCGCGGTTGAGTTTTCCTTGCGTGAATCGTTGAGATGGCTAGTAATGTCAATAACATACTTCTTCACTCTGAACTGCAAGCATGTAACTTACACCAACGTCTGGCCAGGTCAACACTTTCTTTAACCCTTCACCGACTGACTTGAACTCCTTGGATCCTTGATCGATAAGTTCTCGTGCCCGCTCTCGTACACGCTCCGACTCCCGGCGGGTGCCTAATAAGGCTACTTCATTTGATAGTCGAGAAACAGTTGATGTGAGTGAGAAGAGTTTGTCTGAAAGTTCTGAACTAAAGCTGACGAACTCAGGATCATCCTGAAACTGAGGGTCATCCTCGCGACGCTGTGTTGTTGGCTGCGATTCGAGGGCGGAGCCTCTTTCGTAGGACATGATGGTGTGATCTGTGTCTGCGATGCGTATAAGCGTACCTGCTCCGGACAATAAAATAAGCGGAAGTTGGGTGTTGTCTGGTGAAGATCAGAGATGTTGGATCTGTGACGTTTGGCGATTGTCGTTGCCTTGTGACTTGAAGGCTGGATGGGTAGCAGCCGCGCGGCTATATCAAGCACCAACATGAAGCTGGGGCCTGGCGGCCTGGGCCAAGCTTCAAACTGGTTTCGAAGGTTTTGGTAAAATGCAGAGCAAGTGGCGTATCAGGTGAGAGCGTGTTGATTTTCTTGACGCGTCTGACAGATTCAAGCTGGTTGGCAGGGAGGCGAACGCGCCCGACAGCGGTCCTAAACTAACGCGAGCCGTTCCTCTCAAGCTCCCGCTCTCCGGTCCCAAAGAACTCCATTTTCTAGCAATTGATTGTGCCAATTTGACCATCATTTAGCCTTGCCAGCCTTGTTGGTGCAGTTGAATCATTTTCCAGTAACCTGTGCAGAGCATGTAAGTTCATTCCCCCACCAGCATTCGTGCAACCTGCATCTGCAGTATGGGCCCGCTTCAGCCTGATCTGATCAATTGGCTCACATTGCTCGATTCCGCCCTTGCCCCAGAAAACTTGAGCCAGTGGCAAACTACTGGTAACAGTCATTGATCAATTCCTTGCAGAAATCAATATCAGGACCAAATGTCGTTCGCTCGGCCCAATCCATCTGCGAACACGCCTCCGAGCTCCCCGTCCAAGTCTCACGACGAGATCAACAAGTGGTTAGGAAACATTTGCCAAACATACCGTCTCCCATTTGTTCCCAGAGATAGAGGATGGTCTCCCAATAAAGTTGATTCTTCTGGAAATGATGAAGAACAATGTTGGAAAAGAGTACAGTTCTTGTACTTTCAAAAACGAGCTGCCTTGGACAATGTCGAGCTTCAGTGCCGTAACACGCCGCCAAACTCGATCCAGCAACTAGCTCTGATACTCAAAGAAGAAGTGCGCCTTCAAGCACCTTCAACTCCTTCTTTCCAACGCAGCGCTAGCTCTATTCTCCAGGAACAGGCAGTCTTGTCTTCTTTTCAAGGGAAATTGGATCAGTGTAAGTCTACCCTAGTTAGCTTATATCAGTGTAAACCGAGACACTAAAGCATTCACTAGCTAAGGCTGCACAACCCATAGAACGACCGCGGACGCCAACAGAAGACTCCGGTGATGAATTCAACACTCCACCAGAGTCACCGTCCCGTAGTGTGAACTCGCGCCCACGATCGCATAAACGATCCTCGGATGCCAGTCACCAAGATGACGGTGAACAGACTAAAGCTCGGAAGTCCCTGAGAACTTCGAGATCTTCACGTAGCTCCAGAAAGTCTGATACTGCCCAAATCTCCTTTGGGTCTACTATGCCCTCGACATCAATACCACTTCTGTCTTTTCAGTCGACTAATTCAGGACTCAGGCTCAGCAATCGCTCCTTCGAGACGGATATAACAGATCCTGATCCTGAGCCTGCGGAGAATCATTCCTCCTCATTTAGCATGACTACAAGTGATGGAAAAGCTTTTCAAACCTTAGGCTATAGCAAGTCTCGAAACAGTGAGACCAATAGCTCCCAGCGCTACACGGTCGATTCGGAGACAGGTCGAGGGCTCATAGCCGCAGTGGAAAGCTTTGAGTTGACGAATCAAGGTCTTCAGCAAGCTGGAGATAGCTTCGAGCAGGTACTTCAGTCGTCCTCTCCCCGAAGACCGGACCGAATCAGGGAACAACCAGGTCCTCCAGAGAACTACAAAATCCGAAATTTTCCCAGCGACGGTCTCTTTTTAGATGGCCCAGAAAGTGCCAATCAGCTCCCATTCTTTGCCCAATTTGAGTGTGCCAGGGTTGCGGCACAAGCAGATAAAGACATTGATGATATCATCAAGTCCGTACCTCTACCCGTCGAATACGACGCGTTCTGGCAGGCGGTTCGCAAAGCGGCAGGACCATCTCATTTTCCCTGTCCAAGGTCTTCCAAGAAAGCTTGGGATGTGGCTAGTGCCTCTGCTAGTAACCCTCCTGCTCAACAAGAGATGGGATTATCATTGAGCGCAAGAGTCCATCCCAATGTTGCCGGTGCGACTCTTTTTTCTTTAACGCCAGATCCATTGACTATTGAAAAGCACTCGAGGCTTCAAAGGAAGTTCGGTGGCGATCGATTTCTCTACGTCTACTTTCCGGACCTCAAAAGGATACCAGAACTCAAAGGAGAGCCTGCTATCAAAGAGCAATTCCGGCGACGTTATCTTGAGTGGCTATTGATTGAACAATTGTGGCTTGGTAGAAAATGGAGAGCTATCCATCTGGAGCGGGTAAAAAACGGCAAGCTCAAGGGCGGTAAGAAAAAGGATGAATACTCCTTCCGGGTGATCTTATTTGCGACTGAGGGACTAGGCCTCCAAAGTATCACTCTTGGAGAATGCATCAACTGGTTCGTCTCGTTGCACAATCCGCAGAATCTAGCATTACCATACTGTAAGCTGTATTCGCGGCTAGATCTTGGTAAGTTTCATCTTCGCTAAACACATGACCATTGTACTAACATGACCCAGGCTTCTCGAGAACATCAGTCGCTTGTCAATTCGCCTTCAACGAGGTACAGTTTGTTGGCGATATGAAGTCCAATCATGACCCCGAGCCATTTGACTATAACGACCCAAAGTTTTCTTGGTCACAGAAAGGGTTCAAGGAGGAAGTCATGAACGATGGCTGCTCTCTCATATCTCTTGGTGCTTGTCAAGAAATCTGGAAAAATCATTCCGGAATGATGCCCAGCGTTTTCCAGGCTAGGATCAATGGTGCCAAAGGTGTCTGGATTCGCAGCGCCTCACCAGCGACTGCTCGTGGTGAAGATCAGAGTCATTGGATACAGATCACTGACAGTCAGAAGAAGTTCTTCCATCATGAGGAAGATGCGACCGCAGACTTCTTCGATCCAGTTCGCTGGACCTTCGATGTAGTCCAGTCGTCTAACAAGCCGACGACGTCTAATCTTCATCGAGATTTCATTCCCATCCTGATAGATCGGGGCGTACCCTATGACAACATACAGGCCCTGATAATCAACGTACTAGACGAAGAGCGTGATGGGATCATCCAGGCATTTCAGGACCCTTGCGTTCTACGGTGCTGGCTACAGCAGCATTTGCCCTCGAACAATTCCGACAGTCGCGACGGCAGTCTACCTTCAGGTCCAGTTGCAAAAGCGAACATGCTTCTCGAAGCAGGCTTCGACCCCAAGAAGCTGCGCTTCCTAGCACAAGAGTTGTATCAGCCCATCTGGTGGCACTTCAACAAAATTATGAAGAGCCTCAGTATCCCGTTGGCTCGATCAACGATGGTCATGGGTATTGCAGACCCTTATCGGGTGCTAAAACCAGGCGAGATTTACTTGTCGTTTTCCCATGGGTTTGAGGACGCTGACAACGAGCGCATCCTATCACTCATGGGTAGAGACGTGCTTGTTGCCAGGCATCCTGCCCTTCGACCGTCAGATATCCAGAAGGTGAGAGCAGTACCAAGAATGGATCTTGACTTCCCGCATAACACCGTTGTATTTTCTTCCAATGGTTCAGTGCCTTTAGCCTCGAAACTACAGGGAGGTGATTATGATGGTGACACATTCTGGGTAAGTTTCCCAGTCAGCATTGCTCTCAATCCTAAGTAAGCTCACTCTTATTAGATATGCTGGGAACCCTCACTCGTGGAGAATTTCCTAAACTCACCAGCTCCTGTATCCTTACCAGAGCCTGAATCATTTGGTATCGTCGTTGATCGACGCAAAGTCTCTGATATAATGATTGATCTCAGGGACCCCGGTTCCGCTGGAGTTGATCCTCTCCTTCGGGATGCCTTCGATTTTCGTTTGAATGAGGACATTCTTGGGCTAGTCACCAATTACCATGAGCGGCTAGCATATCGCACAAGTTTAAGAGATCCAGGTGTAGAGCTGCTGGCAGACCTCCATGATCACCTGATTGATTCAGCCAAAAGCGGATTCAAATACTCCAAGTCTGCTTTCGAAAAGTGGAAGACAAGCAAGAGAATTGTAGCAAATCACAGCCTCCCTGATCCAGAGTACAAGAAGTACTATGAAGCATGGGAGCGCTCAGAGGCCAAGAAACTGAAGTGGAAATTCGAGGAACAGTGGGAATCTAATGCCAAATCCAATCCAAGTCCTCAAAAACATTACCCACGCATGGCAAATCCAACACATGTTCTTGACCGGCTTTTCTTTTTGGTCGTCGACCCACACATCGAGGAAACCATTCGACTCATAAACGACGAGTGCGCAGCTCACAATACACCCGATGAACATCTCGCTGGCATTTATCATAAACAATTGAGATCGGATCATGCCGAAATCAAAGAGGAGATGAAGCACCTCAAGCAGAACTTGTTTCTTATCTTTGACGCATGGAAGCTTGCAACCAAAGAAAGGAAAGCCGCCGAAAACAAGTCTGGCAGCTTTGCAGAGAGGAGCGGCAAGACTTTCACGAGGCAAGCTGAGCAATTCTGCGCTCGGTTTCATGATCTCCAACCAGTCAATAGAACTCATGAGACCATTGCGGGATGGAAAACAGACGGAATTGGCCACAGCTACTCAACATGGACTCTTCTCAAAGCTTCAGCTTTGTCTGAAGTCTTTCACAAGGATCACCTCTTTGTGTGGCATCTGGCAGGAGATGTACTATGCGATATCAAAGCACGGTACATCCTTGGCTCCCGCTTAATGGTAGAAAGCATGCGCAATATCATGAAGCCGAGGATCAAGCTAGTATCGACTGATCAAGTCGCTCCCGCCACAATGTTTGAGGATAACAATAATGACGATTCAAATGAGTCCGATGATGGTTGCACCGATTTCTATACTGTTCCCGAGCATTAGCACCGGATCAGTATTTTCTTTTGGCGTCCCGATCATGACAACAACTTCTTGGACCTAAGAGTCAGGAAGAACCCCTGCCGACTATGATGCCAAAGTCTTGAAACTCTGAAGACGATGATGTTGAACCTTGTGGATTCCTACCCATAAGCACTGTCACTTCCACTATCATTTTATTCTTGTTGAGCGATGCTCTCTAGAGTACTGTTTTGACACATGTTGTATTTGGTACTTTCTCTTTGTATACCCTTTCTCCCTTTTCGGTCTCTCCAATGCCAGATCATGTAATATCTGTTGATACCCCTTTCGGCTTGCGATTACTTCCCACGATACTCGATCCTAGATATGTTAGATTTTCCTTACCTCGTCTTCGCACTATACCCCTTTATTCTCTTCGTTTTCAGCACTAGATATTTCCCTGTTTTTGACATATGGATAGCTAAGATACGGTAGTACAATCAGTACTCTCTCGTCTAAAATAGCATGTTCACGCTTCTACGTTGTGCAAACCTTGTGCTCTCAAACAACTACTTTCTGTTCAACAAAATCATCTGCTCATTCCTTCAAACGGCGATTCGTTTAGTGATAGCATTGTACCATGATTGCCATATATAGATTCTGTCATAGAGTATTTTGAGTTATATATAAATCGTTCGCTGTCATCTCTGTCGTTACCAAATGCGTTTTTATGCACCAAATATAACTTGCCACCATGATGCGTATAGTTATAAATGATGCTCCCTCATATTCAACACTGTTCACAGCGTCCCTTCTTCTTCGTCTTTGGGTCGCACTTCACTAGCACGTTGGGCCAGTATGTCCTCCAGCTCTATACAGCGCTGCTCCAACCTCGTTGCCTTGTCCCTCCAAAAAGGATATCGCTTCACAATCTCTCGCATGATTGTAGTCTTCTCCATTTTCAATTTCCCATTGGTAGACTTTTGATTAGGCTGGCTGAGCACTGATGTGTCGGGGTTGAAACCTTCTGCCATGAGTTCGTTTTGCATCTCAGCAATTAGCTCTGTATTATTCTTGCGGCGCTTTTTCTCTGCTAGTCGTTTTGCTTCAATCTTCTTCGGGTCTTTTTCTTCTACAGCTTGTTTTACTTCTGTTGAATCTCCGGGTTGGGCGTAGTGTGAAGCGTCGCTTTTTCGTTTGCGATGTCCCTTGACCGTTGTCTGCTTCTCCCCGCTGGAAAGATAGATCGGTGATGGTGGAGTAGGTGTACTGGACGAGCTGGATGGATTGCTGGCAAGTTCGGGTGGTGTATAGCAGCCATGGTCAGGTTGTCTGCGAGACAGGACTAAGTGCCCCATAGGTGACGACGTGGGCATAGGCATTCCAATGCTCCGGCTTTTGGGACGTTACTCTCTGGTCCTTAAATCTCGGGGGGCATGACTTACTGGTGATTCGGCACTTCTAGTGGTGGCCTTTGGGATATTTGCGGTCCATATGACCACTCTGGTCGCGCAGATGCTCTCTGTCTCTGGGGTGTAGCATTTTGTTGAGCGTCGTTTCCGTCAACACTTCGGGCTAGATCTGCAAAAGGAGGTAATCGATCTGTCTTGGTGGATGGAAGTAGACTTTTTCGAGGACGAAAGGGTTGTGCGGAGGAGCGATATGGATCTTGCAATTGCATGATACCTTTGTCAAAGAGCTTTATGTGTCAGTGTGGTGGAATAGAGTTTTGTTATTGGTCTGTATAGGTCGAAAGAGAAGCTTTAAGCTGAACATTGGAGAAAGAATAAGAGTTGCGGCCAGAAGTCTAGCCTTTTAACACGTCCACCACCGTTTGACTGAAACGCTCTCCTAGCCATGCAGGCAGTTCAGAATGGCAAGACGGTTGTTTGTAGCACAGATAGCAAAAAGCGTGCGGTAAATGCGCCTCAAAATCAATTCAAAGAGGCAGAACCCTCAGCACAAAAGCATATGTACAACCACCAGGAAGCATCTAGAAACAAAAACGTGCAGGTTTCGAGGTGGACAAATATCAGAGATCGGTCTCCCTTGCAGAGTCGGATCAAACAGTGGCAGACTGGCAAGGCAGAGCGTGCCTTTTGCTGCAAGATACGTTCTCGAATAGAGCTAGTGGCGCTCTGGAAGCGGCCCGTTTGTAGACCAGATACTCAATCGAGGTCAAGTGGCATGTATATCTCCGAATACGAGTGCTCAAAGTTGAAGTCACTGCAGCATTCTATGTGGTCGTTGAGCTTTTTATCATTCATAGCCTCCTAGCTATTCAATATGCTATCCTACCATCACAGTTGTGTCTTGAGTCTACGAAATTGCTTGTAGCTCTTTGATACAAAAGTCATCGAGCTGAGACTCGTTTTCTCTTCTACGAAAATGTCTGGGTTCACCACATGTCGCGCTCGGAATCATACGTAGAACGTGCGTTTGTCATGTAGTCCGTCAAGTAAAAGGATTGCTCATCTCATATCTTACAGGTTCACTTCGTTTATGCTCAGCTCCTTCCAAGTGTTGGCACTGATGTTGAGCGGGGAGTAAGGCTGCTGAATGGGGACACTAACAGATTTCGTGCATCACGCAACTGCCACAATCTGCATCTTCCCGTGATAGTTCTCAAAAGTCATTGGCTTGCTACGCGCTAGTGCATGTTATCGCGAGTTCAAGACGCAGCCAGTTGGCTGTTCTCGCGATGCTGGGCTGTTGAAAATCTGTACTACCCTCCAGCCCAGCCATACCTTTCTTAGCCATAGCGCGTTTACCAAGAAACTATGCAAAAGGGTCGCTTGCAGATATATAATGTGATAGGTAAGTATGGCTTTGTAGATACGAAAGACAAGTGGACTGGTCATTTGTCTGCGCTTGATAGTTCAAGGATAGATGTTATATGTGCTCTGTCGATGAAGTTGACTCAAACGGATAACTGCGTGATCAATGTAAGCTCCCATGGATGACAGGAGAAACACAAACCTGGGGAATTGGGAAAAGAGGGAAAGGGGAAAAGAGAGAATTTGGGAGTATACATCTTATGGTATTGTCTACCAAAGAGTATTAGATATTAGAGGAAACTCCAAACAAAAACCCAGGACGCTCGATCTTTCAACCTGAACGAAACTCTTTGTCAAGTTTTGCTGACACCATTTGCGATTTCATCGTTCTGCGTATGTTAAACTTCCAGGCAATGCCATCAAGGGAGGCCACCATACGAGGAAGCCGTTATGCAAAGCATGTTACACAGCATATAGCGATGGACTAAATAGGTGGTAACCACCAGTCAAATTGTGCATGAAGCTAATCGGCTCTGTAGCCTATTCGTAGACCGTGTTCCGATCCAGTTCCAGCTTTCAGCTGTTGTCAATCGCGACAGCTCATGAGGGTCATGACTTGAGTTGGCCCGATAGGATCCATCTCAAAATGCCTTGAATGCAAGGGTGATAACAGCGAATAAATCTCTCAATAACTGGTTCAAGGGTATGCCTTTCGGTGTAGGACAACAACGGCAATTTTAATAACCTGAGAACTGATTGAGGCGAGGTTATCGGCTGTTGTGTCTTCGACTCAAGTATTGCCGCGATACGCGTGTGGGACAATATCGGTTCGCCGCTTCTTGTGCATATGGTTCTACCACAGAGTTGATCGTTGACATTGTTACTGCGTACCACTTCTCCCAGTTCATTGAATCCATGTGCCTGACATATTCTATTCTGTTTCAACCTCTTTTGCAAATTCCAAGGTTCTTACCTCATGGAAAGTTTCTGCTATGAAACTTTGGATTGAATGCTGTATCCTCAATTGAGCTCCCAAATGAATGATTGGACCCAAAGATTTAGAAAGACCTATAACTAGGTAGTTTGGGATATTATAGAGTAGACGCAGTATAGGAAAGGTGTTGAGCATATAGCTCCACCAAGTCGACTATGCAAATGTAGAGCTGTGATTTGGTTGCTGTGACTTACCGGTCACTGTTCGAATGCATGTTCAACAGTCTACGCGAGCAGTTTTTCGTTGTACCAAAAGTCAGGAGCAATATTTCAGTCCGTCCCTTCACTTTCGGCCCTGACTTTTTTGAGGATGCCGCGATATCAGCCACGAAAAAACATTGCCTTGAATGTGACCCAGTCAGTCCTAGCCATAGCCACTGACAGCTTGCGGTTGATCTTCACCAACAATCATGAATATATGCACTGAGTTCATGGTCGAAAAGAGGGCTAAGTCAGGACAGTCAATGGAGCCCGATTAAACGCAGACAAACCCGTTTCCAACATGATAATAACCTCTGTTCTTGTCTTGCTGCCTACCGTTTCTATGCAAGAGTCCTGCTGCGGATTCCCAGTGAGCGGTCATGAGCATTATATGTGTCCAATCTGGAGCCTTAAATTCCCGCTCTTGCTTGACGGAGCGCCAGCAGTTATGACATTAAAGAGACACGGTATGACAGGCCTTGTAGTTTGAGCCTAAAGAAACCATTAGAGAAAATCGCATTTCGACATGTGATCAATAGATACTGAATCTCTCACCTTCTCACTCAATCCATGTAATAGTGCAGTTTTCAGGCACAAGTTCGATACCTATCTTTGGCAATTCGGCGGGCTCAGGAGCATAATGATACCTTATATATCCATTGGAAACAATATTCAACATGATCTTAGGTTTTTCAAATTTCAAGGATGAGAAATTCAGATTGATAAAACGTCGAAACATTGGAAGACAGGGGCGAAATAGACCTTTTGTATGTATCCACATCTTGCATCCATCGTGCATCAGACTAGCACAATATCCCTTGAAACAAAATGATCCACCTATGCAATCGGCTTTTTGCCAAGCTGTCGATTTATCACTTGGCAGCATGCCACGCGTCGAACAGCAAAATCCTCCATTTCAAAGTTGAAAAGGTGGCTATGAGTCTTGAGAAGTGGAAAGTTGTATGAGCCCCTAGAGCAGTTGCTTCCAATCAATCACACAAAGCAGAAACTTGATAAGAATGTGAGAACTTCAACTGAGAAGAACCCGTGATGAACCAAGAATATTCGGATCGCCAAATTTCAAATGATAAATGCCACTGCAACGTCAAGCTTTGGCACTGGCGTGCACGCTGCTTCCTTCCATGACCAGGCGCGGCCTCCACAGAGAGCAGCCACACGCACAGAAAAACGCTCGCGCCATTCCTGGCCATGTTTCAACGCCGCCATGTGCCCCCTTCAACTTGCCTTGGTGTAATATTTCTGTCACCTGGTTGGAAGGTTGCGAAACAGGAGATGCGTTTCACGCCGTCACCACTCCAACGAAAGAACAATGTCAATTTTGAACAGCTTTCCAAATGATTTTTGCTGGCGGTCCAGGGTTGCTGTCAAAGTTGACAGCAGGGTACAATTGCAAATCGGGATTTAGCGTTGCAGCGAATAGTCTTCCCGCGCGCGTTCCTTATGCAATCAAATCGCCAACCTTGCAGGTTTCTGGCCCATTTGCCTATTTTCCTATTGGATATACGGATGCGTTGCATATGCACAAGTCCATTGGAATTTCCAATAGTGGCTAACTACTGATTCACGGTAAATGTAGAGATAATTCGGAATAATTCTCTTAGTGCAATAGTAGATGACTGATAGCAAAACGTTCATTTTTCTTTTTCGGCCGAGCGGTATATAGCAACTATAAACTATGATTCTTTATATCACCTTTAACCGTTGGTTGAGTGACTTGAAAACAAGGTCTGTTCGATGATGAAATACCTTTTGGGGATTTGACCGCAGGGAAGCTTGTGCGTTGAACTATTGCATGGATACAGATCAGTTGCGACCAGGGCTAGTCCACGTAGTTATACACGATTATCAAGATAGATGGCTCCTTTATTGGTGGGTAGAGGTTGAATAGAGTTTGGGTTTCTTCGGTTCTGATAGTGCGGGCTGCTTGATTGTGGTCATCCGGGTCCTTCCAGATCTTGCATATGGCAGGCGGGAGGATTGCAATTGGTATATGTGCTAATCCCGGTTTTTGCGTAATTGGTACTGAGGACGGCATGTAATTTGAGAATGACTGTGACTGTTACAAGCTTTATCGGATATAAGCATGTCGGGAGGGATGAGCCTGACGACGGATTGCTCTGGTTGCAGCCGATAGAGCAACCTCAGTGCTTTTCAAGAATACCTAGGTTGAAAGACAGAATATCATGACATTTGACGAATGATGTGTTTACATGTAGGCTGTAGTTAGCTGCCCGAGTGCCGATTCCGAGTTGAGGATGGCCCTCAAGGTAGTATTTGTAGGTAGATAAATGTCAACTGAAAACTTTAAAGAACGAATGGACGTAACAATAGAGGGCAATTGTCACATTGAGCAATATAAGGGGTAGTAATATAAACCATGCGACCCAAAACAGGCTCGGCTGGGATGTTTGGAGATCTTCTTATGACGGAGTAGTATGGCGCCGAGACTGTACTCCCAGGCCAGTGCCTGATGGTATACAATGGAGAAAGCAGTTGTACATGTACGAAGTGTAGTTATACGATAAATATAGGCAGTACAAAAATAGGTCTGATATGCCTCGCTTGACATTTAACGAGAGGTGCAAGCGCGGCAAAAGACACGAACGCTGGGCGTTCTGTTGGAAGTCTTAAAGAAGAAAGGACCAGCGGCGCGTCAGTAGTGCAATCGCCATCCATGTCATTGCATGCACAAGTGGGCAGGAGCTATCCCCAAACGAGGCAAGTGCACTGGACAGTAAGGGCAAGCCACGACCCGCCACAGATGCAACAGCCCAAGACGGGCCAACCATTTGCAGGCAGACAGGAGAAACATCCACATTCGGCGCAACAAGCTTGCCTCCCGTCCAATCTTTGACCTTTTTCCTCCAACTCTTCAACTTGTGAACTCACCACCAAACATTCCCATCTCTTCCACCTGCTTTTCTTCGTCTTTCGCTAATTCTACAATTTCTCTCGCCTTCGTTTCGACTCTAAATATTGCTCTACTGTCCTCTTCAAGCCCTGTACTGCCTTCGTTGCCAGTATATCTTGATTTTGCTCAATCAAAATCCGTCTCTCCTTGTGACGGCCATTGCACCCTCGCTTCTCCCATTGTTCATTCTTTGGGAATCAGCCGTGCACCCACTGCAACTGCCAGATTCGCAGGCACGCGTTTTGACTTTGGCTTCCAGCCTTCCGAAATAAGCCAAGCCCTTTAGCCGTGCCATCTCTCCCGCTTCACTCACTCTCCGTCCTCCCGTCTGCATCTTGCACTCACCCCAACAACAACCCATTGCCGCCATCCATTCTTCTAATCATCAATTTGCAAGCTCTTCTCCTGGTATGCTACCATCTGTCATCGATCTTAAAACCAATTGCACTCCTTGCTGACATTTCTCAACTAGATCTGCTCGCTATGATGTTCTCCAGCAAGTTCTTCGGAGCGGTCCTCGCCATCGCCAGCGTTGCTCACGGTATGCCCTCAATCAGCTCTAATCGCTTTTGCTCGTGTCAATGAAGATGCTAACTTCGTGTCTCTTTCAGCTGCCGATTCAGGTTGTTCCTCGTCAAGCACCCTCCAGATCCAAAACCAAGGCGATACCTCTTCGCTCCAGGGCTGCACCACATATACCGGCAATGTCCAGATTGCTTCCCAAACAAGCGGCATCATTACACTCAACGGTGTTACAGAAATCGATGGAGATTTTGTTGTCGACGGAGCCACTAACATGTCATCTCTCGCCGCCCCAAGCTTGCAGACCATTACCGGCAAGTTTACGCTCAACAACTTGCAGACGCTCTCATCCCTATCCATGCCCAAGTTGACCTCTGTTGGCGACTTGACATTTGCTGGTCTCCCAAATTTGGCATCCCTTGGATTCGACGGAATTGTCAAGCAGTGCAAGACCCTCAACATCCAAAACACGTTCTTGAGTTCTCTTAATGGGATCAACTTGCAGACCGTCAACTCCGTCACCATTGCCAACAACCGAATGCTCCAAACTCTCATGTTCCAAGTTACCAGTGTTCCTCAATCCATCATCTTGCTCGCAAATGGTGATCAGTTCGATGCCAGCTTCCCCAACCTAGAGACTGCATCAAACATCACCTTCCGTTCTTGCAAGTCTTTGTCCATCCCTTCTCTCAAGAACGTGACAGGCAACCTTGGATTCTACGAAAACAGCTTTGCTACTCTCGACTGTGCCAACCTTACCTCCGTAGGCCAGACGCTTGCTATCAACGCGAACCCATCTCTTACCGAGATCGATTTGCCCATCCTTAAGACCATCGGCGGTGGCTTCCAAGTTCAAAACAACACTAAGCTCGATAATGCCACTTTCCCTGCTGTTCAGACAATTGGTGGTGCTTTGGATTTCTACGGAGGCTTTAACACGTAAGTCTTGGCAAAATCGTCTACCCCTGTCCATCTCTAACATCCCTTACAGTGTTGGCCTTCCTGCTCTCAAGGATTGCCGTGGTGGTTTCAATCTGCAGTCTTCTGGATCTGTCGACTGCACCCCATTCAACAACGAGAAGGGCCCCAACAGCGTCATCAAGGGTACTTTCAAGTGCTACAACAAGGTCAGCAATCCCGGTAATGCCGCTTCAACCCCGTCCGGTGGTAATGGCACCACGACAAAGGGCGCCGCCGCACTACTCAGTGTCCCTAGCAACACAATGCTCATGAGCATGGCCGGTATTTTAGCAGGTCTTATGATCATGATGTAAAGCAACCATACTGCTTTGCTCGTGATCTTGGTATTCGCTATTGTTTTGTTTGCATAGACATGAGCCTGGATGAACGCCCACTTGCTGCTAGCATAATGACTGGTGCCGGTTAGCGGAAGTGGAATCTCGAGGTTCAGTAAGGATGGGAGATTGATGAGAAGTCTGGGTCAACAAAGATGATTTGGGCTGCCAATTGTATGATATTTCCAGCCGATCGTAGGGGGGATCACCAAAACGACAGAACATACCCCAAAATTCCGCGCGAGCAAAACATTTTGTTACAACTTTTTCTTCCTTTTTCTACTTGTTCTCTATTGCTTTTGCTGTCGGGTTTTTTTCTCTCTTGTTGCAAAATTACACGGGCGAAGAGGATTATAACCGCGTAAAGGGTTCCTTCTTCATGGCGTTTCAACATTGCAGAAAACATGCATGGGGTGTTTGTTATATGCTGTTTGTTGCTCGAGTCTGTTGTCAGAAGGACGATCAAATAATAGACCTAATCTTAACTGCATTCGATAGCTTTTTGGATCCGTTCTAGTGACTGTGTCGATTGTTTATAGGAGTACGCTTGAGGTATGCTTTGCTTGTCAAGGTTTCAGAAGTGCTGACTGACAAGGTGACTGACGAGGATATGATTGTGTGAAGCAAGACTTTGGATGTATTGTCGGAAAGACTCGTGCTACTACTCGGAGCTTGTTGTTGGGCTACATAACGACATACTGATTGAACTCTACTAAGCGTCAACTCGATTTGCAGTTATGTCATGTAGGTTCAAATGCCTCTCACGCCTCTTACATGCATCCGAGATCCAAACCTTCACATCTGATTCTTGCTGGTCATTCATTCGTGTGTGTATACCTTTTTCCTGCACGTTTCAGGCTTCCAGTCACTGCTCAACTTCTATCATCCCCTTCAACCATCGTAAGCATATGTCTCCATACTGTAACATGTGAATTCTTCACCCAGCTTCTGCCTGTACCTACCGCCATATTCAGCTGTTTCTTCGTGCTCCCGGGTGACTCCCGTCTTCATGCTATGTCTCGAGTATCGTAGTAGTTGTTGCATCCGTTCGGGTAGATGTATCACGAACTTGGGACAGGGGTGCTGCGCGAACTGTGGTTGATCCTTGAGTACAGAATGGGGTGTATAAGAGTGAGTTGATCGCGGGAGATTGGTAGGTATGTGAAGCAGACTGGGCTTATTTCGTTGTGTGAAAATGGTGCTGGTACGAAGAATTCGTCTTTCTTTGAGGGTTTTGCTGGAGGTTGTTGGTGAGTGGTTCTTCGCCTCCTGACAACTTCTGTGGCTCTTGTTCTGCTAATCATGTTCTGCAAATGCGACGAGCTAGCTGGCCAAATACAAGTCTCCCAGAAATCTAAGACTCTTCTCACGCCTTTCGATGACCTTGCCAGTGGCCTCCAGTGATCTAGAATGAGGTCATTTGAATATTCCACTTCGCGCTGCGCTTCTTCTGCTCTTCTTCCCACAGGCCCTGTGTGTAAATGGCGTTTCGTAGCATGCCAAAGTGTGTGTTCCGCAGGCGTACGCCGGATAAGTATATCTTCTCGGTTGGTAGTATAGATAGGTCTCTGACATTGTGTCAGAGATAGGGTCGTGTCAGGTATCCCTTTATCCAGACGCCTGAATTGTTCGCGCTTAAATTGTTGCCTACTGGAGTTGCTGCTTGGTGCATCGCTCGCTGTCTATAGTTGGGGAAGGTGCATCGTGAAGTTCCTAGGTTAGAGGAAGAGTGTGTGTCTCCGAAGGTCCGAGGAGAGGTTCGTAAGGTTTGTCACTGGCGCATATGACCTACAGATCAGAATGAAGTTGGCCAGAAAAAACCTCTACACTGTCAATAGCATCTTCAACGAGACTAATGGATAGTCGGCAGTCCAGCTCTATCCGCATAGCTTCGTCTTGACGTCCCCGACTCAGCGAAGGGTTCTGCCATTACACTGGCTTGAAGTGGTCTATTTCTCGGAAAGTTGCAACCTGGCCAAACCAGATACGTCGGAGCCGATGTCGCCTACGCAAATTACGTGATAGAGGGTTGTTCTCTAGTAGCAATCGACAAGAAACTGCGACTGAGGAAAGCAATCTGGATGATATGCTCAAGATTTGGAATCGAGACGTGGCAGAAAGTTTGAGAAAGAAGTTCGGTACTGACTGAAGTGCGACTGATCTAAGCATACAACATGTTTTCATACTCTGTTATTCTTGCCAGGTTGATCAGCCCGCCTCCTTCCACATGGGCGGATCTGGCCCATTGTTACGAAGCTTGGCCCCTAAAAGTCCAAAGTGGCTGCGACGAATATGCCAGAAATTTCAAGGCGCCTACAATGAATATTCGCAGAACACAACCGCCAAGCGATTGCCTTGGCTGAAGAGACGCGCCTATTTACACCGCCTTGTGATGTTCATGGCTTTTTTTTAACTAGCCATGTCCGCAGACAGGGAACGATTGGACTGTAGCTTTCCAGAGTAATTACCGAGTGATCAAAACCTTTCTTAAGAGCGGCAATTATAGGTAGTGGCCAGCTGAATTTGCATCACTGTAAATATAAATGTTTCGTACTTGTTTACCCTGTTGAGTCTTGAAAGCTGATTTGTCCGTTACACCCTGGACTGGATGGCTGTCAGTCAGGTTGTCAGCTAACTTCAATCTTTTGGTACTGGGATGTACATTCGGAAATATTCGTTGTGAATCTCTCCTATTCGTTTTGGAAGTTTGTATCCAATGCTATCGTTGCCGTTGTTCAAGCATGGCGGGTTCGAAATAGAGCATCATTCACTTTTCCGTGGGCATATCGATAGGCATATCATGTCGTCGAAGCTACAATGTTATAGGAGATTTTGAGAGGTATTCAAAGAAAGGTGTTATGGACATTGGAGCAGGCGCGCTTCAATACTCTGCTGTCAAATCGTTTCCAATGTTTGTTTCGTGTTAATTTCAAGTTTCAACTTCACCAGGCAGGCTCAGCACTGCAGACTTTACTCCTGAACGGCGGGCTCTCCAGGCTAAAATCCTGACGACTCATACATCAGTCACAAGTACAACATCTTTCGACTGATGTGAGCCTGATCAGTGATGCCTGCTAAGCTTTGTCTCTTCAGAAGTCTAGATTTACTCAAGAGTCAAGTAATGGCCTGATAGTTGCAGGATTGGTCTCGCATGGTGATAATCAGGTCATCAGAAACAAGCTGAGCTGTTTACGCGAGAGAGATAGGTAGTGATCGCTCGATCAGGCAGAATGTCCAATGCATATGCCCAACAGACTCTCATCTCTTCTCTCTCAATCAACGAGTAGTATTGCGTCACGAAACCGAGAAGACACTCTCAGAGTATGTACTGTTATGTACCATGATTTAAGGCGATGGGTTCCCATTCTGGCCAGTGGTCGGGTTGTGCCGATATCCCACGTACAATGTATGTACTCTTCAACATCGGGACACCCGCCCCCTTCTCTCACCACGATCTCGGGCCCTGAATCTGATCAGGCACTGCAACCTTTTCGGCGCCCGACCCGACAGACGGGGTCGGTCGGTTATGCAGTGCACCATATACAACCCAAGCTCTCACAACAAAGCAGGAAATCGGAGATCTGACTTTTCTCCGTTTCGTGCGACCGGGGAGACGAGCCGTCCGTCTCCTGCATCGTGGTGGCTGATTTCGCTCAGTCTCCTTCTACGGTGCTACGAGAATCCACGCTCACTTCAGTCTTGTCGCTGCTGCCGCCGTTATATTCATCGCATACGATTGGATCCGCGTACGGGAACGGTGATGGAAGATTTCAGGCGACCAGCGGACACGAACAGTATGTGTGTGGTTAATTGGACGAGTGGTCGGCTGGTTACAGCTGGCTCGAAGCTGCTGAGAACGCTGCTTGGAGCGCCAAACAAAGTCCATGGTTGGATAATGTGGTGACTTGTGAAAGGCGATGACATCAAACACTACGGATGCTGCTATGTATTGTATCTACCAAGGGATTTGCTAGCTGTCCTAAGTGTAATCATTGACCTCGTTCATCTTCGCGTGATTGTACAAGGCGTCTTCGATCAAGCAGGTGGTCGTTACATTGGATCCATCAGACTTGAAATCTCGGGGGACGACACTGTGAACAATATCACAGAAGCTCAAATTTTCCCAAACCATATACGAAGAGGTTAATTATAGCAGCTGGTATGCTTTAGAATTGGAAAAAGTAACTTTACACTTCTACAAAACATCATGACTGGCCAACCTGAAAAGCATGATATATCTCAAAAACGAAGGAAGACTTTTTCCCCTTTCGCGGTGTAACTAACAGGTACAATTGACCGCAAAAGAAAGTGGTCGTGCTTGGATTCACCAGAAAAATCGATCCACGGCAATGACAGGATGGTAGGCTGTAAGTACCAATGACACCGCGATTGCCTAGGCGTAATATTGCAATGACGAAATGTTTATATTGTTCATTGTACCGAATAAGTCACTAGGACTCGAATATCATATGTCCATCATCGATAATCAGACGGTTTGGCAGGCAACTTGCAAGGCAGGGGGATAGAAAATTTCATGCGTCAAATTTGCACAAAAACAGCGTCGATCTGGCATGGCTAATCCACTTTTGAAGTGGTGTGCCAACCGGCAGAACACTGCCTCAAATCTATGCATGATAGACTAGTTTGATTCTTCTATATGACGATCAGTCTCAGCCTGATCGGTGTTTCTTAGACCTCTCAAATCGTGAGAAGCTCAGCTATAATGGTGGTCACAAAACAGAGACACCAATATCAGAAGTCTTATTTCAACAGCATCTGAGAATTCTGAACATGTGTCAGGTACCTTGGAGGGTATGTAGAGTATCACACAGGCAAACATAGCGAAAAATCTCAACTTTCAAGTGACCCTATATATCTGGACCTATGACTTTTTAGTGAAGTTGGACTACACTGCTATTATTCCCGGAAGTAAGTGTCTCGCTACCAAATTTGCAACTTTTGTTTAGTAATCACTCATTATGTAAGTCAAGTTATGATGCTGAAAGCGATTTTTATATGGCTTGAAAGTTCTCGGAAGCGGCATTTCCAATGCGGTTAGCGTTCCGTTAGGGTGAAAGATGAGAGCATTGAATGGACCCTTTTGACACTAGTAGTATAATCTCGCTTCGTAGTCTCACGCAAGCGTCAATGATGCGTAGAAGTATGTGCGACATGAAAAGATCCTGACAGTCCCAAAATAGTTGCTACAGCATACAGCTCCATACGCATGAGTATGCGTAATCTCAATGTCTTCATTTCATGTCTAATGATGCAGACGACAAGAATGATTATTATATTTTGTGTTGTACAATGGTTTTCGAGCTGTATAGCCAAACCAGATTCGCTAAAACGAGCATTGACATGACAAAGGGCGAAGCGGCCATTTCCGCTATGAACTGACTATCCAAGCCAATTCATCATGCTATTCCTAACACGTTGTACTCCTGGTGTTGCATTTCCGAACCGACCTCGCCTCAAATGCAGAGTAGATGCTGTAATCCTTCCCGGTTGCTGAAATGCGAATCGTAGATATTGATGTACTATCCAGAACTTCATGCATGATTGCCGGGTTCGAAAAGAATCACGACACTAAAATATCGTTGCATGATTATACTGATAACAAGAAGGGGTATGAAATCGTTACTTCATGATTATTGGCGAAACTGAATTTGTTGGAGCAGAATCTCGAGGGAAGGATCATCGTCAATGAATTTGCCTTGAGCGACATCGTGCGACTGCAGCGTGTCCAAGACATGTCCATCTGTGATTGCGCCGAGTTCCTACAAGTTCACTGGTTAGCGAGATTTCCACAATATTATTGTGAATGGCGGCATTGCTCCGTAGCTGATCCACTTCAAGTTTGTGGCCTAGATGCGCCAGAGATGCGAATCTTACAAGAGAAACTTGAGGTATCTGGAACTTTCGAGTCCTAAAGCTGAAATCTCAACTACGGTACACTTGCGGAGAGTGAACTGCAATCAAATTTCTCTCATTCCGAGTGAATGGTACCCAATCATCGACGCAGCAGAGATCGCGGGCGGCCCTGGCTTGGAGAAACTTACTGTTCGTAACTGAGCATCCAATTGTTGAAGTTGATGCAAATTTCCGGCGTGAGGGCGATGCCCACCGAGTATCTGGGTTCTCGCATTCGCCCAGCGTTGCGCTGCGACCGCTCTCATGTACGCGCGCTGACATAGAAATCGCCGAACACTCGCATCTACGATAATTCTAGGGAATGTCAGTTAGCGATGTCATTTGAACCTAAAAGCTTCAAACAGCTAGCGTCAAGGTCGGGAAGGATCATTTCTCCGAGAAAAGTGTGGATCCGCAGGCGATGAGTTCGTGTTGTACATTCCCAGCGCCTCGATTCCAGAAGTTTGGGTCGCTACTTACAGCTTGAGCTGTGATTTTTCCGCTTCTTCGTCGCCGGAAGGATGAGCCGCAGCATTGGTATAGCTATTCGCTAGGACGGCTTGTCCTTCAGCGATACATGCGCGTATCAAGCTATAGCCCTCGAGATAGTAATCCTCTGCCAAAGGGTTTACGTGAATCGCAGCAAGATAGTATTGCAAGCTTCGAAAGTCGTTCATAATCTCGGCTATTCGCATTGCTCGTGCGTGGTTTACTGTAAATCTCAAGTTAGCTCTTGAAATACATCTGGATATAGCCAATATGATGGCTGCCATATCACTCAAGAACCTACATCCATCTGCCATGCTGAAGAGTCTAGCCGGGCTAAAGGTTTGTGTTGATACCAAGGCTCAATAGTCCAGTGTCTGGATGTTCTAACCTGGACCTTGTAATTTCTGGGTGGCGGCATAGGAAGCGAAGGCGAATGTCACCAAGATATGTATAGGATGGACACGTTAAAAAGGAGAGAAAGAAAAAAGAAGATCGTTCACAAGTGTTGCATGTTATTCACCAGTGACAGGCAAGGATTGAAGCCCACTGCAGAAGGCCGCGCTCGGCTTTGAGCCAACGACATTATGTCCTTTCGCTTCTGAATAGAATGGTCGCATGGGCCGGGCCGTTAATGGAGTGGAAGGAGAATGCTATGGAGGTCATTTGCGGAAGCCAAACAAGCAGCCGACGGATGAAGCATGGACGGAAGTGGATGAAGAAGAGGAAGAAAGGAGGAAACACTAGCAGCTGGACACAATGCAATCTGACGTCCGGCGCAAAACTTAGTCGCGGCACAACAGCAAAACAGAAATTTCAACACCGTCAACGGTCGCATTCTTCGCGGCTATTGGAAGGCTCTGTACGAAGAGCAAGTCCGCGTTTGTGAAGGACCCAGCTTGGCATGTTGGATAGTTCAGCTGTATACTCATGAGGCATCGCCAGCCACGAGGCCGCTAGCTTTCGCCAGGCTTGCCGTGGAGGGCAGCGTGGATTGCCAATCCAGTGAAAAAATCCCCGACCTTCCTAATACCAAATATCATTGGCCCAAGTGGTGAGGGAGAACGGCTACTCTACGGATACCGATCACCCAGTCCTTGCTAAATCCCAGTGGACTGGTGTGCGAGGCCCTGCCGCCAGCAAGGTTTTGCAAGCGGTAGACAATATCGTCAATTGCACTGACAGCTCAAGTCGACCCTCAATCCTTCCTTAGTAAAGTTTGTTTTGACGAACTCTGCAGTGTTACAGGAGGGCTAAAAGTGCCGCATCCGCCTGAGTCCATCAAATCACCTGGGCATGAAGTTGAATCTCCACAAAATTCGTGCCACATCGTGGCTGAGCGATGCAGCCACTGCGCTTCCAAGCCATCAAATCTACGTGATCAACATCTCCTGTCGGAACATCGGAGTGAATCTGACCATTTCTACCAGTAGTATGAGGAGTTACCTTAGACTGCTAGATAATACAGTAGTCAATTGATGGCCTTACTCTAGCCTGAATATGTCAATGTGCATAAACGACTCCCGGACTCCCGGCGCGCATATCTCTCAAAGTGAAAACGTCACAAGCCCAAGCAATTGGCACGTCTTGAAGGCTCGCAAAGTGCCATTGGTGCGATACTCTATCTTGGGATATTCTCTGATACTCTGTCCTGCTTTCATGGCCTTTTCCATTGTCGGACTTATCCGTTCTTCGAGGCAAGTATGGCATGATTTTCCCTTTAGTCCCACGACATGTATCGACACCTTTGCTTTTTGGCTTCAATACAATCGCAGCCTGTACAGTGCTTTGGAACCATTGTTGTACTGTTCAAATTATCCAGATCCATGAGCTTGAATGGTCAAGTCCCATATCTTGTGCACTGCTATTGGCTGCCTTCAATTCGATATCCCGTCTTCCACAACGCCACCACCGTTTGCTGTCTACTGTCAAGTTGAACGGAAGACAGTTCTTCCTTCTGTAATTACGTGCTTCGCACGTGGTCATTGGCCATGGACTGGATAATGAGCTCTGTCCTACCGGCTTAGTGCAGTTTCTCCGCCTATATGTGGCTCACATCTAGCACTATGGTTGTTTAAGCGACCGTTCTGGCCTGACGAACTCTGCCTTTAAAAATATACGAGCCTTACCAAGCAGGTCCCGAGTGCCTGGTGCATCGTTCCAGGGGCTTGGTCTACAGCAGTCCTTGGACAATGGACATTTCCTGCACTAATTATTAGTAAATGTTTCACAGACCCTATCTATTACACCACCTCTTTCGATAGCCGATCGGCACAAATCAAGTTTCTGAATCATTTATCGCTAAGTTATATGTTGGTAGTAGCACAGGACATGCACATACAACCTCAATTCTGACCAATCAAAGAGTCAATGTTCCTAGGAGGGTTGTATTATGCATTGAAGATGCTCCGTGGTTTTTGCTAAGGCTATCAGCGAACCCCGTGCCCACATAAAAAGTGAACTCCTGTCGTCGAGCGGCGATGGCAACGTCATGTCTGCCAATATGACCTTTAGAGGGCTGAACTCTGCGGTGGCAAGCATGCATTTTTATTAATGCCAGTATACAGGCCCAGCTCAGTCTTTGTCCGCAATTGCTTGTAGTCTTTCTTCGACCTCTTCCTCGGTGAGCTTTCTGAAAGCCGCATCTGTTCCTTCTTGGCCGTCAATCTTTGGTCCACCCACAATTCCGATTTCCAATTCGTTCTTCTTGAAATCCACGCTAAGCACTGTATTGAGTGTGGTGATGCCTAGCTCAACAACGTCCTTCCAATCACCTTCGGCGCAGTCCTTGTTCTTGACCTTCTTCTCGAGAAAATTGAGCGCCTCTTGCATTTTTGGACCTGTGGCAGTGCCCTTGAATCCTGCATAATAGCCTGCCGGGTCGCACTTGTATAGTTGCGGTCCGAATTCCGAATCGAGTGAGATCAATGTGATAGCAATTCCCAATGGCCGCATGTATGCCTATCATTTGTATTAGCTTGAATGATCGTGATCCAAATATGTCCACGGTCTGAAACGGGCAAAAACCTACTCGCTGGGTGTACACCTGGCTGATATTGGCCAATCTCTTCGCTAGAACGTCGCATGGCATCTCATATCCGTACTTGTATCTGAATTCGGCTGCTTCCGCTCTTGCCTTGTCGACCGAAGCTCTAGCATCTGCAATGGAGCCAGTCATCACACAGCCAACCGAGGGAGAGATTTTGTAGACGTATGAGACGGATGAGGGGTCGATGAGCTTATCCTGTGGCAGAAATTAGAAGCATTCATAAGCTGACGTTCTGATAATACATACGGGTACTTTCTTTTGCGATATTACCACTGCGCAGTCTTTGCCTTTGACGCCAACAGACATAATGTTGGCAGCTGTTATTGCTTTGAAGGCATATTCTACCACTTATTAGGCCCCCAAACTCGACTCTTCTAGTGCGAAGAAGCATACCGACTTGATACAATCTACCCTGATCAGAGAAGATTGTGATATGCCGATCATAGGCAGCGCTACCTGCACACAATGTTAGTATTCTGGAGCCCCACAATGAAAGAGAGGGCCGAAGCGCTCGTACTAGACATGATGGCGAGGATGAACGGTCTGGAGGCGGATTTGGGGCACAGTGAGGGTTGATAACAAAGTCGTAAATCGCTCAAAACTTGAATTGATGGTTTATTAGTTGGTATACAAGAAGATGCACATCAATTAGAGCTTCTAGGCAGCTTGACAACGCGTCGGGTCAAAGCTCCCCAAGCGGGCCGACAATTCGGCCCGAAGTTAGCGCAACAATTTTATCTTGAGATCAAAATCTTATGTCCACCGCATGAGTTGATGATTTTTCTACACAGCATATTCGCGCTAGATCCTCACGAAAAACAAAATGACGGTAACTACAGCTTCACCAGGACCTAGAATACCAGCATGGAAAAGAATAGGGCTCAAGTTAGCCTCAAACGATGCGCCTCAGAAGAGAAAGCTAGATGAGGCAGTGGCAGTTGGTACGGGTGAGAGATCATCAGGTACTGAGCGTCCACTAAAGAAGAGAAAGTCTGTGCAGTTTGCGGACGACTCCAAGGCCGACGATGGAAATAGCACTGGTGCTCTGCTTCGCAATTACCTAGATCATCAACAAGGAGGTCATGGAGAGTTCACCGAGTCAGAAGCAGCTGAATTCAATGATTTAAAGTCACATCCAGCAAATCTTGAGGCTGGAACTACTAAACCAAGCCATCACTTATCGAAAAAGAAATCTCGCAACACCATCAAGAAGGGCAACTCAGCAGATCCCAACGACACACCGGAATATCTGGCCTATCTGACAAGATTCGACACTGATCGACCAAACTGGAAATTCAACAAACACTGCCAGACGCAACTTCTCAAATTCGCCTTTGTCGACAAACGATTGCCATTGGATCACTTTGAGGCATTCGTCAATTACGTTGAAGGACTACAAGGCCAAGCAGCAAAACAGAAATTGATTCAAGAGGCTCAAGAGATTCTAGAAGAGACCAAGGAAGTCATTGAGCCAGAAGAAGCTGCTGAACTTAGCGACGACATGGAAGACTCCAAAGCTCGCAAAGAGGCTCGCATCGCTGCTCTAAAACGTCAATTGATGGGTACCAAAATCAGAATACGAGAAGCTCAGGACAAGGAAGACTCAAAATCAGTCGAGTTCCAGATGAAGGTGGCCAAAAGAAAGCGTGCGGAAATTGTTCTAAGAGCCCTTGATGCTGCGATGGCTCGTATCGTCCCACCCAAAGTAGTTGCTAATGAGGAGCACTTACGAGGGAAGAAAATCATTTTCCCCAACGAGGATGGACCAGTGACCAAGAAAAGACGACTCAGGCTGCGCAATGTCCGAACAGGACTTCCAGACGATGATGTGTCTAGTGTCAGCTCAATTGATTCGGATTTGCCAACAAAGCTAGCGAAACGTGGCTCCACCAAGGTCAAGGACAGCGGCTCATCCTCTGGCAATGGATCAAGCAATGAAAGCGGCGCGGACAGTGACAGCTCATCTTCAGAGTCCGGGACTTCGAGCGGATCAGATGGCTCGAGTGGATCGGATTCGGACGGCGACTCCAGTGACAACGACAGTTCCGACTCAGGATCGGAATAACGTGCCACAAATTCTGCATTGCAAAAGAATGGAGAGACTCTTTAGAAAGGGAAAGAACGACATGATCAAGATTCTCACTATCATCGGGATCCAGTGCGAAGGCGATGATATGGCAGGCTACTAGGCTCACTTCGATATGCCATGCTGCTTGGACCGCTTGCTTGGAAACTCGAGTCGGTAACCGTATTGCAGCGTAGCCTTGGTAGACATGTTCTAAATATATATACCTGCATTGACAGTTGTTTTACTTCCTAAGGCCCTTTTTCAAGCTCGAACAAGAATTTCCCCGGCTTACCTGCAATTAGATGCTTGGCTGGAGACAAGTTTAAGTGCTCGCATTGAGATGATACAAGAAACATCATCCTTCGACCTTGTTATCTGTCTCAGTCAACATTTTTTTTTGGCTCAAATCGAAGCTCAGTGCTCACATATTTGGTCAGTCAATTGTGAATAAACGGTAGTTTTCAATGCCGCTTCAGGACGTGTGACAGTCAATTGTAATTTCAGCTGGAAAGCTCCACGGTCTTATTTGACCTCCTCGTATGGAACGCCTAGTTCAAGGAACTGGGAAGCAATAAATAGCAACCTAGTCAAACACACAGAAAGATCATGGTGTGATCCTACTTTGATCACCAAGGCTACCTGTGTTGGCTCTTGTCACGTCACCAGTAGACTGGTCGGTGCGAGACTCAAAAGTGAAGGCATGCTCGGCCTTTGTCGGCATTGCACAAGGCAGATGGGCTGTATTACCGCTGTCAAGTTGCGGCGGCATACTTCGGTTTCGCAGTAGGTTTCCTACACGGTTTACGCCACCTTCATGCCATACCACAAGAACTCTCTTTACTTCTTAGGACACACCTACAGCCAAATCTCACAAGTTATCGTTCCCTAGCTTGCGTTCTGTGTGGTTCGTCTCAAGCCCAATAGCAATTCATTTATGTCTAACTACATGGGAATTGCATCGTGGCTGTGTGTAAATATCTTAGGAACCATTGACGGCGGGTGCGGTCGCGATATGGGCCGGCGCTCGATCAACCAATCTAAACGCCAACGCTATATTGCATTGATTTACTTTTTCATTCAAAGCGGCACAAATACATGCGCTTGAATCACTTGATTTACAATTCCTGCTCCAAGTATTCACGGCGCACGCATGCAAAGTGCCGCAACCTCCCTAAGTTGGTTTACAAGCTAAATACAAGGCCTGTCAGCGTAAAAGTGCATCGTGATAGTGAAAAAAGTTCCAAGTTTGCGGTCGCAATATGGCAAGGCCTCGACAATAACAAAGCTGCCACAGTGCTGACAGTGAAAATACGTCAGCATAGCGAGATTTTTATTTCCATAGTTGAACCACCAGCCAGGAATTCATTTACTTATACATAATCCTGACAGAAGATCTCCCGTCAGATGCAAAGAAATGACTTGCGGTCATACCTGTTAGCTAATCCTGAATGAAGGAGGTTAGGAAATGAAAGTTAATTAGCAAGATATATTGCTGAACGAGGCGCAATTAGTGTGTAAATGAAGCCCCTAGACAGCAAATTCTCCACATCCTTGAATTTACAGAAATACCTTGCCGACAACACCTCGTCAAATCCTAGGCTTGCAAATCCTAGGCTTGCTTTGGATTGCTTCAAGGGACTCTCTAGTTTCACTCTCATGGGCCTCAATAATCAGTTTACTCCCGCTCATGACTTTTGGTCCTGGGAGGCGTCTCTTCAGTTGTATGATAAATACACAGGTATGATCAACTCCAACACCAAGAGTCCAAGACCGAGATGTTGAGGTCGTGCTTGCGGCGCAGCCAAGTGAGCCGTGGCGGCAATCTGACCATCGAGGTCTTTAATAACGACCAGACGCTCTTACAGACTGTGAGAAGTGCCGCTCTAGTGTAATCTGCACCTATTTCAAATCCACTGCTGCGGCTCTCCATACGCCCTCCAATGGTCAGCAGTGAGCACCTTGAAAAATGCCACGATAGCCCAGTCTCCCGCGCAAGAAAGACACCAAATTAGCCAAATCATCCTGGCCGGGTTCTGACATGGACCGCAGCTCATGATGTTCATTTAGTCCATCTTTAGCAACATTGCTCCACGAATGCTTACCGCCACACCTTGTTATTCTTTTCCTGTCCTAGACATGTTGCTCTGGGCCGTAGACATCCTGGCTTGCAACCACCCTACGCTCATCATTTATGTTATGTTTTTAT
Organism: Microthyrium microscopicum; assembly: GCA_010405405.1. Classification (NCBI taxonomy): domain Eukaryota; kingdom Fungi; phylum Ascomycota; class Dothideomycetes; order Microthyriales; family Microthyriaceae; genus Microthyrium; species Microthyrium microscopicum. The sequence continues at coordinate 274,886 of MU004240.1, read as the reverse complement.
TTCAGTACAAGAACAAGGCTTTCATGTGCGCCTTGCCGCGTTTTGGGTCGGTCGCGACATGAGCCGATGGCTCAGCTAGGCGAGTTCGAACGAAATTTGGGTTTCCTGTCATGCATCCTTTCTGTTGTGTTGATATAAAGGTGATCGTGAGTATTTCGTTGCACTACATCTTCTCATTTCCTTCCCAGTAGTGCGCAATACAACTTCATTTACCCAGCCCTGGATCCTTCACTTTCCTATATTCGGTCACTCAATCATTTAGTCACTACGCCAAACTTGCTCACTGTAAGACTTCGAACGCTTACAGTAAAACCTATCACATTCAATCCCCTCTAGGCTTAGTGTGTAGTGAAGCCACTCCCTATAAGGTTGTCATTTCCAACAGCATCTATATAATAAGCTACACAAGCGATCTACTGCCTCGTCATCCACCACCAGTTCAACCCAACAAACGCATTTGTTACACTCTCTAGGGGCCCCTTTCACTCTATATCTTCTGTTCGCACTGATACACTCAAACACCATTATCAATCATGATCCCTCAAGCTCTAATCCTCCTTATGGGAGCCGCTGTCTCCATTGCCGCACCGGCAGGAAGCAAATTGAGCCTCCAAAATGCTACCGCCCAAACCGCAAGTCCGAATCTCCCAGTTCTACCCGGTCTTCAATCTCCATCCGCAGTGACTCCAGCCATTGCCCTCCGATACGTCACCCTGGGCATCGGGCACCAAAACTACACCTGCAACGGCACCTCTCTTATCTCTACTGGCGCAACCGCCGCGCTCTTCGATATCACGGACGTTGTAACTGCCCAACCAGAGCTCATTCAATTCATACCAGCCGTTGATCTCGCCTGGTCTGGTCTCGCGACCGATAACATGGCCAACAACAAGGACAAGACATGCGACACTCAAGACTTCAGTCGTAGTGTTCCTCTTGCCCGCCTTACAGACGACAACCGCATCGGTTTCCACTTCTTCGCCGCCGACAAGAGTCCCGTCTTCAATCTCAATCTCGCCAGCCCACCTGCTGTCCTCACCTCTGCGAAGCTTGGAGATGTTCCTGCGCCTTTGGGCGCGACTGCAGGTCCAGGTGGTGCAAAAGCCGTTGACTGGTTACAATTGGGGGACAATGGCCAGGGTCGAAGCTCAGGTGGTGTCACCTATGTGTACCGTGTAGAGACGGCCGGTGGATCGCCACCTGCAACATGCAGCCAGCAAGGTTCGGTCGTTCGTCAGCCATATGCTGCCGAGTACTGGTTCTATGGCCCCTCATCTGCATAGGTTTCTCATTCAATGGGGTATACCATTTTGATTTTTGCATTGCGTATGGCGTTGGGCATAGGAAGGTCTTTAATTGACCATATATACCACTGGGGCTGAATTTTGATTACCATAGACTCGCATTCTACCTTTAATACCACCATTATTTCTTCGTTATGCCTGTCATATTCGAACCATTTCGTATTACTTTTGTGAAATTAAACATGTGTTGCTCTCTTCATGTACAAACATAATTACAGTGCCGCTAAGCTTTTACCTTCATTCAAGCTACATATGACCGACAACTCCCTGTAAGAGGCTTGTGTCGGTATCGAAATATACTCGAGAATGTTACGTCGCGAAGATTTAGGTTTCAATCCTGTGCGTTCTCCGTGACCGTCAGCTAATAAGACTAATTTGCCTTCAATGTCACCAAAAATAGAGCAGTCATGTGCACGAGTAATACATACCTGTGTACCGGTTGCCGTAATTCTAGGCGAGTTCTCAGTCTATAGTATGTGTCAGCACTTACTTCCGTTCGGAAATTTCTACCAGTGACCTCGGGAGTACATCCAATGTCGAACTTTAGAGACATTGCGCAACGTAGATTCTATAACTGTAAAAAGATTCGGACGCTTGATTTGCAGAGAACAGCGACAGGAAATACATCTAGCTCGGATGGAAAACCTAGTATTCATTCATGTCACTCCTCCAAATAAGCTGGGTCATACAAATCTTTGTATCAGGATCAATCTAATAAAAGAGTTGAAACGCCGCACCATTGAACGTTAAGGATGAAAAGTCAGTTAGTTAGAGAGCTTAATATTGGTTTCTTGGCCAAACCAGTCCAGCAAATATTTCGTTACTTCGTTTAGGCCTCGTAGTGCCTTAGCAATAAATCTTCTTTCTCCTTCAACTTCAAGGTCTAAGTCAACGATGCTACCACATGGCTGCCTCTGAGCTTGAAAGCATCATAACTTCTATAACCTATTTAGGTCCAAAGCTGAAAAACTTGTCCGCCACACCTGGCGAAATGCTTTTCAATATTTCCCACTCGGCCTTGCCAATCAAATCCTCTCCCATCATCTGCGTCGTCCCTGCCCTCGTCCACTGGATATTTGCCTGCAGCTTATGAATCTCCTCCAAACTTAAGCCACTCGCTTTTACAGGAGTCTTGGGCAGTCCAGTGACTGTCCATGGCTTCACTTTATCTTTCCCACACCAAGCTGGACAGCAGTACACGCCCGAATCGGGTGTCTTGCCGGTTCGTGGCATTGGTCCAGAAAGCCCACAGCGGATTCGCACGCTGGAATGCAGCTTTTCGTTAGTACTGACGAGTGGCTGCGCAGGCACATAAGGCTCGCCGCTTTCGTGGTTGTAGCGTGTGTAAGCACCGGGTGTGCGAACGTGGTAGTCGAAGACGGTATAAGCGCCAGCGAATTCGTTATTGAGTATGCCTTTGGCTCTCAGTTAGCATACCATATCTATTTCCCGAAACTGTTTTTGAATAACATACCACATCCCCAGTCACGTTTGACGGTTGGAGCGGGGACTTTGTATTGATACGCCAGCATGTCGAGGTCAAACTCGACAAAGGCTGAGAGCTTCTCCACCATCCAGGCAAGCGAGATGTTAGCTCCAGAAGTATCGGCGTAGCTGCCACCAACATCAGCGTGGGCGCCGGAGAACCAGACTTGCGTGAGCGTTTGGCCAGGCGCAGGCTTCTCCCAAAGCGTGGGCGAGAAAGGTTTGCGAATCTCGTCGAGGGCTAGAGCATGAATTCCATTCTCTACGTTGGGCGGCTGCGATTTGTTAGTCAACGACCCGTTTGCATAGTTTAGTATCATTTTCTATCTGCTTCAAAACTATCATATTTGCTCACAGGAAAACTCACCATCATGGTATCGACAAATGCGAAATCGAGGGAATGTTGTGGCGCTGAGACATCGTGCCAGAAAGCTATACGTGGTACTCCAAGGGATCCAACAGTATCAAACACGGCGACTGCCTTGACCTTGATGTTCGGTCGTGTGTAACCCAATTGCACTAGCTTTTTTCTGTATTCTGTTGGGTCTGGAAACATCCGGGGCCTAGGACCTTCAAAAGGATAGCTAGAAAAGGTCGCCTTATATCCTGGCTTCAACATCTTCTGTTGATTTTCCCAGTCTTCGAAGATTGGATAAAAATAGGTCATTCCTTTTTGCGTCAGTAGACCAACATCGTTGATGAATGCTGCTACACTGCGAACAGTGAAAGATCCACGCGAGAAACCAACTAGGACAATCTCGTCTTCGGAATCAGCAGAGTAGTTGGCTGAGATAAATTGATATGCTTCTCGGATGTGTTCTGCAACACCAGCTTCGCCTTCGCCGGTGAGTCCGCCTTGAGCTTTGTCCAAAGCATTTGCTGTGCCGATTCCAGATCCATAGAAAGTTATCTGTGAGATTGGCTGAACCAAATCACCGATTCTTTTGGTCGAGGTTGGCTTAATACTCCGACAAATCCGAGTAACGTTTGTTGGTTGCTGCAAAGTCAATCCTCCAAGTCCCAGAATATTATCTAATAAACCCGATCCAGTATCGGTACCTTCGTTGCTATTCATCCAAGTGCCTATCTATATCAGCACTCTCAATTGAGGGAGGCCTCCATTGCTTCATATCAAAAATGACTGCTTACCATCACAGCAAACTACTAAGCGTTTCGGCGGACACTTGACAATCACTTCAGTTGTTTTTGCGGGGACTGATAACACTTCTACCATTGCAGAAGCCATTTCTTCGGTTGCCGGTGAAGTTAAAAAAGTGTTCTACTCTGCTGAAGATAAGTCTGAAATATTCTTGCTTGAATTCAACTGCGAAAGTGTTTTCCGAACCTCCTCTTAGTCAAATTTCCCAGGCGTTGACAGTGATCGCATTTTTTGGCAGTAGAACATAAATTTGAAAAAATGAGAAATTACACGAGAGACGAAGAGTGGTTTATATCTGCTAGCGGCCTCGAGCACGAGGCCGGGCCTGCTTACGGCTGAGCTAAGTTAACGCCTGGCTACACGAGGTGCGGCTGAATGTTTTGGCGGTCAGCTAAACCTCCTGCGTGCCAATGAGATCTAATGTCTGGCCGTCCGAGGGGCTTGCATATTCAAGGCGGTAGTAGTCTTCGTTTCTAGCGAAGCAGATATGCAACTTGATACCAGCTGGGTGAATCATGCGTTCGAGGCTGAATCAATACCGACAGCTTTGTTCACGGCCATCATTATTGAGCACTGCTGTCTAATCTGCTTCTAGTCTTGGTATGGTAGAGACGCTGAAAGATTGGAAAGACTCATAACGTACAATTTCATCTTACATGATAAAAACCTTTTGTACAAGACGGCCGACGCATTAGCTGCGAAAACACAAAGAACACTCTGGTACTCGTCCCTCTGTACCAACTCATATTGACAATTTGACGAAGATTTCATTCTCAAATTTTCGCTTGAGCTTGCCATCTTTTATAAGAGACAGCAATCAACGCAACCAACAAATATCTGATCAATGCACCGCCTTTGCTTTGGGCACCAAGGCTGATCAGCCAGCTGAGCCAGCCACCAGTTGAACGACCCATTCGGTCAAAGTTGGGCTTGAGATCTTGCATCTTCTTGTATTGGCCCAGCTTGCCTTTGTAAGGTGGATAGCGGATAGCCAGCATGCGTTCAATCCACGCGGGAGTCGTAGTAACGGAGCGGCGATGGGTGAAGCAGTCAAAGGAAGATCTACCTCTGTACGCGCCGCTTCCAGATGTTCCGACACCACCAAAGGCGAGAGTTGGAAGACTTGCGTGGAAGAAACCATCGTTGACACTGGCACCGCCTGATCTTGTTTGATTGAGGACCTGATCTGTTTCTTTTTTGTTGCCAAATGGATAGATGCCAAGTGGGGTGTCATGCACTGAATTGGCGATTTTGATGGCTTCATCCAAATTCGACACCGGAAGGATTGGAATCAGTGGACCAAAGCTCTCGTCAGCAAGAAGGGAATCGTCTAGACTATCGACTTGCACAACGGTTGGTTCAAGGAAGCGGTCTGCCTCGTCCATATTTCCACCGATAAGAATCTTTCCCTTGCTGTCATCTAGCATTTTCTTGAGTCTAGTCCATTGTCGATTGTTGACGATGCGGCCGTAATCTGGAGATGCCTTTGCACCAGCAGGGAAGAACTCCTTGAAAGTTTTCTTCAGCTCCTCCAGAAACTGAGGTAAAATTTCCCGGTCAATAAGGATATAATTCTGCGAAACACAAACTTGACCAGCGTTGAGTATTTTGGCCCATACAAGACGACGAGCGGCCAATCTTGGATCGGCATTCTTTGTGATAATGGCGGGATTTCGGCCACCCAGTTCCAAGGTGACTGGCGTGAGAGTTTCGGCAGCCTTTTTGGCGATGATTGTACCGACTGTTCCGTTGCCAGTATAGAAGATCTTGTCCCACTTTTGCTCTAGCAGCGCTGTGGTCTCTGGGACTGCACCGTTTATGACAGTGTAGCAAGATGAATCGACATACTTTTCAAGAATCATCTTCATGACCGCAGCAGCGTTTGGCGAGTTCTCTGATGGTTTGAGAACGACTGTGTTTCCTGCTGCAATAGCACCTATGACAGGGCCCAGGCTAAGCTGGATTGGAAAGTTATAAGCGCCTATGACCAGAACTACACCAAGCGGGTCCTTGCGGATACGTGGGCTCAATGCCTTGTTCATCAACGGGATATCTGGAGCAGATTCGTCCTTCATCCATTTGGCAAGATTGTTGCAAGTGAAGATGATGTCGTTCATGCACCAGCCAGTCTCGGTGATGTAGGTTTCGTAAGATGGTTTGCCAAGGTCCAGCTTGCAGGCTTCCTGAATGGCCTCTTGATTATCTTTGAGACTATTGCGCTGTCAGTACAGAATTTTCCAACCATTACATGGCTTCACTAACCCCCAATACAGCTTGCGCAGCTGAGCTAGACGAAATTCAAGGCCTCTGGTTTTGTGACTAAGATAAGACTTCTGAACCTTTCCATAGATGCCGGCGATCTTGTCAATGGGCGTGTGCTCAAAGGCTGGAAGAGAAACCATGGTTGCGATACTTGTAGTATTACGAGGCGGTGGGCGCTTGCGATGGAGTAATCAACAGCTGGAATAATGGAGGAGTGGTGGTGGTGGTGGTGGTGGTAAGAAGTACAGGTGTTGAAGCTGTTGGGACTCTGGGAGCATTCAATTACTGACCCCTGCCAATTTCACAAGTAAAGATGCTTCACTGTTTCCCCGGCCCCGCTGCCTCGGTCGCCTCCAAGGACTCTTAACTTCTCCACTCACATCAACCGCTATAAGTTATAACTCCCAAGCATTTCACTGGATGGGCGTCATGCAGGTCATTTAAGTGCCATGATACCCCTGACATTACTGTCCCCAAAAATTACTAGGAACTTGTATCTACAGACACTCATTTGAGCCACATCAGACTGACATATGTTTCTTTTAGTACACTCCCTGCTGTAAACAATTCATATCGCTCAATTGGTCATATTTTGGTGCAGTCAAAATATTGACCTACGGCATGCAAATCTAAGAACTGGTGAACTGAATATCATCAATTCTCCATTCGAACTGTGTTGGAGACGCAGTGTTGACTTTGGCAAAGAAGTTGATCGATTGTCCGTAAGCACCAGTGAAGCCTACTGACACTTGTTGCCAGCTCCCAGTTGCGCTAATCACATCAGTAGGAATCGCGCCTTGATTGTCATTGATCCACAATTCACCACTGGTCCCCTTCACCCACGCTGTGACCGTGTATGCCGTGCCTGGAGTTGTGATGGGGCTGCCCGAAAGTACTACACCGTAGTTTGTGTTAGGTGGTGTAGTTGACTGCTGGCCTGCTAGCAACGCATAGTATGATCCAGATATGCAATCGCCATATTGACCGCATGGTACTATTTGCACAGCTGGTCCAGTTGGACCAAAGGATGAGGAAGATTTGAATGGAGCTAGGCAGCCGTTCTCGAAATCACCGTTAGCAAGAATGTTGGCGGGAGGCGTCCAGTTCGTTACGCTGTAGACGACGGTGGACTGAGGATCACTCAAGGTGCTGTCGTAGCTGAAATAGCTCGCCTCGTATGGAGCCGGGCTGATTGTGCAAATATACGTGTCCTGGGAGGAGTATTTCACAACCCAGAAAGCTTGACAACTGGGAGTGGTGGAGCAGAGGTTTTCGCACTCTGCAATGGTCGTGTCGAGGTCGGTAGAGTCGGATATCTGGGTTCCTGAGGATGGTGGAACATATCTGTATCCCAGAGCACCTGATGTAGCTACGGCATAAGTGTTTGCTGCCGTGGTAGCAGCTGGGCAGGAGACAGAAGAGGCAGATGCTGATACGCTGCTCAAACTAGACGAAGAGACTATGGAGCTTGATGCTGTTGATGCCGACTTTGAGCTTGAGAACGTGGAAGCTGGCCTGGAAGAGGTTGAAGCTGGCCTGGAGGAAGTTGAAGCTGAGCTCGACGCCGGCTTAGAACTGGATGCTGCAGATGTTGTCTTTACACTGGAGACTGGTTTCGCGCTTGAAGTGATCAAGACTGAACTTGTAGTGGATTTGACACATTTTCCAGCGCTGCACATCTTCTTTGAACCACACTCGTTTCCGCAAGAACCACAATTCTTCGCGTCGCTGGCTGTGTCTGCGCAGTTGCCATCACAGAGCTTTTCGGAAGCAAGTGATTTATAAGGACCGCACGTATAGCAGGCGCCTAAGCCGTTATTCGCTTGCGATGTACATTGTCCTGGCTTGTTGGTGTTATCGCACCAGCTCTTGCATCGGGACGAGCTATCTTTTTGTTGCGCAGGACTGGCAGCAGCAGCTATGAGTTCCAAGTGTTAGCAGAAGTTCGTTACTTTGGTAGCGAATAGGGGACATACAAAGCGCGAGAAGAAGAATAACGAGTGACTTCATGTTGAAATGATCAAATATTAATGAGAGTAAGAAGTTGTAAACTAATTTGGGGTATGAATACTATCCGATGCCAGACATGGTGGTTTTATGTCCTTGCTGTGACATCTTCCTCTTTCAAAAGGAGTTGACCATTGTTGACATTTAGCGTGCGAATTTTATGATATTTAACGCCTCTACCCGTAAAAGGGACGGCGTGGCTTACTCCAGGTTGGAAAACTTGGCATTCTCAAGGTCACCTAGAAGCGCCTAGAAGCCATCTGCCTTATTTTTACGTTAAAGTGGAGAAGGCGTTACCAAAAATCAATTGATGGCTTGAGGAGCAAGCATACATTGGATGGAACTCAAGGACAAGCTTTCCAGTCTCCGTTTTTTAGCCGACATTCAGCGAATTGTATCTCAATGGGGAGGGTTAGCAAACCAAATCGTGCCAAATTGATTTAAGTATTTTCTAGCTAAATCTAGGTTAGGGGGCGTTAGCGCTTGGATTTACAAGTATTACGTAGGGATAATACGTTATATATAAATTTTCCCTATATACGTTTTCCTACTATAACGTTGCTATATTTTGATCTATCTTAACTAAAAAGAGCCCAAAATAGATACCATTAAAGCTAACGATATTAAGATAGCTACTATTAGTATTTTAGTAATGCTAATATATAAAATACTTAACGATAAATAATGAGATAAAGAATATAGGCTACTAATTAAATATGTACTATTTAATTAGTATCTTAAAAATAAGTTAAAATAGATATATAAAGTTAAATATTAGTATACGCTATAAGCTTAGGTTAAAGTAATATCTATAGTACTAATTAGTATATAATAGATTTAAGAAGTATAAAATACAATAGCTAGTAGAGATATTTAATCTTAATAATATTCCTCTTTTATATTAAATTATACTACTAAATAAAGCTAATTTCCTATTATATATAGTGTACTATAGGCTTACTAGAATTCATACCTATATTAATATTTATTAGTACTTTAAAAGAAGTATTAGTTATATAAAGTTCTACTTTAACGCTATATTATTATACTTATACTATAAATATATAAAGTTATTATTATAATTCTACCTCTTCCTTATACTATTAAGATATAAACAATATGCTAGAGCTATTAATTATGCTAGTAGTATATATAAATTTTAGGGCTAGATTAATAGAACGTATATTAATATTAATAAGCTAGAGGGCACCTAGATTTAGTAGGAATTCTATAGTAGTTATAAAGGAAACTACTATATAAAAACGTAAGCTATAGCTACGCTTAATAGGATGTTACTAGCACTTAATTATAGCTACTTTAGATCCTTAAACGACCCCCTAATGTTAATTAATTCTAGTTTTAAAAATAGGATTTAATAAATATTTAGTAATAGTCTAAAGAAGCTATTATATAGCGACGTAGCTTATCCTATTAATAATGTAATTATATCTCTATACTAGGGTATAGAATTACCCCTTTAGTAGTAGAACTTTAATTTATAATAAGCTAGTATTTATATTACTATAGAGTAGATATTTACTATTTTAAAGAACTTATAGTAAGGAGGGATATCTAACTATAGGCGTAATATATAGATAGGATTAATACCTATAGTATATTATTAGACTATATTAGTATTACTTTAGAACTATAGAATAGCGTTATAGGAATATAATCTTATTTAGAGTCGTTTTAGGGTTTTGCTACTATTAATTAATAAATATTTAAATTCTATAGATATATTTAATATTCTAATACTATTAGAAGGAGAAGAATAAGATAATTTAAATAATATAGAATAATTATAGTATTTATTAAAGATATTAAAGTTATAAAGTAAAGTTAGATATTCTTACTAAAGGAGGAAAAGTTAATAGAGTAGGATTAGCTAATTATTTAATCTTTCTATATACTTTTAAAGCTTTTAGTATCTATTATAAGATTTATATAAAAACTATATTTTAATACTACTACTAAATTATATAAAGAATACTAGAATACTCTTACTAACGTCTATTACCTATAAGATCCTTTAATAACTCCTTTATCTTTATTATCTCTAAGTATAATTTATTTACCTCTTCCTTTAAACCTATAACTTTACCTCCTTTACTACTACTACTATTACTACTTATAAGATTATTAGCACTACTACTACTATGTTTATTTTAATCTCTAAGAGCCTAAATAATTAATTTAGATATCTTTATAATAGTATCTTTTAGTATATAAACTTCCCTAGTCCTTTTATACTTCTTTTGCGCTCTTAGAGTTAAAGTAGAAGCTCTTAAAGAGTAAGGAATTACTAAAGGAGTAGGGGTACCTATAGGATTTAGCTATAAGTCGTTTAAACTAATATCTTATTATATCCCTACTAATATCTCTTTAGGATTATTAGATAATTCTTTAATGTCGCTATTACTATCTAAAAGAATATTAATTAATAAGGTGCCCTTATCTACGAATCGTTAAGTAAGATTATTACGCATTATAAAGCTATCTTCCTTTTGTACCCTCTTAGTTTTAAAAGTGCCCTTTTTAGCGTTAATAATATTATAATACTACGTCTAAATAGGTTTAAATTAATTAAGCGCTTATCTAAATTTATTATACAAAATATTATACCCTAATAGATTCTTCCTCTCTGCTATCTATAGAGGGATTACCCTCTCTATTACTACCTTATATACTGCTTTAGTAGGTCCCTTATCTATTATAAGGTTCTTCTTAGTTTTTGTGAGGATCCTGGAGATACGGGAGCCGTAGTAGATCAAGATAGTATATTGAATGCAAAGCTAGGGAAGAGAGATCTAGAGCTACGGAGGCGCGCTGAAGTAGTAGAGGATCCGCGCACGGACCACCCACACGTGACTATGACGTCACCGTGTAGGGGTAGCCCCTCTAGGGCAAGACCGCTGTCAAGCCTGTGAAGAGGAATCATCATACGAGCCCCCCTTTAAAATTAGTGCTTCTGAACTAAACTAAATTGAAACTTGCTCCTGCCTTGCTGAAAAGATCCTTCTCTGAAAATTGCTTATGGGAGTAGAAAACCTGTGGGAACCATGAAGATAGGTGAAAAACCACTATTTTGTTGTTGTTGTGAAGCCATCGAACGTGCCGTGGAATGCCGTTTTTTGCCGAGGATGCCAAGAATGCCGAGAATCCTCCACTCGTTCCTAACTTTTGGGAATCTGCCAACGTTCCTATCCCTTCTGCTCCTGTTATTTTAGTGGGATCCTGCCAACCACTAGTTCTTCTCGTCTCCTGAGGGACTACCTAAATCCTCTTAGGGACCGTTCGTAGCGTTGGTACTCTAAGGAATAACGTGCATTAAGGAGTTTGGAATGTAGGGAAGCCGTTTTCGAATGTTGGTGGGGCATGCGTGTGCAGGGGCTGCTAAGTGGTCTGAGCGTCTACGGACGCGTGTTGAATTTGCGCGCTGAATTTCTGCGCTTTAGAATGGCTGCGCGCTCGCTTCGCGCGCTGAAGAGCCTATTCAAACCGATGGCAAGTTGCTCCCACGGGGTAAGCGCGGGAATTGGAGTTTGAAGAGCTTTGCATTATGTGAGGATCCTGGAGATACGGGAGCCGTAGTAGATTAAGATAGTATATTGAATGCAAAGCTAGGGAAGAGAGATCTAGAGCTACGGAGGCGCGCTAAAGTAGTAGAGGATCCGCGCACGGACTACCCACACGTGACTATGACGTCACCGTGCAGGGGTAGCCCCTCCAGGGCAAGACCGCTGTCAAGCCTGTGAAGAGGAATCATCACAGTTTTAAAGAGGATAGAAACTATATGCTACTACTATAGCTTCTATCCTATAAGAGTGTCGCTACTAATATCGCTATAAGTATTAATCTTCTCTAAATAGTAATATAAAACTATTATTAACGCTAGTATAGCCTAATTAAGGTTTTACTTCCTACTTCTTAAGGGCGTTAAAGATATTAGAGTTATAGAAACTAATATCTTAGGTGTTAGCATAGTAGGAACTACTCGCTATAAAGAAGGGAGTAAATAAGGCTCTAGCTAGCTCTATAATAGTAATATTAGTATAAATTAATCTAAAGATAGTAGCATAGTACTATTTTAGCGTATATTTCTATATTATAGCTAGGGCTAGAGATTCTATAGTAGCGGTAGTAATAGTATTCGCTAAGAATTAGTTCTCTAGCTAAATTCCTATACCTATAACCTTATTGTAAAGTTAAAGTTAGGATTTTAGCTAAAATATAGCTTGCTATAAGATATTTACGTAAGAACTATTTTATTAACGTTGTAGGCTTTCTTAAACGACTCTAGATACTATAATTCTTACTATTCTTACGATTCTTGCTATTATAAAGGGCGCTAGATTAACTTTATTAGTAAGGAATTAGTGTTATTTAGTAAGTATTATAGATTTAAAGACATACTAATAATATAGATAGATTTATATAGTATTTTACTACTTATAGCTATGCTAAAGATTTATTTAACTTTATTAACTTTAATAGCTTTAGTACCTTTAGGATACGCCTCCCTAATGATATTCTTAGACTTACGGATCCATAGATTAACGGAATGTCGTTAAAATAATAATAAGCTAATTCTATCTTGGTGCCGCTAAACCCTTTTAATTAAATTAAATTAAGGTTAAGCCACTAGACCTAAGGTCTAGCGGGTCGACCTCGATTTAATTATCTAACGATTTTGGGTAAAGATCTGCAAATCAATTTGGCACGATTTGGTTTGCTAACCCTCCCCAATCACTCCAGTGTGGCTCCCCCATTCCAAGTGCTAACATTCAACCAATACTTGTTAGGTAAGGCTTAAGAGACTCAGACCCACTCCAACTCCCACTATTCGGAGTTTGCTCCGTCGTTCACGAGTACACGTCCTGCCATTGCAGTCCGTAACAGATAGATCGTCCAAAATGTTCCAGTCAAATGGCCTACAGCTCGGTGGCGAAGTAACCCAAAGCACGCTACGGAGTAGATGCTGCGCAGTAAAATCGGGGATGCAAGGCAGGCTTGCAGTGGCAGGTGCACTGCTGCCAAACGGTGCGAGAAGAGATGGACCAGGAACTTGAAAAGGGGTTATGGACACATTGACATTGAAGACCACAACCCGCCATACTCAGCAGCTGCTCGGCAGTCGGGCCAAATACCATGGCGCAAATTGTTCAGAAATCTTCGTAAATGAGAAATCCAAAAGCTCCGCGAACGATAGTTCAGTAAATTGAAGCTGCAAATATTCATATTTCGTCAAAGTGTGTTTCATCCCACTACCAGGTAGGCGTAGCAAATCCAAGATCCTACCATATAGATGGGACTTTAGGATTCGGGTAATCACAGCAATACCGAAAGACATGGGTTGAATAAAGCTAATATAGTAACACAGTCCCGCAAATTTGCCTAAGGGGCATTTGTAATCTGATATCACCTTACATTGTGACTATAACCAAGTTCAAATTATTCTTACTCGCCATGGCAGAGGTCGAAGAAGACTCCTCAACAAAACATGCTGAAGCTAAAGAGAAGAATCCGTTGACGAAGGAGTTTGGTACATTTGTGAAGGAGACAATGGAGAAGTGGAAAGTCCCGGGCATTTCACTGGCAGTCATCGATGGCGAGAATGTTTATGCAGAGGTGATTTCTCCTGACGATCTTATCTTTCCATTAGCTATGGCAAAACAGTAGTGTTAACTCTTGGTAATAGGGCTACGGATACGCTACTCTCCAAGGACAAATATCGGCTACAGCTCAGACACTTTGGTATTGCGCATCCACTACCAAAGCCCATACAGCAGCAGCTCTTTCTGAGATCATCCACTCCAAATCGGAGCCTTTGCTGTCCAAAGGCTGGTCGACAACAATAGCTTCCATCATTCCTGAAGACTTTGTCCTGCAAGACGAGTGGGCGACCAAGCATGTCACTCTTGATGATGCTGTCGGCCATAGAACCGGCATGACTGACCAGTTCAATTCCACAGCCCGCGAAGAGAATGGAGTACGAGTCACGCCCAAGGCGGTTACGCGCAATCTTCGCAATCTACCTATGGTTTTGGAGCCGAGATCAACCTTCCATTATTGCAACTTCATGTATGTGGTATTATCGCATATTTTGGAGACAGTGTCAGGGAAGTCCTTGGAAAAGGTGCTGAAAGAGCATATTTGGGATCCACTGGATATGAAGTCGACCTTCCTGAACCTAGACGAGGCCAAAAAAGCAGACGATCATCTAGCAGATGGCTACTACTGGGACAAGCAGAACGGTGAATACAGATGGGTTGATTTTTTGGAAGTTGAGGAGATCAGTGGTGCGGGTGGTGCATTTTCGACAGTTCTTGACTATGCGAAATGGGTCAAGTGCCTGTTGTTTGAAACAGAACCGTTCTCGTCGGAGGTCCATAAAGACATCAAGAAGTCTAGGTCAATTGTAACCACAGCCCCAGGCGGTGGCATTGAGGTCTCGTTGTATTCACTTGGGTGGCAAAGAACACTTTATAAAGGCCACTTGCTCTATCTACACAGCGGAGGGATGCATGCTTATGGAAGTCAGGTATACTGGCTTCCTGATAAGAAGTTTGGGGTTGTTGCTTTCGGCAATACTGCATACACATCAAATGCTGTCGAAGATATACTTGCTTACCAGTTGATGGGAGACAAGCTGGGTATTCCGCAAGCCGACCGGTTCGACTTCGACAGCTCGTAAAATCTCCCTTCGCTACTTGTAATGGAACTTGCTAACATCATTTTAGATGGGAGAAGAGAATTGATTTTGCAACCGGCCAGATCGAGGATCCTATCAAGCATGCTTTCCCCAGCTGTCCAGAGACCAACATTGCCTCCACATTCAAGACAAGCGAGCTGATTGGATCTTATTCTGACCCCGGCTATGGTACCATCACGTTGCGTGAAGAATCACACCCTGGAAAGTTAGAGGAAATGGTCCTGGTCGCCGACCGTCCGGAAATGACTTACAAGTATCAGCTCCGTCTGCATCATGCTTTCGCCGACTACTGGGCTGTGGCTATCACGACACCTTGGAATCCTACATTGCTCAACCAGTGTTTCCCAGGCGAGTTCAAGCGTGGTAGGGACGGTAGAGTCGCTGCTCTGGAAATTGAGTGGGTTGGACATATGGGGCCATTAAGTGAGGGTACGACAACTTTCAGCAGAGTGGCTGACGAGGAGGCCATGAAGGAGTCCTATGTGTAGCTGTACTTCTGCTCCACGAACGATTGTGAAGCTGACTTGGCTTCCAATCGACATCATCTGCGTGTAAGCAAAACAAAACCAACGGAAGAAAGACTACATGTCTTCTTCTGCAATTAGCATTCAATATCTCAGCCTTTATGAATCGTGTGTAATTCCATGAGCGAACTACACATAGAATTAGAAAATGTCATCCAGAAGTCAAATAATCCTGATTACAGTGTATCTGCTCGAAATCACTTCTAAGCCTGAAGCCATTTCTCCCAGAGTCAATTGATGGAAATGTATCTTTACCATATGGATTGAAATTGTCTGTAATATAGAATCTCATGACTTGTGGACAGCTTTGTGATTCTAGGTACAGAGACAGGATGATCAAATCGATAC
Source organism: Microthyrium microscopicum (assembly GCA_010405405.1). Taxonomy (NCBI): domain Eukaryota; kingdom Fungi; phylum Ascomycota; class Dothideomycetes; order Microthyriales; family Microthyriaceae; genus Microthyrium; species Microthyrium microscopicum. Next base: position 259,082 of record MU004240.1, on the reverse strand, counting down.
AGGACGATCTAACAACAACTTTTATATCCATCACCGTTTTAATAGCTAGCATGAAAACAGATACACGTGTCTAGATATATACTTATACCGGGTATCGCTCTATGTTTCTATCTTTGGAACACAGACTATCACTGCGCGTCCCAGCATACATGGCTATAAGGCTGAAATACTGCGAGTTGATGTTGCGAAGTACCCAATCATAAACATGGATCAAAAGCTCAATCCCTGTAAAGCTCGGCCGCCATTGCCTCAAACTGAAGGACCATCCTGCGATTCAGCCAATTGGAAAGCCGAGATCTCAAGGCGAAGATCGTTACTGCAGCGCCACGTTTTGCACCTTTTGTTCTTGACCGATGGTTCTTTCTGCGAAGTGTCCAATCCACCTTATCTTGCTTTGAAATGGGGACAAATAAGTGCGAATTAAATAGTCCAGGCAGCAGTGGAAGTATGGGTATAAGAAGAGGCTTGAACCTGCGTTAATACTTGAAATCATTCAATTCAATTCATCTCATCAAAGTCATCATATCATCGTTACACATATTATATCAAAACCAATTCACAAACATAACATCGATATTTTCGTCAAGTTCACCATGTCACCTCTTCGCATCGCCATCATCGGAGCAGGTCCTGCAGGTCTTACCCTCGCTCGCCTCCTACAAGTCAGCAAGATCTCTTGTACAATCTTCGAACTCGAACCCTCTGCTCAAGGCCGCGATCAAGGAGGCACTGTCGATCTACACAAACGTGGAGGCCAATCTGCCTTACTAGAAGCTGGACTCATTGAAGAGTTCAAGAAGTTCTCTCGACCAGAAGGCCAATTCGACAAGCTAGTCAAGTTTGACGGCACCTTGCTTCTCGATGAGAAGGCAGAGATGCCAGAGCGCCCTGACGATGAGGACGATCGACCCGAGATTGACCGCCAGAAACTTCGCCAAATGCTTCTCGACTCCTTGTTACCAGACACAATTCGCTGGGGCAAGAAACTTATTGCTGTTGAGCAGTCAACACCCACATCGCCAAAACACAATCTTCACTTTGCCGATTCAGTCGAAAATGATTTTGATCTTGTGGTCGGCGCTGACGGTGCTTGGTCCAAAGTCCGATCACTGCTCACCAACATCAAGCCTCACTATTCTGGCGTCACCGCAATCGAGCAATGGGCACTTGATGTTGACCAAAAGCAACCCTGGCTATCTGAATATGTTGGTGATGGTAGCATGTTCATGTTTGACCAAGGGCGAGCAATCATGTCCCAAAGAAACGGTAACAACAGCATCCGCACCTATGCTTGCGTTCGTCAACCCCAGAATTGGCTGCAGGAATGTGGAATCGACTGGTCACAACCTGAGACAGCCCGAGAAAAGTTGGTGGCAGGGGATGGGCCGTTTGCAAACTGTGGTGACGACTTGAAGCGATGCATTCTCGAAAGCAAGGACAACCTCGTCACTCGCGCTCTTTACATGCTTCCTGTGGGTGTTAAGTGGGAGCATCGAGAGGGTGTAACATTGATTGGAGACTCTGCACATTTGATGACTCCATTTGCTGGAGTGGGTGTAAATGTAGCCATGGTCGACGCACTGGAGCTCTCGAGAGCGATCGTCAAAGCAGAAGTTGACCACATCAGCCTTGGACCCATTCTCGCTGCATTCGAAGAGGCCATGTTCAAACGAGGTGAAATGTTTGCTGGGAAGACCTGGAAGGGACTGGAGGGTCATTTTAGTGCTACCGGAGGCGAGGAGCGAGCGGCCAAGGTTCGAGCCCAGATAGCGGCATCTAAAGCCCGTAGTTAAACATAGTAGACATAGTAGACTTAGAATAGATAGATATTCTCATTTTCCGTTCTCTTGAAATCCGATCCTGGAATTACCACTGTTTTTGAGCCAAAGCCACCTCGTGACCAGAATAATTGGAGACCAAAGTCAAGTGTTTTGGTGGCCATTGGAAATTGTTCTTTGACGAAAAGGAAGGCTTGCTTCCATATTTGCATTCTCTCAGCCACAAGATCGACATCTAGAGGTATGTCTGCTTCTTTATCAATGTCGATTGTTAGCCTGACTTGTTCCGCGTAGGTTTGAAGTTTGGCCAGAATGGCAGTGAGTGAACACTCTATTCTGGCCATGAGAATATCTGGATACAGCCTTGGAAGATCCGGTGGCAAAAGAGGCTTCAAAGTTTCTTCGTAAAAGGTTTCCATTTTGAAGTACACAAGCCAAATTGATTGCAAAAACTGTTGGAGCTGGTGACAATCGACAGGTGCGGTGATAGGATCATCGTCTGGGAACAACGATTCGCCTATGAACAAAAGCTGAAAGAAGTCCAAAAGCAAGTCCGACATCGTCGTTCGTAGAAGGAGGGTACTGTATTTGTGGATAGGCACGGATGGGTCTGGTAGTTGACTCAGATTTCGCCATTCTTGTTCGGCGAGAAAACATGCTTTCCCAACGCTGGCATCTTGGACCATGTAAAATGTTCTTTGCGATTCCAGCATAGCTCTACCGAATGGGTCTTTGAACTTGTCACTCCCCAATTCTTGCATGAGAAGCTTAGATCCTTTTGAGAGACTTGCCCAGTTTCCCTTGTCTGGGCTAAGCATGAGTTCACATAGTTGAAGAATAAGTGACGCGCATACTGTATCCAGTTCTAATCGCAGGGAGGGTTGTTGAAGGTATTGCCACAAGGACGACAGGCTTTTACCATACATCTTCAAAGTATTCGGCGAAGATGTGCTGCCTGCTCGTACATCTTCATAAATGGAGGATAGACACGATATGGAATCATCTAGGGCTAGATTTCTCCCAATTCTTTGTGGTATGAAATGAAAGTATCCTCCATGTGTTTGTATCGGAAAGAGTGCCTGACTTTTGACATCAGTGAGCATATATGCTAGTTCGCGTTAGTGTTCCGCGCTGATCTAATGGTAAAGCGTTCAGAAAGCCAGGAAACGGCGATATGCATTGATGCGTGGATGATTATAACGGTCCATGAGACGTATTGCCGTTGCTTGTCCTCGAGAATGCCAACAAGTCCTCAAGCCAGTCGAGCAGCCTACCGGAAGATGGATGTACAATTGAAAGAACATACCCAAGATAGAGCTCTGTCGTTCTGCAATTGATGTGGGGAGCCGAGATATAGTTACTCGAAACTTTGATTGCAATGCTTTGTACTCTTCCTCAACATCGTGTCTCACTGCCAATGTCATGTCGCTTGTGCCATGTTGTAGGACTGGGATTTGAGCGTTCAGATCTTCAAAGAGATAACGTTTGCGCTGATAACTCTCTTTCAAGCCATCACTTTCTTCAATGAACTTGTATTTGCGTTCATATCCCTCGCAAGTCCAACCCGCCGTGCGACACTGATGACAAGCTGGCAGGCCACGGTCGCAGCGGATTTTGCGCGTGCGACACGTCGAACAGCCAGCAAATTTTGGAGTGCCAACCATATGAATGAGTGATCAGCGATTAGTATTTCGGAAATCACCTCGATAATTTCAGGGGTGATTAGTGATGAGTAAAGTCTTGGAAAGCAGATGATGAGAGTTTTCGGCACTGGCCTCGAATAGCGGCTGTTGTCCGGATTTCCCGCTTCCCCGATCAGGAAAGGTGTTCCGCGCCTAACTCCAACCTCACTCCATGATTCAGAGAGTGACCGGTGTAATATCAACTTGACCAGATACCATTACAAAAAAAAGATTGTACGCGTCAATCACCCGTTTTGTTAAATCGGAGAATATGCACTGGAAGATAGGTAGTTGTATTGGCAATTAGCCGCCAATCTACGTGCCCTGACTGACACAGATGGATACAGTCAATCACAGCGAGCCTAACGTTGCTCATTCCCATGATCAGAGACTAATGTCCCTAGTTTCTTCTAGAAGGCTCGCCGCGACCAGACCTTGCTAGCAATGTAAAGATCGTTTCCTGATAATCGGATTATTGACGATCGTCAGCGACTGCACTCGACAAAAGATCTAGGGTCCTCTAGTTCATCGACTTTGACAGCCTGACAGGAAGACGGAGAGGCAAACCTCAATGGACATTAGCGGGCCCTCATGCCAAATTCCAGAGCATAATCGAGCACAGTAACGCAAATAAGCCCAAAGCATTGGGCGATGCGGCCCTTTGTCGGGAGTAGAAGTATTCGCCTAATACAAGCGCACGCGAGGCTTCATCTGGTAATTGACCATGCCTGCGTAAATCACAAGGACGGATGTCGGCTTCGATAGAGACGTACCTACATTGAGCATGGAGGCCAAACAAAAACTCGCCACCCGTACAACGATGACATGATACTATAGGTCCATTCAGCTATAGCACACGCATGTGTTCCTGTCACTCTATCAGACAGCATCATCCCATGTAGACATTGCACATTTTTGCTCTAGAATAATTCCAGGTACCAACTAGGATTCGGTTGCCACATGGCCCTTCCTAGAACGTATTTCTAGTTTTCAAAGGGTCTGAAAGGCGCCAAAATACATATAATATATATCTCGGACGAGATGTATATACGACTTTGTACTGGAATCCCGGAAGGTCCGAAATGTTGCCCGACTAGCATTGCACCAATAGTTCAACAACAATACTGTCAAGGCGATTCTCGCCCCATCCCGTCGGCCATGGCGCTGTGAAAGAAGCTTCCGATGACCTGGGCTTATCATCTGCAGAGCGTTGGCATCATCATCATAGAGTGGTAAAGTAGAGTGTCCCCAGAGTTTGGCTACTGGGTCTGTCCTGATCAGCCACATCGCGTGGCAAAAAGAGAATAATAAGGTTTCTACCGAGTTCTTTTGACAGTTGCAGAAAAGTCAATTGGATATTCTGTGGTTAAATTGCTAAGTGCGGTAATCGTTGCTTAGTTTCAACTTCTCTGTAAAAGGAAGAGTGCTCCATGTCCCGTCACAGTTGATTACTGATGAAGCGAGTTTGTTCATCTGTTGATACAAGGCCAAGTGCTCTCTTGGCAAGATGATACTATCGCATTCGCACTCGATAGATTCCATCATAATCTGTGGTGGTCATAGAATCCCAAGGGAGGAGGATTCAGGGGTGGACATTTATTCTGAGGCGTCCAAAGCTGGGGTAAATCTGAAATATGACCCCATTGAAAAGAAGAACCACAAATAGATCCATCTCGCTATAGGGGTTCCAGCGTGAATTATTTTGCGAAATAGGGTCGAAGGTATACCTATGAACGATGATGGGCTGATAATATCACCACTTTGATACCAATCGGGTTGAGTCCAGAAGCGATACTGATCAACAAACAGTCTGTTCTCCAACCCAAGACGGAGTAGAATAATGGTCTAGATTGTAAGCTAAGAAATAGTCTCACGTTTAACAGGTGCAGAAGACGGGGTCTTGAATAACTGATAGCCCTGGTGAATATGCGAGCGAGATTATAGTGAGGGATCCAATCACAATTAGTCCCCGATAAAGTTTATCTGACACTGCCGCGACGAGAGGCATGCGGAGATTAGTTGCATGCTTCTGATCAGTCTTGTCTGGACCCTGGACTTGGGGCAAAAAAATGCAAGTGACTGAGCAGTTTTGCCCTCCAGGCCCTGCACAGTGTGGGCAACAATATAGTGATGATCGACTCCTGGGCAAAAACTAAAAAGCCTTTTCTATGTATCTGGTAGCCGATATTAGTTGTGGAGTCGGACATATACTCATATAGCCATAAACTCATCTCGAAACGCCTCGCTCGCGTGCCTGAGTTGGGATGATCTAGGGAACCAAAGAAGTGGGCAGATAGGGCGGCATTCATAGCCCACAGTTTTGCGATTCTAGGAGGTCGTACAGATAAGTCGTTCATCGCTCTCTTGATCAGGGCCGATTTTCTACCAGTATCCAGTCTACGTCAAAAGGATAGGTGGCGAGGCCCAAGCAAGACGTTTCGGACGAATAACAAGCCAGCTTTCTTGATGGAAATTTATTACCTATTCACACAAATGAATTGGACCCCGTGCACTGTGAGGAATCGGTAGCCTGTACTTAGCGGGTTGAGCGATAGTCAATCTGTATCAAGATCAGACGAGACCATTATCAAAGCTTTGGCTTGTGAGCCCCATGGACCAAATCTTAATTGTCCCATATTGCCCGTGGCTCTAGACGATTTTAATTAAATTGTTAGAGAAAGCATGCTTGCACAGTAGCAAATGTGAGACGAACGGCATATCGTTGCCCAAAGGCATTTTTAACCTCTGTCTCTTCCGTAAAAACGTGCCTTTTTTCTTTCTCCTGTCAAGTCAACACTTCCCGACTGCGAACCAAAAAAAGAAGAAGAAGGCATCACAGAGTCAGCACTATGGCACCACTCTCTAGCATTCGGGCCTTGTGCCTGTTAGTATCTGCTGTTACTGCGTTACCACGACCGGATGGCCCTCACAGCGACCCACCTGCTGCCCACTCTGGCCACGGAGGAATGGATATGGGTGCGACGACGAAGAACAATTCGACATCTTCGTCATACATGTCAACTATTGATGCCATGTACACCGCACTTGGTAAGTCTTGAAACAAAACACAAGACGACAGTCTCCGTTTCTAACATTGTTAAGGTCTCGGCGTCAAAGTCAACGACCCAGAAGGAGCCGCTCCTCGCTTCCAGGAACTAAAGACCGATAACCCTCTACCAGGCGTACGGCGAGTCAAGGTCCGGTCTGGTCCATACAAGTCACCAAACATGAACCGATATGCGTGGATGACAGGCGAGCACGGCATGTTGTGGAACTTCCACGACAACAAGGTCGAGAAACCGTGCAAAGGAGAATGCGTTATATTAAAACAATTTTCCGGTCTAGAATATGCCAACGGCACAGAAGCGATGATCGACTCTGGCATGTGGCTACACCATATGATCCACTTGGTAACAGGGCCAAACCGATGGGATCCCGTCTGCTACAACAGATGGTATTCATCGCCACATTTCGGTGTTAATGGAGTACCGTGGAAGACTGAGCGATACTTCTCCTCTGGCAATGAGCGATCAGTATTCAACTTCAATGCTGACGGCAAGGACTTGTCGAGCGGAACTGGATACTATGTTGGACCTGACGACACATTCGACTACCTCGTGGATTTGATGAACATGAACATGGAAGACAAGGTCGTCTATCTGACCATGACATACGATATCCTCGACGGACCACTCCGGCCAGGCTGGAAGAACACCAAGGTCGTCTGGCTCGATGCTGATGCTTGCGGTCTTTCTGAGCTCCCACCACCAGTGGAGAAGGGCAAGTTCGAAATGACCAGTGTGCCATGGAAGCCCAATTTCGAAGGAAAAGTCATTGCCGCTGTCGGTCATTTGCACGATGGTGGTACAGATATTGAAATCCGAACCAACAACAACACTCAACTCTGCAACTCGAATGCTCGTTACGCCGAAACACCGCAGTACAAGTTCACCTGGGGCAAGATGGGTGATGACGAGCTCGCAGTTGACCACATCTCCAGCATGTCGCACTGCGGCGTCAAGGATACGATGCTGTCCAAGGACCAAGAATGGTCGATATCGGGCAAATATGATTTTGACCAACGAGCTGGTAACCTTGACCACGGCAAACAATCAGAGGTAAGTTGACCTGCTTTTCAATCTCTTTACAAGACAACCGAACTAATTCCGTGCTCTTTAGGTCATGGTGATCGCACTGGTTGTTGTTGCGGCTACTCCAGAGCAACTAAAGCCTCCTGCTGGCAAAAGCTGGTTCAAAAAATAGACAGGAGGTCTAAGATGTTATGTTTCTAGAAAAGAAAAAAAGATTTGAAAAATAGGCATTTTGCATATTCTTGTATTTGTAGCTGCTGAATAGCGCAGTAGTTGATTATTGCTTGTTCTTGGGGAATGGGGAAGGAAGAAGCATCAGATGATTGATATCCCACGGTCGAGCTCAAGCTTGATACAAGTGCTAATGAGAGAGCCGACTCTGTACATTGTACATATATAAGCCTATAAAGAACCTTAGTTTATCATAAAACAAGCTCCATACCTTATGCAGATGCAGGTGATAGTGTGCAATAGAGGTGGAGTTCCGGAAAATAGTGTCGAGGTTGAAATATGTATGACAACGAGAACACGAGCGCGACGAGAGACGGAAAAGCTAAGAATAATTGGGCCAAACCAGACCAAGCAGGGGCATTCTGGACGATCGTGGCGTAGCTGCAAAATGCATCGAAAGTGGATCCATTTCATTGGCTCGTGGTCGCGACTCTGCAATGCACTGGCCTCTTACGGCTCCCAGCCAACCGCGCTTTCCTCGTTTGAGGATGGTGGCTTCCCAAAGTTGAGGTGTGGTCCAGCGATCCTTCCCTGTCGTTGCGTTGCTCCTGCAGTTTGTTGAGTTGCAGTTGCTTCGCCAGCCATTTTGATCCACCAAAAGCCAGTCTGGTCAAAGCAGTCCTTTCTCGACAATTCTCCTCAACCTGCCATCTCCACACCTCCACAACTTCAACTCTTCGAAATTCACGTCTCTTCTCTCGCTTGGGTCGTGTTTTGAACTTGCCATCGCCATCTTATAACACCAAAAGCCCTCGCTGTTGCTCAACTACCATTGTCCGGCTCCTTCGTTTTCCCGCCCTGCTTCTCCCTACCTGCAAACATGCGGCTCCCCCAATTCGCTGCCGCCCTTTCGCTCATCACAATTGCACACGCTTGGCCATGGCCACGAGCTGCTGAAAATGTCGCAAGAGCTGTAGAGGGATCCTTTGAGGGTGTATTTAGAAGGCAAAACAATGGTAAACCTTCTCCCGACGCCATCCCTTGATCCAAGCTGACAATCTTTGCAGGTCAAGCAACCGCGACCGCTACCAATACCAATACCGCCGCTACCACAAACGCTCCCACTAATACAGCAACCGGACACAGCATCAGTATCCTTGGTTCGGGTGCTACTGGTACCGCTAAAGTTAGCAATTCTAGTGCCACGACTGCTTATGATCCTCGCGATGCCCCTGGAGGCATATCAATGGTGACACCAGGAAGATTCGAGCCTACAAAATACTACAAAGCTGGCGACTGGTTTCACTTTGCATGGAATTATACAAGTGTGCAAGCAACACCAACGGCAATTAACATTGTAGCGGCATGCAGTGCCAACCAACAAACTTATACACTCGCCGCGAATATGTCCTACCAACCAACAGGCGAGATCTATTGGGACACTGGAGCCTATCAGACTAGCGCCGGCGTGCAGCTTCTCACGAATCAATATACATTGTCAGTCTGGGATGCATCACAGCAGGCAACTGCAGCAGCAAAAGCTGGCTATCTTGCTGGCGGCTCATACATTTTTGGAGTATATCAACCGCAAGCAAACACTCCTCTTGCTGGTAAGTCAACTCTCATCCCTCTCGATTTACTCTTCTGACTAATCATCTAGATTTTAAATGTCCAACTTGCAGCGGTGCAAGTAACTTGGAAATAATGACCTGGAAAGCTCTCGGTGGAATGGCCATCATAACCATACTCACCTTCACCGGCTTCGTCACAAACTTCAATGTCTTATAAAACACTTTCATGATACCACATAATCACTAATTCTTTTGGCGTTCATTTTAGCATGCAGCATTTGGCACATTCATTCTGTGTAAATATTCACACATTTCTCGCTCCTTACGACTACGAAGCAAGCGAACTGGGTTTTCCGGGAATCAGGTCAGGTCAAAATATGGCGTTGGCTAATATCTTGCATGGATTTATGCAACACTTTTGGGTTGGAATATGGAAGAAATATCCGACAGCAGAAAAGCTGACTCGATCTCAGCAAAGAGCAATATTTAACGATGGCTTTTATCCAAACACACTCCCATAGCTCATCAAATGTAAACTTTAATCATCCAACAGCGACCCTTTCGTCCCTCTATTCTGTGCTTCGAATGCTGTGGCCGCCTCTCTCCTAGCCTTGGCCGCCACATATCGTTCTCGCGCCTTGAACCGCTTCCTCTCCTTCTTTTCCTTCACAGCAGCACGTTTCGTCCGCATGTATTCACGCTTTCGCTCCTTACTCTCCTCCTTCTTCCGCTCCTTCATCTCCTTTTCCTTCCGGTCCTTGGCCTCCACACTCTTCCTCTCTCTCAACAATCTCGCCCTCCACGTCAAACTCTTCTCATGCGCCGCCCGTCGCGCTTCAGCCTCTGTGCGGCATTCCATAATATCATACGCCGGTGCCCATCTAAACAACGACAAATCCCTCCTCGCCTTCCTCGTCGGACTCTGATCACCATGTTTACTCCTTCGCCTCTCCAAACCCCACTGCAACCACTCATGAAACTTCGCCGTGGTATATCTTGCACGCACCACATCTACCTTGTTTCCCTGCTTCACGTCCACCTTCTCCTCTCCAACGAACTGTTCACGACCAGTGAAGTAAACGCGCTCAATGTGGCGCATGAACATTGATCTGCCGTGTGGTGCTGGCAACGTATCGAACGGAAGGTTCCATACTATGAGCGGTGGAGACGGACGGTTTGTAAGGGTTGGCTGTATGCGCGGTGGATGGAGAGGGCCTGGGGCTGGGGCGTTGTGGTAGATGTGGTTTAGCCAGGCGATGGAGGGATAGGGCGTTTGGGGTGGGCAGGATGGCCAGTTGGGCCAGGTGGTTAGATCTGTTCGGGGCATTGTGGTGGTTGGTAGGAATGGTTGGTGAGGATGTTGTTGCTGTTAGAGGACTGGTTGGGCAAAGGAGGATATGTTGATGGAGTAAAATGGGTTCATGGTAGAGAGAAGGCTTGCTAGATGCGTGGCTGCCGTTGGGGTTTTGGGGGATGGAAGGTGCTGGGCTGGTTACATGCGGATTGATATACGCGTGTTGAATGGTGTTGTGACTGTTGTTTCACTGAAATGTAGTGTAATGTGTATATCCCTTTGGATCTGGCACTTTCTTTGTGAAGATATGTATGCTAAGTATCGTGATCAATTGGCATCTTCAATGCAATAGATCTGCTGACGGCAGAGAGTGATTCACCCACGATACATACCAGATCGGAAGCATTATCTCAGACATGCTGGGAGTCAATTGATGCGACTATCGCAGCAGACTTGGCGACAACATCAGTTGAGCAGCAATTGGGAACCAACTGCAACTCCACCAAATGATCAGAACATCTGTAGTGAATTAAGTATCTTTACGCATTATTTTGGTTACATCCTAGCTAGAGAACCAAGCCTGTAAAACCGAATCAACCTAACACCTTCAGACAAACAATCCAATACCCGACTCTGACAATTAAGTCTATGCATCGACACTGGGGGGTGGTGAATTCCAATCGTGGCGCATGAAACAGAAAGGCTGAGGTGTTGACAAAGAGACACCGGTTCCGACTTATGATTTTACCTTTATCCTTACATAGACCGTTCAATTAACACCTGGCTTATGCTATGCTTTTTGGGGCTAGTATCTGTAACGAGAAAGTTGATTTTGTTAGGTCCAGTCTCAGTTTTGTGACGAATTGCTTCTTGAGCCGTTGCCTGGTGACCCACCGAAGCCATTGGCTGTCATGCGTGGAAGGCCTGGGTATGTAGGGAGCCCGCCGACTCCTCGATTGATTTCAATGTATTTGTGAGGCTCAGGATTGGTTGGTGGAGGCGGTCTAGGTGGAAGATGGGACGGAGTGCCAAATTTGGCCGTAATTTCCAGCACTGGCTTTTCAGCAGGAGTTGATGACGAGATTGGATCCGGGATAGCTTGAGGTTTTGAAGTTAAATGAGCAGACGGCTTGCTGTTTGGATTGGAGTAAGGGTGAGATGACATTGCAGCAGGTCCGGACGGTGGTCTAGGTGACCCTACAAAGACTCCTTGTCCATTTGATGAGGGGTTAGATGATGGAAAAGGTCTAGGCATTGGTACATTGTTGTTAGGCATGGAGTATTGAGGAAACTGAGCTGGTGACATGTTCATAGGACGAGGCACAAAAGCCTGTATCTGCGGGTTGAATTGTGGTCGATTGTTGTATCCTTGCGACTGCGGTCCAGTAGGAGCATGCATTGGGCCAGGATAGTTGGGGTATTGATTGTAGGCGTATGGTGAAGAAGATTGTCCAGTGGCAGGGCCTGGCATTTGCCTGTCTTGATACTGCGGCGAACCATATATCTGTCTGTTATACTGATTGTTTGGATCATACTGGGGCTGCTGCCACTGGTTCATCGAAGCCTGTGGCGGCCCTGGCATTGCCTGTGCTGCATATCCATTCATTGGCGAACCAGGGCCTTTGTTGGCCATTGGACCTCCATTTGACCCACTCTGAAATTGCATGGCATTTTGAAAATGGTTGGCTATATCATATCCTTGCGCAGGTCCTTGCTGGTAAGCATTCATGTTGTTACCAGAAGCTTGAACTGGAATTTGCTGCTGAGCTGTCCACCCATAAGACTGTGGATCTGGGCCCATCATGCCTGGATAAGGTTGCGTATAGCCCATCGGAGGGCCCGTTGGTGAGTTCATAGGAAATTGCTGTCCAGGTGGCATGCTTGGGTACTGCGGATAGTAATACTGCTGCTGCTCGCCCTGGTAGTTTGTTGGGCCATAAGTTTGTCCGTAGTAACCTGGAAACTGAGATCTAGGTTCGAAATCGTCGTTTGATAGATTCCGCTGTTTCTTGACCGTCTTCTTCTTTCCAGAAGCCGAACTTGATCGCGAGTTTTCGTTTTCATCGGGCGCAACCCCGTCAGCACCCTCGGCATCTTTTCCAAATATTCTCTCGCGAACTTCGGCGTACTGCTTTTCGCGCTCTTCTCTAGTCAGAGGTGTTGACTTTTTGTTTCCACTATTATAACCATGTTCGTTTGAATCGCCTGCGTCAGACACGGAAGCACTATGTCCTTCTGAATTTGCGGCTGTGGTATTCTCGGATGATCGGGGATCATCTGGACGGCGCATGATTTTGCGTGCTGGAGCGACCAGAGGAGGAGTATCTGCAACTGATGCTGAGCTTGGCAAACCTGACAGTGGCGGTGGTCTATTTTCAAATTAGATTGGTTTACACGAGAGATGGGTTAACAAACATTCTGCAGAAGGAAGTTCTAGACAGGGCTACAGCCACTCCGCCTGGCGCTTGAACCACGGTATGATCGAGTTGGTAGTAGTCGGCCAGCTTGTGGGCCAGCATCCTGTAAAATGCATTGCATTGAGGGAGTGTGAGGGTGGCTTCTCTGCGAAATGTTAGACCCATGGGCGCGACGTGATGCTGTCAACGTACTTTGATTGTCCAACAAAATCAATAATGTCTTGTTCCAACTTTAGTACCCAAACGCGGTCTCGTTGAGACTGCAAGGCTTCCAGCAACTTCTCATCAGGGGTAATGGGCATCATGTTTGGCTGAATTTCACCTGACACGCCATTACTAGATGCAATGAGAGGAGCAGGTATAGGCTGAGATGCAGATCCGGTGCTTGATAGCAAGTTGGCTTGGGGTTGATATGACGGAATGACCCCTCTAGGTGGGAGAACACCCACATAAGAAATCTCTTGTAATTGCTCGCGGAACGGTTTACCATCCAAATCTGAACCAACTCTTGAGCCTGTAACGACTGAGCCAGGGGCAGAAAACATCTCCTCTTCTTCAATGGCTGCACGCATGCTGGCGCTGTCATCGGGGCGGAGGGATTCTTTCTCGTCCATGGCAAAAGTGGTACCTGAAGCGACGCTCTTCGTGTCGAAGCTCGGTGGTTTTGCAGACCCCTCTGACGAAACCTGAGTGCTTCCATCATCGTTTGCGGTCGCTTTCACACTGCTATCCTCACGTCTAAGCGGGATCGCGACAGTTTTTGATTGCCGGCGAGGCACATCATGTTCCCCCAACTGAGAAGATGCGACTGTTGGATTTATAGATTCGGGTAAGGTTGGCTGCTCGGTTTGTTTGCTCTTGCCATCTGGTGACACAGGGCGACTTCGGCCAGGAACTGTAGACGGATTGTCTGAGGTAGTTGGAAGAGATTGGACTTTTTCATTCAAGGGATGGTAGGATGAGGCTGCAACCTGTTTGATGTCAACAGTCTGGTTCGAATTGCTGAGCTCGTGGGAATTTCCTACTTTGGCAAATGAAGGTTTTGGTGCCGTGTCCGTGGGTCCAGGCGCCATGCTTGCAACAACGGACAGTCCAAATGATTATAGAGGGATATTCGGAATAACAAAAGATTGTTCAAGTGGTGTCAAGAGACGAGCGCGCCATCGGGATGCTTGCGGTCGACATTGATGATTATCGCAGCGGTCTTGTCAGATAGAAATCGGAAGTTGACGACAGAAAAACTGTGATTTTGGGTTGCTGGCTGACCCAACTATAGCGGCATGAGACGGGAAAGCCTCACTAGTTGTCGAGCGACTGAGGAGTGCTTTGAAGACTTGAAGCAGGATGATGGGGTAGAACAATTGTGAGGCTAGAGAACCCACCGATGCCAAGCCTTTTTCTTAGTAACCGTAACCACTAGTGTGTCTTGTCCCTTCACCCTGATGGTCCAACTACAACTCATCTTTGCATCTATCACCTGCACTTCGACTTGAGAGACTGTTCTGCACCAGCTCATGAATTGTTAGAATCGCTGTGTTTCCCCAAGGACCCTTGTTTTACTACTACAATAGATTCCTAATCTGGAATCTGCAAGTGCGGCGCTCACCACGATCTGCGACTGACGCGTCCTCAAAGCCTACCATTGCGTTCGTGGCATCAAAATATTCAGCAATCTTATTATCTTCTTTTGTGTATTGCGCTTATCCTGGAACCTGTCAACAGGAAGTTTTGCGTCTTTTGTCTATATAGAGCCAATGTCCCATCCTTTGGCAGCGCTCTTCTCTCCATTGTATTTCGTCTATGGCTAGTAGTATCGTATTATGTTTTTTTATCACGTCTTTTTCTATTATGAGCATCTGCTGTAACGTACTGTACTGCATCGATATATGCATTTCCGAGTCTGGGTAGGATGTGAAACAGATTCAAGCAGGCAAAACACGGTGTTTATAGCCTGACAGTCATCACCTAGTAGTCCTCTTCACCACACACTGCTTCCCAAAGCGTTCGTATTCTGGATGTCAAGACCGCTGAGTATTGAATTACCAGATATTTTACATGTCATATTAACCTCTGAACAGGAGTCAAGTCCTTTATGGCGAAATCAGTTGGCTGCCAGTTTCACTGCTAAGATCCACAACACCTCTCACTGTCGAAAAAAAGTCACCAGTTTCTACTTCACACTCGACAATATCCTCAATATAAAAACTAAGGAAAACGAAAGGAAGCCTGAGCTATCTTCCAGAAACCCAAAGGCAAAAAAAGAACAAAAATGAAATTAGCGTCTGTCCGGAATTGAACTCGGTCACTGGGGTATTCTGATACAAATTCAATCCCAACCAGGCTATCAACCAAAAGGACTCTTCATAGTTCCCACAACAAGCAAAAACTCGGCTGGCCAGATCTACAAGTAGATTTTAAACTGGGCAGAAGAGCTGAAATAACATCATTCAGAGAAACGAACAGGCGTGGACTAGGGACCGCCTGCCACTCGGGATTATCATGGCGGGCTGTTCTGTAACGATAGGCACCGCGCTAACTCCCACCTGGTCTTAGTACGTATGGGTGCTCAGGAAGATGCAAGATTCCCATTTGTACTATTCGCTGAAATTGTTACTGTAACATTACCGAGTTTCTGTACATGTACAGGATCTATGCTCCCAGCCATGAAATAAGCAATTCACTCTTGATCGATATGAAAATAGGACGAGTAGATTATACTCATTGCTGGTTATGACATATCGGATATCTTCTCAAGCTCGACAACTGATTGATTCCAATGATATCTCGTGATGCATTGGCGTGGAACCGTCGTAGCAGTTTTTAATAATAAAATTCCCTCCTAGCAAAATTCAAGAATGCTCGGTAGCATCTCTAGACTGAACATCTCCGATCTCTCGAATTTCAATTGGCCACTATAGATAAAATATCAAGTCGCCGTTTAGTTGCATGTGGAACCAGATTGGTCAGCTCTAAAATTACTCTGCACAAATCAAGCAGCTGAACGACCTCTCTCCTCTTCATACGCAACTTCACAAAGAAACACAAAATCCCTCATATCTGTCTCGAGACTTGATCTGGAACTTTGTCAATTCTATCAAAGGGTCACATAGAACCAAAGGATTAAGCCTTGTTACCTGCTCCGGTTATTATCAATATAGCTTAGAGATGGCATGACATTTTAAACCTCATTTACAGAATATCAAGAACAGGACATTTCATGCAGAACTCGAACTCTTCTCATTGGGATCTGGAAACAATAGTTGAACTATATCGCTAATCACCAGTCCTTCTCAGCAGCATCTAACCAAGTTCAACGTATACCTACTCTCGCAAAATCCTGCACAATGGACACGAACTCCAGCCTTGTGCTCAGCCTCATCTATCCTCTGGCCTTGCCTGTGATCCTGATAATTCTCTATCAGGTCATACAACCACGAAAATGGAAAGACACAGAGCCGTCCGTCATCCCTTCACTGATCCCATACATTGGCCATCCTCTCAACTTGTTCATCCAAGGCGGCCGCTACCTACGAATCTTGGGAAGACGCTTTGCAAACATGCCTGTCATCACTCTGCCCGCTGTGACCTCTCGCATATACATCGTCACTTCACCCACTCTCGCAGCTGAAGTTCAGCGCAAACGTACGCTCCTTTTCGACCCTTTGGTCCCGGACCTGACCCAGCGTGTCCTCGGCATGGACGCAGAGACAGTCGCCCTCATGCGCCGTAATGTGGCACGCACCGACGGCAACTGGGGCCCCGTTCCTGAGATGCACGATTGTGTCGCTTCCGGCTTAGGAATCGGTCCTGTTCTCAATGACCTGACTTCCAGCGCACTTACCGAACTGACAAGCCGTCTCAACGCCTTTGGTGCCAGTCTCGAGGGCTCAACACGCAATGTCGACCTATTAACCTTCACCAAGCACATCTATGCCACCGCCAGCGCGCACTTCCTCTACGGCCCCAACAACCCCTTCGCCGTCGACCCATCCCTCGAGTCCGCCTTCTGGGATTTCGACGCCGGCATCGCATCCCTACTAATCGGCATCTTCCCCTCCATCACAGCCCGCAAACCATACCGCGGACGTGAACGTCTAGCCGCCGCATTCCGCACCTATTTATGCGCCAACCACCAAAGCGCAGCAGCAACCATGATCCAGCACCGCATGGCCGTCCTCCACCACAACGGATTCAGTATCGACGGCATGGCCCGTTCAGAAATGTCATTTCTCTTCGCAGCAATCGTAAACACAGCAATATCATCCTTCTGGACCGTAACACGTATTTTCGCAGATCCAAAGCTACACGCCGCTATTCATCAGGAGATCACTACCGCGCATGAGATTCCTGAAAATGGACCTATCACGCTAAACCTGCGTATATTGAAATCTCAGTGCTTACTGTTGGTTGCTACGATGCGCGAGACTCTGCGGCTCGCGTCGGATGTTTCTACTACGCGGTTGGCTACTACGCATACTACGTTACTGCATAAGACGAGGACAGACTCGCGGACGTATGATTTGTTTGAGGGGTCGATAGTGCAGATTTCTGGGGCGGCTATGCATGCGGATCCGAAGATATGGGGGGAGGATGCTGCGTCGTTTCGACCGGAGCGGTTTCTTGGCGATGTCAAGTATCCGGGTGCTGCGTTCAGGGCGTTTGGTGGTGGAAGTACGCTTTGTCCAGGGCGGCATTTGGCTGCAGCCGAAGTGTTGGTGTGGACGGCAGCGATGGTCCTGGGATGGGAGGTTCAGGGGGTGGTGGTGCCGGAGAAGGATGATGGGCGGTTACCAGTTCATGTTTGCGAGCCGAAGAGGGATGTTGGAGTGAAAATGCGATGGTCGGGAAGGGATGTTCTTTGTGAGATGGGATGATGGATCTGATAGAAAAATGGGATGGGACGAGGGGATAGAGTAGAGTAGATAAGTATGAAGTGTCAAATAAAAGGGCATATTCAAATGAAGAGAGGAGTATATGGGTGGAATTATCAATTATTTGGTTCGTGTGATAGGCGGCGTATAGCTATAAACTAATCTGCTGCGGTGGTGGAGAGAGACATATTTTACTGGCAACATGTTCTGCAAATCCGTTCTCGGGATTATCTCTCATATCCTACATGTGACGACTCGCCGCCTTTTTGCAGCGCAAGTTGGGTATCTTATAGCCTCCTTCTGGATCTCTTCCTTGGGGCTTGGTCGTTCATTTGATTGCGAAACGTGTAAATCTGGTGGATGAAGCAGAATTATAGCGATGTGGCGATGATTGGTGCTTAACCGCTATATGATCGACTGACTGTCTGCGTGTCAGCCAGTCTTCTGGGCCGCACGGAACTGAATATGTCTTGTTCGGACAATGATTCGGAATGGTGCAAGAAGCCGTTGAAACTAAGTAGCGACTGGATGGTTCTGAATTGCACTGCTTTTCTGAATGATTTCGATTGACAGCTGTCCGAAAATAATTCCTTATGTAACGAAGCTCCAACGTAAGCAATAGCATACTGTATGGGCCACAAGTCAAAACGTGACTATTCATCCTCGACAGCTTTATGTTTTGGTGCTTTAAAGCTCAATTCCAATCATCGCGGGCATCAGTCGGTTTTCCAGTGGGTCGTGATTCCAGTCTCCATATCGGTTCGTCCAAGATACAATTCCACTGCATAGACAGCCATGGTGAAAGCTAGATTTATCCATCGCCATAAGTTTCCACCAGGACTTCCACCTTGTGTTGTCCACCAATCTATTTCACCGCTATGGCCATTGCCACTTATTGCAGCAAAATGTTGCATCAGTAAGCTGGTGTAGACTGCAACGAGAATGCTGGTTCGGAAGACGCCAAGAATTGCTATCAATCGGCCAGTCTCATCACTATCGTCCAATGATGGAGATTCGCTCAGGGTTCGTGCGCCAGATTCCCGGATGGCTGGTATTATCCGGGCTGCTGCAATAAGAACAAACGTTCTATAAAAGAGGGAGACGAATACGCTAGGTGTGATGGTCATAAAAGCGGCTCTTACAAAACTAAACGAGTTGTGAATGACCATTGGTAATGTTGAAAGAGCATGCATGAGAGTGCTGTATGATGCCATTATTATCGGTGGAAGTGGTGGTAGCGCGGGCTGTGATACTGCTTGCTCCAGGACTGAACTATCCGGGGAGGATTGGTAATCTGTAAAGATTTGATAGACGCATAATGTGATGTAGGCAAACTAAGAGATGGTTAGAGAGAATGCCAAATGACATGGTGGAAGATCACATACCAAGAGAGAGCTCTCAACAGGATTGCCTCGCCCGCTGACAATTCCCCAGCTGGCCAGGAAAATTGCACAGGTAATTGCGGCGCCTATCAAAATCGCATCGACGTTGCTGATTTCGGGGAATGTTGTGATTTTCCAGAGAAAGTAGAGCGTGGTGGAGATGATGCTGGCAGAAATACTAAGAAGACCAATCTGACAGAAATTAGTAAAGCACACGCTATCGATTCGGCGCAACATACCATCCAGCTATCACCATGCTCTTGATTGACTAGCCATCTGGAAACTTGGCCCAGAGCTTGAATGACTAGCAAGCTACAGAAGCCTTCTGCGATTTGAAAGACTGGTATCGACCATCGCAGCAGTTTATCCCAGCCACCAACTGTAGAAGTTTCCAACAAACCACCGCGACCAAAAATCCATTCTCTTATCGAAGCATCGGCAGCACGTTTTCCCCCAAATGTCCGTTCAACCCAGCTAGTGGCAGGAGCATCAACGGCAAACTTGTTAAGGCTCCAGATCAACAGAACCAGTACAATAAACCATGATATCGCACTCACGAAAGAGCTCACGAGTTTGCGAACGGTTGAAGTGGCGGGTGTTGCGAGTTGTAGTAGCGATTGCAGAAAGTAGAAGACGGCGAGCGACAGGGAAAAGGCCAAGCCGCATTCACGGCCACCGACATCAAATGCGAGCGGGATGGTCAGGACGATGAGGAAATGGGAGACCAGGAAGGAGATGGCCCGAAAGAACCACCACATGAGTGTCTAGGGTGGTGCGCCTGGGGCGCGAAACGTGTTGAGAGGATGTGTTATAAAGGCAGGATGAATATAGAATTCGTAGGAGGGATAAGATCGATAAGCGGCGCGAAAGGACGCGCTCCGTGCGCGGGTGAAGATGGAGATGCAGGTAGTGGATGTGGAGGGAGGTGGAATGGAAAACGGCCAGGTCGCGCGTCGTTGAGATTTTGGCGGTTTGAGCAGGCTAAGGGAAGCATAGGCTTTGAAGTTTGAGGCGGCTGGCAGTGAACGGACCTCAAGTCAAGAGTTTTCGTAGGAGAACTTAGAAGGAAACGGTTGGCTGGTTGATGATGACTTTGCTGTTTGACACGGTGCAGGTCCAGATGAAGATTGGAAAGTGTGGTTGGTTGGAACTTGGTGGGTTGAAGGTTCTTTGGTTGAAAATGTTGCTACGTGTTCGCCTTGCTTGTTCCTGCTCTCGGTGCTCAAGAGTCTGCAGCCCCTGCCGTCGTCACTCGATGACTATTTCAACCTCTTTCGTTCAGATTGACTACTGTTGCCTATCCACTGTTGAAATTGGATAATATTACTGGAGCTGAATCGTCTAATCAGATTCCAGGTTTATTGTTGAGGGTGCGGGGAGATGAAATGAAGCTTCAGAGATTTAATGCCGATGACTGACTGGGGAGAGACAAGAAGATTGCAGCAGTACCGACAGTCGATCAGCAAACCCTGGCAAGAGTACAGTAGGCACATAAAATGCTGAACCCTGATTGCAGTCTTGACACCACTGTCGCGTGCTCCTCAGCTCCAACTACAGTGGGTGTGTCTGGCGATAGTGGAAATGATATCAATTTGCAAGATCAGAATCAAAGATGATAAAGAAGGGAGAGAAAGAATGTAATATAGCATATGGACTCTATCTCCTCCACTGGATTATCTCCTGGTCGCCGGCACCGCTCTTACGTGAGCTATCATCTGCCTTTGGCTGTTGGATTGATTTCTGCACCACTGTACATGCTTATGATATGAGCCTGCGTTATCTGCGTAGAATATGGTGTACTATTGCGAGCTTGCATTATTCGAATCAGCTAGTAGCCATATCAACATCCACTATGCACTGCTCTGCAGTAAGGCAGCATGCCACATGCTTAGATTGAGATCATTGTATCCAGCAATAATGAAATCGATCATCATTATTTTTTCCTCATGTTGTCTACCTAGGTATCTTCCAAGCTGTGTACATATGTATGTTGTAGATTTCGGCAAGCGGGAGCTATGAATCATACATGCTGGGGTATCCTGGCGCGGTGTTGAAGGTGTGGGGTTCTGTCGAAAAGCTCAAAACTGCTCCACCATATTTTTGCATCTACACTTACACATTCTGACCTCGACATTGCCTGTTGATGCTTCCTCTTAGATTCATCTACATTCGAACATTGCCAGTGACCAAGCCACGTCTCACCACCTTCACCCACCGCCGATCAATTACCCTTCAAATATCCCATCGTTCTCGATTCATCACCATGGCTCCAGGTATAAACCCATCGCGCGGAAGAGAAGAGGCCCTCAACGCCGACGCAGCCTCCCAATCCAAACGCCAAAAGCTCGACGGCCCTCTCATAGGAACCCACAAGTACCAGCTCCCTCCCCGTCCATAATCTACTTAGCTAACCAACTTAATCCAGCGGCCACTTCCACGCCGACGAAGCTCTCGCCGTCCATCTCCTCCGCATCCTCCCAACCTACACCAACTCCCCCCTCGTCCGTACCCGCGACCCCGCGACCCTCGCCTCCTGCCACACAGTCGTCGACGTCGGTGGCACCTACGACGCCTCCGCTAACCGCTTCGACCACCACCAGCGCGAATTTACCACCGTCTTTCCAAATCGCTCCACCAAGTTATCTGCCGCTGGCCTCGTATACATGCACCATGGACCCGCTATCATTGCGCAACTAACTGGTCTATCTGGCGATGATGTGGCGTTATTGCACGAGAAATTGTATGCGGATTTCATCGAGGCGTTTGACGCGAACGATAATGGTATCGATGCCATTCCATCCGCGGCGCTGAAACAGGCTGGCCTCACGCCAAAGTTCGATGCGCGCGGCTTTACGCTGGCGGCTGTGGTAAATCGTTATAATCATACTGGCGATGCAGCTGCTGAGGAGAAACTGTCGAAACAGGAGGGTCAGGCGCTTGAAGATGAGCGCTTTATGCGCGCTTCGCGGTTTGTGGGCGAACAGTTTGAGTTGGCGGTTTCTGATGCGGCGAGTGCGTGGTTGCCAGCACGGGGACTAGTACGGGAGGCGTATGGGAAACGGTTTGATACACATGCTAGCGGACAGATTGTGGTGCTGCCGCATCGTACGGGTGGACTGCCATGGGCGGATCATTTGTATGAGGCAGAGGCGGAGGCGGGTGGGGAGAAGGTGTCGTATGTGCTGTTCCCAGAGTCGGGAGCGGATGATTCAAAGTGGAGGGTGCGCGCTGTGAGCGTGGCGAGAGGAGAGTTTTCGAATCGCAAGGATTTACCGGATGCGTGGAAGGGAGTGCGGGATGAGGAGCTCAGTAAGCTCTCTGGTAAGTTTTATAGACAAATTCATCTATGACAGCCTCAACTAACGCGACTCAGGTATCCCAGGCTGTGTGTTTGTGCATGCAGGAGGTTTTATTGGAGGCAACCAGACCTTCGACGGAGCATTAGCCATGGCTGTCAAGGCTGTGGAAGCATAATGGCCGAAAATGTGGAGGATACAGGTTCTGCTTTATAAAATCACAGATAGATCAAAAGCACCGAATGATTCAAAAGGCCAAAGAGGTCTTGCATTTCAAAATTTGCGTATCTTATCCCTACACTCGTTACCTTTCGGCACACACGCGATTGATACTTTTGTAGTGTTGCTGAAGCCATCACCAGGCCGTAAACAAAGCCGTTCCAAGATATGATATAAAAGTGTCCTGCTCAACTCCAGGCCATACAAAGGAAAGAGCTTCCAGTCCTGGCAATCGTGGGCGTGTAATATCTTGGACACCACTTCTATAGCTTGAATATATTTGCGCCAGGATCATGAATAGTGAGCATTCGACCTAAAAGTGTTGAAAACGCCTTGGACACCGTCCGAATACATCCGGATATCCGCTAGTAGGTAGAACAAGGGAATAAAAAATTCAGGGCCGCGTATTTCGCTGGCCGTGCTGAACAGGAATGTGATGTTGGTGGGTCAAAAAGGAGGATCAGCGGACGAAGCAGTAAGCATTGACAAGAAGAAGACCAGAAACGACTGTCTGACTGGGTAAAGATGTGTCCTCAAGTCATCGCGTTCTCGGGTAAACTGTTGCTAGGCAGCAGGCTTGACTGAGCTAGCTGCATCCTTCTTCTCGCCCTCTTCGATGTCGGATGCACTGGTTTCGCGTTGCAGGAAGCTGCTCTCCTTGACAGGGCTGCTGTTGTTGCCGTGAGAAGACACCGTTGGGCTAAGCACACTTCCATTGTGTCCGGTAGGAGTAGCGGAGTGGGGAATCTTCTCAGGGACAGGGTGTTCGCTGCCAATCGACGTCACGCCAGCGTCAGATGCTTTGCCGGCTTTGGAGAGAGCGTAGTCGCCAGAGTCAAAGTATTTGCGTTCCTGTGGCAGGCGCAATGTCAGTAATTGTGTGGTGTCGGACCGGTGAGGTCAAGCGTGCTCCCTGAGACTGACCTTCATCTTGTTCTGGAGGAGATCTTTGCGGTTTGGCAGCTTTCCGTACATTCGGAAGAGTTTCTGCTCCTCAGGGGAGAGCTTCTACGGCGGGAGTTAGACCATGTGGGTAATTGACTAGGCAGAGGAAGATCGCCTTACGCTCATGTCAATCTTGTTCTTCTGAAGAGGATTCATCTTGACGGTTGCGGCCTGAAGTCGGTCTGGCTAATGGTGGGAATATTGAATTGAGGGTACGGTAGCGATCAGCGTGCTGAAGCGTGTTTGGTGCTATATTGGTAGAGGAGAGGGGGTCTGAAGTTTTCACAGAAATTGTAAGCGCTCTGATATAGACAGCAAGGGAGAAAACATACGGAAAGTTAGTGACCTGAGTTGTCACAGAGCCGGATCTACCAGGATTGCCTGGAAGATTGATAGGTGACGGTGATTGACTGACTGTTGCTTGGGGTCCCAGGTTTGCGAGGGGTGGCCTGGTTCGGTTCCTCTATAACCCTGGTGCTTGCACAAGTTGCTTTGTTTCAAGCCAAGGACTTGTTTGTGCGAAGAATGTATCGAGTTATTGGTATTATTAAAGTCGGTATCGAGTTTCAATTGGGAGATGTTCAAGTCAACTCTAGAGTAACCAATTCGCAAGAGGTTAGGTAGCAAGACTTTGGCGCACGTGGTTTCGATGACGTGCGTTGGTGTGGCTTGAGGTCTCTGGAGTTGGGGCAGGTCGCACAATGAAGCAAATATCAACGTAAATGGGGTGTGAAAGAGCGATTGAGATGGGGAATTGGAGGTGAAATATAGGGGGTCGAATAAGGATCTACAAATGATTTGGGTGTTTAAAGGGAGCCAGACTTGCCAGACATTGGAAAGAGCTTGGTTAGAACTTGTGGGGCAACTGCCAAATGTACCTGCAAAGTTGGGACAAATCGAAGTGCAGAAGTAACTCTCTCATATGCACCTACGGCTTATCTAAAGGTCAGGCGCTCTATCTATTTCATCGCAGTCGGATTCGAAGCTGTTCATATCCGAAGCTGTTCACATCCGATATAGGTAGTTTCGGGGCCCATCACTGCAGTTGTTCCATTTCCGCGCTGAGATCTGTCGTCAAACACGAGCCAATCTGCATCTCTTCGGCGTTGAAAGGTTGAGTGGTTAGAACTGATATTGCCATTGAGTGTGATATCTCTGCCATATACTTCTTAACGAAAGAATACTCTACGCCCAATCGAGTAGTACTGTATTATCGAATACGATAGCAATTACAGCCTTTTCTCTTCAAAAACTGTTAAAGCATATCGTGGTCGATGAGAGCAGCATTCAATTACTGGTTCGCTTATTTTGCGCCAGAAACCACTGAAGGGCATTCTGGAGCTCCCTTGCCGTTTCTCCTGAGGATCGTCCACGATCCCCACTGCACACGCTAACATTGACGCAACACTGGCCAAGCTTAATTGTAGCTTCGTCACGCGGCGCTCTACTTCACATAGAAAGGAGTACGTAGGAACTCCCTTGCCCTACGATACTTCCGCCTCCTATCGGATAGATCTCAATGCGTCTTTACTGTTCAGGTTTTGTGCTACTCTATCAGTGACTGTCCCACGACATCATCAAAAAGATGTCGTGTTTACAAGTGACTGATCATAGTCCTACGTATGCAGATAACCGCCCGGAGCTGCCCATTGGATCTCTGTGAATGCAGCTTCTTCGTCTCAACCTATTGATTTCAATGGTAGATGTTTGCAGCTACATAATATTGTGAGTATTATCAATCCATATTCGCCTTGCATGTTTCGCCTTGCGGGGAACTCAACGCCAAAGACTGGATATAATTCTGGAGGTCCATGACTGCAGGCTAGAGTTCTTCATGTGAATGGACTCATTATGTAGTACTGTAGATTTCGGTCATAGGCTGGCAACGACTCGTTCAAATATATCTTCTCTGGTCCTGAGGGACTCTCGTAAGATCGGTCAGGCCATATCGTGTCTCAGCCTTTGAAGCTGAACCTGGAATAGGAACTTGACATGTGAGGGTTGCATAATGTAGTACGTAATACACAAAAACCATATTGAGTTGTGTGAATGCTTCAATTCTCTATGCACAGTATGTTATGGTGATACAATATTCCTTCCTTCTATTGTTCCTTGACGGCCATCCAGTCTAGTCGAGAGGTTAGTATGAACAGTGCTCGACAGCTCAGTATGATTTTTGAGGTTGATCTTACAAGAGGAAGCAAACGGAATTGAGAATGCAGTGACTAGACTTATTAGTGAAATCCTGAGTGTGGTGGGCACTTCGACTCACTCCAGAAAGCGTAATAACGGATATAGAAGAATCTTGTAAGAGGATTGAAGGGAAGGTTGCTTCGTGGTCCTTCTGGATAATGGAAGAACTGGTCAACGTGTGTCTGGTGGCCAGCCGATCTGGTGCGGGTTGTCTGAAAGCCGCGGCGAGCTAACAGCTGCGTAAAGGGTCGAAGAGCGGGACGAGGAACCATCTTGAGATGTCAGAATAGCGTATATCGAGCTGTAGAACGTTGTTACCTTGATAGAGATTGTCAATGGCACGATTTGAGTGGAGAGTGGAGATGTATGGCGATTTTGGTCAAGTCTTGAGCGTCGTGAAGTTGTGAAGCGGAAATCGAGATACCAGTCACGTGGGAAATCGTGGCCGTCAAGGTTGGTATCGGGTCAAAGCTCGGAACTTGCAATTATTTCAAACCCCAAACTTTTTTTTGACGCGGGACTTGAGCATCAACAATTCCACACCCTCGTCGGAACCTTCCATCACCAATTTTCTCATTGACTCAGGTTTTGGTAAACTCACGATACAACTGGAGGGAACGGTCCCCTCAATCTTCTGCGCACGGCTGCGCTAAACTCACCAACATCGCAACTATGGACGACCTGTTTGACGTCTTCGATGAGGCGCCGCCTGCCAATGCTGCGACCAACAATGGCAATCCGCCGAAAAAGCGCACCGTAACCGGCGAGTTCAAAGGAGCTGCAAAAGGCGCATCTCAACCACAAAACTCGAAAGGTGCTCCAAATGAGGACTCTAATGGCGATGTTAATACTGTCGCGCAAGAATCGGAAAACATCAAGAGAATGCGACTGGATGACCCTGAACCCGTAGTGACGGATACCTTCGAAACCGAACAATCAAGAGCCGTGGCTGCATCGGCTGGTTTACAAGGCGCCCAGAAAGACGAGTCCCAAGTCACGCTGACCCATCAAGTTCGCCATCAGGTCGCTTTACCTCCAAACTATGACTACAAGCCAATATCCCAGCATGTCCCTCCTGCAGAACCCGCACGTGTCTATCCATTCAAGCTTGATCCTTTCCAGCAGGTATCAATTGTCTCCATCGAACGAAATGAGAGTGTCCTCGTTTCGGCGCATACCAGTGCTGGCAAGACTGTGGTAGCAGAGTACGCAATCGCGCAGTGTCTCAAGAACAATCAACGAGTGGTGTATACAAGCCCTATAAAAGCTCTGAGCAATCAGAAATATCGGGAATTCGATGCGGAATTTGGCGATGTGGGTCTCATGACTGGCGATGTTACCATAAACCCAACTGCTACATGTCTAGTGATGACAACAGAAATTCTGCGGTCTATGTTGTATAGAGGTTCTGAGATAATGCGGGAAGTTGCATGGGTCATCTTCGACGAAGTCCACTACCTACGGGATAAAGCTCGTGGAGTTGTCTGGGAAGAGACTATCATCCTTCTACCGGACAAGGTTCGATATGTTTTTCTTTCTGCTACAATACCGAATGCTATGCAATTCGCTGAGTGGATCGTCAAAACACATAGTCAACCATGCCACGTAGTATACACCGATTTTCGCCCTACACCACTTCAAAATTACCTGTTCCCTGCTGGCTCCGATGGCATACATCTGGTTGTGGACGAAAAAGGCCAGTTCAGGGAGGACAACTTTCAGAAGGCCATGGCCGCAATTCAGGATATGCAAGGCGAAGACCCGAATGATATCAATGCGAAAATGAATCGTAACAAGAAGAAGCCCCGTGTATCTCAGGGCCAAAAGAAGGGACAGAGCGACATCTACAAAATTGTCAAAATGATCATGCTCAAAAGCTACAACCCTGTAATTGTGTTCAGTTTCAGCAAACGCGAATGCGAAGATTACGCTTTGCAGATGGCGACCCTCACGTTCAATGAGGACCACGAGAAGGAAATGGTAGACAAAGTCTTCTCGAGTGCGATAGAAACGCTCTCTGAAGAAGACCGAAAACTTCCACAAATCCAGCACATCTTGCCACTACTCAAACGCGGTATTGGTGTTCATCATTCTGGCTTATTGCCTATTCTCAAAGAGACCATCGAAATCCTTTTCCAAGAAGGTCTCATCAAAGTCCTATTTGCTACAGAAACATTTTCTATCGGCTTGAACATGCCGGCAAAGACTGTGGTGTTCACTAAGGTCGAAAAGTTTGATGGGCAAGCTGTGCGATGGGTAACGCCATCAGAATTCATTCAAATGTCCGGTCGTGCAGGCCGTCGAGGCAAGGACGATCGTGGTATAGTCATCATGATGGTGGATTCGAAAATGGAGCCCACGACCGTTAAAACAATCGTTCGCGGTGAACAGGACAAACTCAACTCGGCATTTTATTTGGGCTACAACATGATTCTCAATTTGATGAGAGTCGAAGGCATCTCTCCTGAATACATGCTAGAACGATGTTTCTTCCAATTTCAAAATACAGCCTCCGTTGCTGGCCTCGAAAAACAAATGCACGATTTGGAAACAGAACGAGCGGCCATTGAGATTGAAGATGAGTCTTTAATTCGCGAATATTGGGACCTTCGTGCCACTATCAAAGGCTACGCACAAGATATGCGCGCAGTCATAACACATCCAAATTACTGTCTTCAATTTCTGCAACCTGGAAGACTTGTTCGTATCAAGCATCTTGAATATGACTTTGGTTGGGGTGCTGTTGTCAATTATACAGAGCGCCGTGTCCAACAAGGTGAAGAAATTACTCCCCAACAGAAATACATTCTCGACGTTTTATTGCAGATTGCCCCAGATTCTTCTGTCGGCACTCGTACCAATGAAGACCTTCCCCAAGGCGTTAGACCGCCAGCACCAGGAACCAAAGGCAAAATGGAGGTTGTGCCTATACTTCTCACTTGTGTCGAGGCTATTGGACATGTGCGATTGTATATGCCTGAAGACCTTCGTTCTACCGACCAGCGAAACAAAGTTTTTCAACATCTGGATGCTGTTAAGCGCAAATTCCCAGACGGTGTACCCATTCTTGATCCCATTGAAAATATGGGCATCAAGGACGATTCATTTAAACGTCTTCTCCGGAAGATTGAATTACTCGAATCAAAACTGCTCGCCAATGCCTTACATAACTCTCCTCGCCTCCCAGAGTTGTATAATAGATACTCGGCTCGCGTAGAGATTTCGGAAAAGATCAAGGAAGTGAAAAAGCAGATACTCAACGCCCATTCTATAATGCATCTTGACGAGCTGAAATGCCGCAAACGAGTCCTACGTCGACTTGGTTTCACAGACGAAGCTGATGTTGTTCAGTTGAAGGCACGTGTTGCTTGTGAGATTAGCACAGGCGATGAACTGGTTCTTAGCGAACTGCTGTTTGATTCTTTCTTCAATGAATTGCCGCCGGAAAACATCGCTGCCATTCTCAGTTGTTTCATATTCGAGGAGAAAACAAAGGAGGCTCCAGCACTCCCTGAAGACTTACGAATACTGTGGTCTAAAATCCAGGCCACTGCTCGTACAATCGCCAAGGTGTCCATGGAAAGCAAAGTTCCCAACATAACCGAGACAGAGTACTTGGCTACATTCAAGATGGAGCTGATGCCGGTAGTTCTCGCCTGGTCCAAGGGCTCCAGTTTTGCCGACATCTGGCAAGTTTTTACCATGCATTCACGCTGACTCAATCACTAATCATCTCGTAGTAAAATGACCGACGTGTACGAAGGTAGTCTCATCCGCCTATTCCGCCGATTGGAAGAACTGTTGCGCCAAATGGGCCAAGCAGCCAAAGTCATGGGCAATTCCGAGCTGGAGGAGAAATTTGATCAAGCATTGGCTACAGTTCGACGTGATGTTGTGGCTGCTCAGTCACTATATCTTTAGGCGAGTTTCACCCTCTTTGTCTTCATAAGCACTGTTGGCAATTGCCTCCATGTTTTCATGGAACTATTCTGTAAAGATAGGCGTGATTGCGTCAGTTTTATGACATTATTAGTAGCATGTCACAGCTCGTTCGAACGTAAGCATTCTTTTGCATGAGCTATGGCGCCCTGTCAATGGGTGACAAGGGTGTTCAAAAATATGTATATTATTGCTGCTTACGAAAAGATGCTTCTTGATAGTGCGAGTTGAATACTTTCTAATCAGAAATGCAATGAAATATCCTTATTGCGGACGAAAGATCCTTTGTCTTGGTGCACTCGCAAATAAACAATAATCGCATCGAGTGTCTTACAGTGCCATGCAATAATTTAATCATCAAAGTACTTTCTTTGCATTGAATGCTATAACCAGGTACGGTTTTACCGAATGCGAGAGCAATTCAGACATACTTAGCTTCTGTATAAAGTTCAAAGTAAAGTTTGCGACAAAGAAAGGGCATTTTATTCCAGAATTGAGACATCCTCATTCAGAAAAATATGACATCTGCTCAGGCCCTATGTTGAACCATGTGCCTATAAGAAGCTGTACCACGATGGCTGATATGTTAAATGTATCGAACTCTGCGCAATAAGCCGGGTTTAGTGAGACCTGACTTGTGTTCCTAGTACCCGCATCAAACCACAATGCGATGCACTGATTCTGAAAGAGGCTGAATCAAGAGGTAATCTAAAACAAAGCCAGACGGGCAGAAGCGAACATACATCTAAACAAATAACAGTTCAGTTTTTGTTGTTATGGTTTCTAAGGACAGCACAGCGAGGTGTGCCGGGTTCTAGGGTCTGTTCTTGATTCGGAGATCGACCAGTTAGAAATCAGATATTCAAAGAAGAAATAGAAGACGGATGGAAGGCAGGGAAGAAGTTCACGTGAGAAACATATGGTACACATCGAGCAAGGTTTTGGTTGGCTCGTATGGGCTCGTGTAGGCGGCAAGGAATTGTTGGAGTACAGCCTGTAAAGTGTACAGAGAGTCTATCCAGAGAGGCGGGTGTCAGTGCACCTGTCGTGGTGTGCATTACTCCAGGTGGAGCTGTTGGATGAACATGTCTGGTTCCTTTTTTTCATGGTGGAGCTAGAATGGATGATGGGCCTGTCGCCTGCTTTGTGTTTGGTGGACTTTGTGAGTTTTGATCGTGGCCGCTTCTGGCTTAATGATATTTGCCAAGGCTGCGCATGCAGAACAGTCTCAACGTAAACGATGTCTTATCCACACATTTCTGCAATGTACTCTGCCTCCCTGTAGTCGCTGCCATTTCCAGTTCTGTACTGTTCCATAGACTGTCTTGTTACTCTCAAATCTCAAAGTAGTGCAGCTGCCCGACCGCCAGTGTGTCTTGTTGCTGGCTACCACCTACTGTATCCGCTACTTTGGAATTGGAACAACGGTGTTTTGACACACTGCAGACTTAATCGGCTAGTGTAAGGTCGCAGGAAGCACAAGGAAAAGAGGAAATTGAGGTGGTGGAGCAGTAGTGGATGTGTGTTGTGGATTGGTGGAGGTGCATCGCCATGTAAAAGGCAGTTGGGTGGCAGCTCACTTGGCCAGTCGTTGCTCGCTCGCTTTCTCCTTTGCCCCCTCTCACCTTTCTCCTCTCTCAACAAATCCAACCTCCAACCTCCATTCTTCTTCCTCTCCCTTCTCTTATATTGTTCCCAACCATCCTGAAGGCCTGTTCGGAGCCTACAGCTGCCTTAGTGCTCGAAACTCAATCTTACACCCACCGAAACAAGCTTGGACTATTCCCAATAAGTTATTTCTGGTGCCCTGTCGGCCTTTTCTTTCGCCGCCCCACTGTATCGCAACTACAACCTTTGTTCTTGGGCATCTCGGCTACTTCACTTTGAGCTCCAACACACCAACCTTCTCTGGCTCAGCGTGTTCATCGCCGCCTAAACAAACTGCGTGTAACTGCCAAACCATCACATCTTCATTGCATCACACAAGGCTTAGATCAGATACCATCCAGTCATGAATACAGTCCTTCCAAATAATCCCTTTCTCGCTCCACATCTTCATCCACACCGCCTCTCACCTTCTCGGTCCCGTACGTCTACGATTTCCAGCCCATCATATACTCAGCCATCAAGAACTGATTTTGACTATCTAGAAAATAATTCTCCAAATCAAACGATGCAAAGCCGAAAGCGCAAAGCCGACGATGACGATAACGATGGCGATACCCGAATGTCCAAATCCCCTTCTGCCTCGCCTCTCATCCCCGTCGGAAGCCTACCACATCAACGCATACGCGGAAACAAGCGGATACGGTCAAACTTGAGCGGCCGACCACTGACACTACCTCGTTTGCTGGAAACCCTCTCACAGGATGACCTACGCAATCTGCTTCGAGCCGTCTGCGAACGACACCCGGATCTAAGCGCCGAGGTTACCAATACAGCACCACGCCCAAATTTGGATTCGGTTTTGGCGGTTATGGGACATTATGAATCGGCCATGCGAGCATCATTTCCATTCGGTCGCGAACATTCAGACTATGCGTACAATCGAGTTCGTCAACCTCTTCTGGACCTTCTAGATGCTCTCCGAGATTTTACCCCAACATTCCTCCCACCAAATGAGCCTCAAACTGGCGTGTCTCTAAAATACCTCGATGCCGTTACACATCTTATCCACCGACTTCCCGATTTCGATAATTTCCAAAATAATCGCCACAAGCACGAAGCGTACGAAGAACTTGCACGAGCCTGGGCATGCGTAATCAAGGAAGCGGGAAAGCGAGGAGGTGGAATTCAGCTTCGCATCAGCAATTGGGACGAAAAGATAGAGAAGCACAACGAGGCATCTGGCAATCGAATGCAAGCCGCATTGCAAGAGCTCCACGCCAGCCTCAACTGGATGGCCGCCGAGAATGCCCAAGCAGCCGGTCAATCTCAAAACGATGCATCTTCTATCCGCCAACAATTATTTAGCGGCACATACGGCGAGGCCGTGCGCGTCGGCCCATGGTAGAACCCATGCTCTCAACACGATTCTGCACCACCTCCTCCTGGCAGCCAGGAATTCCACATCACAGCCTATTTCCTCCATGACTGATGGAGCCACTACTAATCGGCCCCTCAACATCATGGCTATGGAATAATTTACTTTACGACGACACGCCCGACCTTTGCATCATTGTTGTTGCTTTATATTGCACCAGTGACTTTGAACTTTTTTTGCCGGCGTTTTTCATAGCACCCATACATACACGGTTGTACTTTGGCCGTCGAATAGGCGGCCTTGTGGGCGGCATCACTTTGTCTCTCTCTGCATCCATACCTGCTCGCCTTTATGGCTTCTTTATTTTCTCCTTTGTTTCTGTGGTTATTGGGTGGACTGGTTGGGCTGCCTAGGCTCCCATTGGTTCTGCCCTTGGTCTATTCTTATTTTGTATGGTCGGTGGGACTGAAATGGGGGTAGTGCTGATGGTGTTCTCTCTGTACATAGTGAATATGAGCACTTGAGGCGCTTGATTCTTGTTTCTTTCCTCTTCTGTGATGACACGTCAAAGATTGGTTCTAAGCGTCTGAAGCATCTCATGAGTTGAGGGAATGCTGCTCGGCGGTGAGTTTATCTGGCACTATACCGATTGCTCCTTCCGTTCCTACTCTCAGAACTGCTCAGTTTGGTAAGTTTGATCCAGCAAAAACGTTTTAAATGATCATTTCTTCCTCAACTTATGAGACAATTGCCAGTTTCTCCACGCTTCGCACCTTCTGGAAGAGAACTGAATTCCCAACACACCGCAACAGCACGATTTAAAAATCCCTTGACCTCCATCAAACTTCACGTCTCCTACACTCCACTAACTGAACAAGCTTACTTTTGGCTTCCCTCTGCTACAAGCCAAGGCTTTAGCTTCTTTATTTTCCGCGTTACTCACTTGCTCTAAGTGTAACCTATTTTATAGCTGTCATCGACATTCACAACCCGATCGCTATCATCATGGCTGTCCTTCCGAATTGCCCAGGTCTTGAGGTCACTATCCAAGTCGACGGCAAACCGCTGCAGGAATACGATGGCCCTGCTCGGCCTCCAACGGACCAGAGCATACATTTCGTCAGCAAATATGTTGAGGGCATGCCTGACGTCAAATTCACTCTCAAATATGGCGCTAATAAGTCGTACAAACACACAGCTCATAGTTTGTACACCAAAGTCTTGGTCAATGGTCTTAACCTCGGACCTATCCCTTTCCTCAAAACCAAAAGCCTACCAGCGAGTTATGCGTGCAATGGTGCTTATTCCATAGATAACATGGGAAATAAATTGTGTTCCCCCATCAAATTTGGCAAGCTGAAACTATCACGAGGTGAGCAAGCATAGGTCTTTACACTGACTGTGTATGAAGCATGCTGACTGGTTCAGATC
This sequence comes from Microthyrium microscopicum, assembly GCA_010405405.1. Taxonomy (NCBI): domain Eukaryota; kingdom Fungi; phylum Ascomycota; class Dothideomycetes; order Microthyriales; family Microthyriaceae; genus Microthyrium; species Microthyrium microscopicum. The sequence continues at coordinate 224,819 of MU004240.1, read as the reverse complement.
ATCTGAGTGCGAGCTCCGAACCTGAACGTGCTGTTCAGATGAAGAACCTCGGAATCATTCAAGTCACGTTTCATCGTGGTCTTATTCTAGGTCCTCTGCCAGCCAAGAAATGGACACCGAAAGCCCTCCTCGAAGACATCTCCGAGAGAGACATGAAGACCCTCGGGTCATTGAAGGGCGAGCCGCTGTCCCTTCGCTGCCAGTAAGTTCCTCGCCGGAGATGTAGTCTTCTATTTAATTCAGCACCAGATGTGTCTATGTACTAAAATTGTGGAAGCTAACTTCAATAGAGTATCACAAGAGTCTGAGTCAGTGGGAGCATCGCGAATCCGAGGTTTCACTCCTATTGATCATAAAGCAAAGCCATTTGCGACTTTCCAGTTTCACTATCGCACAAAAGGTCCGCAGCTTCATCATACATTCCGCTTGGTGAGTGTAAATTTTTCTAACTTGACTAGAGGATCTCCAATTGCTGGAAGTGATTGAACGCTCACCTTCTCCTGTTCCACTTGAAGAGCGTGATCCTGCAACTCTATCTCATGCAGAACTTCTCCAGCTACTCGAGACTCAAAAGGTATTTCTTATTGACACCAGCTTAAGGAAAACTTGACTCACATCTACCCCAGAAGCAGAACGAGCTCTTGAAGCTCACGAAGGGTGTGAAGCGAGAACCAGATGAGTCAACAGCTGACCCCAGTCGTATTCTCACCAAGTCCATCTTTGAGGATGATGATTGTGCCGTGACTGAGGTCCGACCTGTGAAAAGACAGAAGCATGCTCCCAACGCTAGCGACGAGGTGATCGCCATTGACGAGGATTAACACAAACATTTCATGTGTGGCTCATGGAGTCGACTTTGTGGCAAATTCGGCAAATGCTTGTTTTTCATTACTGTCATGTTATTCAGACCTTGATTTCACTCTCACACCAGCACTCTCCCCTATCTCCTTTCAACCTACTTTCCGGGACAGAGAAGATGGCTTTAGTCTGCAGGTTATGCTTTCGGTATGGTAAAAGTTTAATCTTCATATTTACTGCAAATTCAATAAGCAAGAACTCTCATCTCTTGCAAGCTATAACTTTTATCGTGCTATGGGCATGTGGACTTACTGCTGACCTCTGATATCGAGAGTAGATTTAGCTACCAAACGTGATGTTGCAGTGTTGCTGGACATCAAGTCGCTTGGTTAGACATGAAGCTGCCAGGACTCCAATCTTGATATCAAACTTTGTATTGACATTCGTCCATGGAGCTTGAGGCTTTACCGTGCTCATTTCACATCTCGAAAGTAAGCAAGAGCAAATTGCGTATGCTGATTCTACACAAAGGTACCTTACTCAACACTTAGATTGGACACGGCACACTCCACCAGCTCATCAAACTTATGCCGATAATCTAGTGGCAACCTTTTGCTTTGTGCTGTCCAATTGAGCTAGGGAAAAGAAAATGACACGCTGGCTAACAAGTCATGTCATTTGCTTTGAGATGCAGACAACACTCAAGGTGCGACTCTGCTTATGATAATACCGATCCCCGTCCCTTCGCATCTGGAACTTCTCATCTCATCCTCATACTCTGCTTAGTGTGCTATTGCCAAGCTTGTCTTTACTAGAGCAGACGTTGAAGGCCTCGCCATCGTTCCTAGAGCCCCAGACCCGCCATTGAAATGGCAGTGATCAATGGTGTCCCAGGAGTGACTGTGACTATCCATCTCAATGGTCGGAAAACGCCCACGGAGGAATATGAAAGCCCGAGGTTATTGGAAAGCGATCGTCAAGCCGAATTTCTACAGACAACTCGTTACATTGAATCAATCACTGATGCTACCATTGAGATTGCTATCCAAGTTGATCCTGATTTTGTTTCCCGGTTTGACTGCAACTTTGAGTCTGTGATATACCTTGATGGAGCTTATGCTGCAGGCATACTTTGTGAGGCGTCCGAGGTACCGAAGACTATACGCAAAAAAGGCGTTCATGAGCACATAGATGATGCCAATTCGTTCCGTAAATTGAAGTTCACAGACGATATCCTGGGTTTGTACTCGAGTCTGTGATCAGCACAACTTCTGACAGCTAACTTCTTGAAGCACATCTAACAGCAGGTATGGCTATAAGGTCCAGCGAGCCCGGCACACGTCGATTAGATGGCGAAGTAGGCGAGATTTTGATCAAAATTAGGCGATGGAAAGGTGTCTCTGTACCAGCGGAACAATTCGATGGGTTGAAAGCATCCCGTCGTGCTCTATTTTCCAATAGATTGGCGCACGCTACCGCAAGTGAAATCGAGAATAACGGAATTTCCCATATCATCGAGTATGTTCAAAGGGACGCCAGCTTCACAATAGTCTACTAATTTCTTAGCTTTGGTCCAGCACAAAAACGAGCACTTTCATCTTTAGTTGACTTTTCAAAGTCACAAGAGCTGGACACCAATGAGAAGCCGCTGGGACAATTTCGATTTCTGTATCGATGCAGGTGTATGTTCTCTTCTTGGGTAGCTCACTTGTGAGCTTCGTCGTTGTCAATGAAGCTAAAAGCCTCGTTTTAGCTCATCTCCAAGCACTGGGAGTTCTTGCTCCTCCATCACATCCACCTGATGGCAAATCCAAGAACAATCATATAGCCGCAAAGGGCCAGTTAGTTTTAACCCTACATCCCAAAGTAAGCAGACATTGTTCTAGCCGGTAAGTCTTACTAAGAGTGATTCAGCGGGAAAGAGACGAGGGCGAGCCAGAGAGTTACGCCATACCTGGACAAGCCTTCGCGCTCGCTCATCGGCCCAAGAAAGAACCTATATTCAGGTTTCCGAGCTATGCCAACATGGGTAGCGCACAGTCCGTACCTGGGCAGTCCAATCTAGCTGTCACATACACATTCGGTACAAATGCAGAAGACCAAGCTCGAGAAAGGAAAATCGTAAGTAGTCACTGAGGACAGGTGTGGTTCAAGGACTCGTGACTCTAACATAACGTTGAAGGATCGAACACAATGCGCAGTCGCCACCACCAAAGACAAACCCGTCAATATAGCGACTATCAGCCGTATAACACGCTCCTCGCGCACCAAAGCTTCGTTGGTGCAGTTGGATCCATCCGGTCGAGTTGCGCAAATGCAGGACCAAAAGAGAGGATACGACAACGATGACACCGCTGATGGAGGCAGTGACACCAGTGACGACGACCCGACCGAGTACAGCAGTGACGGATCAATGAAAAGCGGCAGTGGCAGCGGCGACAGTGACGATAACTAACGCCGGCGGTGTGGCTTTGGTGTTTGGAATGGAAAGCGTTGTTTTGGCTTGCTTGGAGCCTTTGCCTGCCTCAGGTTCCCTCATGACTGCTGAAGTTTGTCCCTTTTCTGGGGGCGTGAGTGCTGACTGATCGAGGACATGCTCTCAAGCTTGTTCAACGACTCTTGTTACAAAGGATATATGTGGAAAGAGGCTACTAAGTTATCTTCTGATCTTTGGATTAGTATTAATAGATGTTGAGTAACGTCTTTGCTTTGAAGCTGAAAATCTGCTCTATAGAGGATAACCGCCGGTAATACTCCGAAGTCGTGCTGCTTCTACGGAGTATCTTAGTGTTTGTTGTTGAGCTTGTTACAGTACGGTATGTGGGATTAGGGACTCGTATTATCGTGTCGCGTAATGCGGCATCTTCCTTGTATCAAATTTATATGTACAGAAACACTGCAACTTTTAAGGGAATCAACTGTTTGCAGTAAGTTGTGCCTCCCGAACTTTTCAGTGATACAGAGTATGGGAAAGGTTCAAGAACTTATGCCCGAAGGTAGTAACTGGCTCGCTTCTTACCTATCATATTGATGGTAAAGATGCCGAGTTGGAGTCTGGTAACATACCTAACTTGCTGTCATTATCGGAGCACCTTTTGTTCCTGCTCAACACTAAAACATATCTTGCACTTGCTTGCATTTCCTCCAGCAGGATGAAGCGAAATCACTGACAGATGGTGTACGCCAACGATACCTAATAGATTCCAATTCAACTGAACCTTCGTGTAAGCCATTAGACTAGTGACTCCACCCACCGTACTCGAACACCAACAAAAGATGATTCTTCCAACTTGAATCGTGGTTTTGCAGTGTTTATGGATGAACTCAGGAGTTGGGGAAGTGGGTGCCTTTCCTAGCCTAGTGCGAGTGCGGCTCAAACGCCACGTTTTATGCAGCCTCGCCTCGTGGGGTGTCTTTAATGTCCGATGTACGAAGTCATCGGGATGGCGAAGGTTGTCATCAAATCGGATGTATCGAGAATACTCCCATCGTTACTTCCCGATTCTAAGGCTGACGGTCTACCACCAGTCCGTCTAGTTTGTCTTGGTATTGAATCCTTCAAACGCTTTGGAAGCTTAGAGAACGTAGTAAATGAGATGGCCTTTTGCTTGCACAACGTCCATTTGACTTCATCCCTTGAATGTGGCTGCGCTGACATCCCTCTGGCTTTTGGAGTTGGGAAGACGTCGAAATCGAGCATGAAGCATCGGGTAATCATTTTTGCACTCGCACGTTTGGAAGCCAGAATGTGATTTGTAGATATAGAAAAATAGGTAGTATGCAGTGATGCACATGACTTGTGGCTGACACGTTGTGTTTTTGACGTCTTTGACGTTTAGAGCTTTTGTACACGCGACGTCGCGACCTATCATCGACCTTGCGAAGCAAATCTATCCAGGTGATTTCATCTTGTTTGGTAACACACACCCTGCTCTAAAAAAAGACATCGAAAGTTTACGGTACTCTTCAAGGGGCCCTTGACATAGGTACAACCCGCATGTGGCTTAACAGATGGCGTGCGGCGCGCTCCTCAACGCGATACTTTTCAGCTTCAGTGGCAATTGATAGGTTTGGCTGTTATGCTGTACCGTGCTGCCGTTCGTGTTCTTGATTCTTACCTAAACAACAAGCCCGATGATTGAAGCTAGTAAATTACTAAGCTTTGTCGGTGGTCTTTTTCTTAACCACCAGCGCCGTCAAGGCTAAATCAGCAGGATCGAGAACTGCTTAAATAGACGTCCATCCAATGTATTGTAAGTCATTCATTCCAAGCTTCACGTTGTTCAATTCAGATCATTTGTTCATTCACACTCGCTAATCATACAGTTTTTAATATGAAGTCATTCGCTATCCTTCTTTTGGCACTTGGTGTCGCAGCCTCGCCTGCTTCCAGCAAAGCGCCTAAGCAATGTGTCGACTTTTGCAACGATTCCAGTGATACTGACACTTGTGTCTCTCAGGCCAAGAAAGGTCTCGGCCAGTGCTATACCTGTGGACCATTCAAGACCATGTAAGATTCTCTCCTGTAGCTCATCCAAACCTTTCAATAAGAGCAACACATGCTTTCAATCAAAAGCTGTTGATTTGGATGTATGGGTTGATCATTTAGAGCCGCGAAATGACAACAGCTTTCTGAACGCAGCATTAACGAGAATACAGTTCCTCCGAAAAGCTCTGTGATGGCAATTGTGTCGATATCAACACTGACAACGACAACTGTGGTGACTGCGAACAATCCTGCGGTTCTAAGAAAACTTGCCAGAATGGTCGATGCGTGAAGACTACTTCGGCTGTGCCAACGCCAACTTCGAGTGTCAAGGCTTCTTCCAGTGCTAAGCCATCCTCTGTTCCGGCCTCGTCCAGCGTTAAGCCATCTTCTGCTCCGGTCTCCTCCAGCAAGGCCCCATCTTCCGTTCCAACATCAAGCATCAAGCCAACCTCATCAGTCGCTGCCAGCTCGGTATCAGCCTCTATTCCTTCAGCAAGCGCCACTTGTGGAGCCATTCCAGCTGATCCTACCAATGTCGTGATCAACGGTGACTTCGAATCCGGATGCCTGGATCCATGGCAAAAGGCAGTATACATTCCTCTTGGATACGAGGCCGCCTTTGCCAACCAAACTATCCCTCCTTTCTCCGTCGAAACCACACCCAGTGAGTCTGGAAATTACAACTTGCATTTCACAACTACTCTTAATGCCGGCAAATCTACCGACCTGACTGCCTATCAGCCCCTAGCCCTCGAGGTTGGAGCAACCTACACTCTTTCCGCCTGGGCTAAAAGCACTCAGCAATATCTGAATGTATGCATTGGTAATGCTGCTACTTTCGTTGGCAGCAACGCCGAGGGTTCTATCGATAACTCCTTATGCCAGGCCGAGTTGCTGTTCCGCAACCCCATCACCACGTGGACTTATCAATCCACAACGTTTGTTGCTCAGGATGGTACAATTTTGTATCTCACTGCGGGATACTATGGAGATATTGATCTCCAGGTTGACAACGTCAAAGTTGTTAAGAACTAAATGGCTGGAGTGCATGCTCGTGGTGACAGAAAGGAGAGCCCAAGGCTTGTTTTATGTACCTAGGCAGGGAGGTGGGAGATATAATGCTCAGTGTGACAGAAAATAACAAACGAACCTAATAGAGCAATATCTTGGGAATCTTTTTCTCAATTGAGTTGAAGGATACTATAAACCTAATATGTTTCAAATGATATTCTGGTACAAGACGATGAGCGGTCAACAACAAAGCCGAGATAACACATCCAAAATTCCGATGAAGCAAAAGTAGGTAGGTACCCCAAAACACAATAAACTACCTGGATATTCAAGACATGATCTCAGTTTACGCCTTCTCCCAGTAGGCAATGTATGCCTCGCATTCCATGATAGCTTTGCTGTGTCCCCAGTCGATTTTGGTTCCGCCAGCAGCGATAGAAGCGTCGTTGGCTGCGACACGCTTATCCTTAGCTCTTTGGTATCTGATTAGCCCGGGCCATGTACTAATTGCCTGGTGGGTGCATACCTCGTCCATTTTGTGACGCAGTTAGCCTCAATTAGATCCTTCATCTGCTTTTGCGTTTTGGGATTACCGAATTCGGTTTTCTTTGCTGCCGGACAAGCTTCTGCGGCTATATGTGCGTCACGGGTGGCCGCTCTCATCCTTTGGATTGCAGCATCGTATGATTTTGTCTTCGATGGGTCTTTCGGGGGTACAGCATTATAGCTGTCGGCTCGTTTGAATATAATGCTCATAAGGTCATTGGCAGGCGCTGCGGTGACTACTTGTTAGAGCAGGACGAACTATGAAAAGAACCGATGCGAGAGACTCGGCGAACTTCATCTTGGAGAGAATGAGGATGATTTAATTCTAAAGGAGTGAGTGATTGATGAGAAGGCTGTAAGAGCTAAGAATATTAGAGTCGCTGGTATTGCTGATACTGATTGGAACTGTTGAGACATTGCGGCCCATTTATACTGAGCATTCCAACATTCCTGAGTTTCTGGTAATTGAGAAAACGATATACGCGTGGGATTGGACTTAGATTGAAGCATTACCATCTTCAGTCATCGTCAATCCTGTGGTACGGGGTTGGATATGACATCGAATCGCAGTGTTGCAGTGGAATGGCTCTCACACTCCTGATTAGGATTCTATTTCTTCACAAGATACTTAGGATCTCCTTTGCAGTAGTATAGAATCTGACATCGCATGACAATTGGTGTCAGGCCCGCCCATGGAAATACTTGATAGGGCCACAATACCTGGCTATCAATATCATGCAGGGGCAGGCTCAGTTTGGGCAGTCTACGCCGCAAACGATCTGCGGGATTACAATATGAAATGTACATGCTCAAACTTTTTTAGAATCCTTCCACTACTCTAAGCTTATATTTTGTCCTTGTACATTTTAAAATCCCAATTCTGTCCTGAACAGGCAGACTACGATGGCATTCCTGCAGCTTGGAGCTTGTAGGATTTGTCAACTTCAGTCGTCCTTTCCCTATATCGACCTCACCTCGTCAAATCAGTTGTAGGACGTCTTCTCACTCATCGTACGCTCAATTATGCACCGCACACTCCTTCTGCCAGAGATAATTGCTCAAATCTTGCATGCGTCAGCGGCATCTCCCGGATTTCTGCATACATGCCTTCGTATTAACAAGCTATTTTCGCTGGAGGTCACTCGTATGCTATGGAAAGGATGCGGAGTTCGATATAATTTTGCCAAGGCCGGTCACGTTACGCCGAGTATCACAGATCTTGCTCGAATTGTGCAGACTTCAACCAAAAGAGCGCAATATTATGCGGAGTTCATCCAAATTCTCATGTTTGAAGAAGACGGCACTTCCTGGGAGGACAGGAAGGAAGAGGCACGATGGCACCCAGAGCTTGCTACATTACGATTCTCCAATCTGCTGAGCTTTTCCTTGTTTGGAGGTTACGGATTTCCTGAGTCCAGATCGATGAGTACAGGAGAAATTATTCTTCACTATGCACAGCCAAACGTAAAAGAGTTCCACATTGATGGAGCAAGTAAGCTTGTTGACAGCTTCTTGGACACCCTGAGCTATCGCTGCCCAAGACTAGAGGTTCTAAACGTTGAAAATGTCTCCGATAGCCATCTATCTGAACGAGGAATGATTCGATTTCTTGATGCCACCAAACACCTCAAGGTCTTATCAGTACGGACCACGGCCCTCGAGGGCTGGACTTTGAACACCTTCAAGGCATTATCTGTACATTCCAAGCTGGAGCTCCTCAGTGTTCCGGATTTGCCAGAACCTTGGCTGAGATCCTTAGGTCAGAAGGATTGCATATCTTCCAGATTTCCTAAGCTGAAACACTTCTATACTGGCATATCCGATGAAGGTTTAAAGCTTTTGGCTCTGTGTATGCCTAATATAAAAACTCTATCGTTATTATTGCAGAATGTCGCACCATCACATCAACGCCACATTCTCAGGTCAGCATCAGACTTCAAGCATCTTACCAGTCTCTCCATTGAGTTTGCCCCGGAGAGTAGTATAGATGGCGATGACATGATCATTCTGGCGCAGAGTTGTCCGAACCTCCAGGAGCTGCTCATCAACGAATATGACGACCACGGCCCTTCAGTAGTCAATTTCACCGACGCTACAATTGAGAGAGTCGCCCAGTCTTTGAAACACCTGTCAAAAATAACATTTACTCTTGACAGCTCACACAAGCTTACCTGGAGGTCAGTTATCCAGTTTGCTCAACATTGCAAAGAACTCGAGCAACTTACCTTACCATGCAACTTTTCGTGGCAGGAGGTCATCGACCAAGCGCCGGCCGGACTCTTTCCCAAGCTTTGGTTCCTTGTTCTCGTTCTCGAAAAAAATAATCAAAAAGGTGGCGAAGTAGACTCGGTCGAGGAAGAAACGTTGGATATCCATGTGGCTAATCTTGTTGCCTTTGCGCCACGCTTGAGGTATTTTAGGCTAAGTGGAGGTGACACAATGGACGAATCTTTCACTGCGGCGTTCTCTCGTGCTACGGGTGATTTTGGATGCTAAACTGAAATGTCGTCAGAAAGGGCATATTGGGTAGGTGTTCACAATGATTGGCGACTTGAAGCTGAAGAGAGGTACATGATGTATCGACAAGGTGTAATGAGATAGATAGGAATGAAACCATAATCAAGGAACAGGTTGTAAATTGGAGCATGTTAACCGCTGGACACAGTAAGTACTGAGTGTATGTCACGGTCCCATTAGCTTTATAGAATGGCATGGACTGGCAATGGATCTGCAAAATGAATGGCATGCGTCCGCCAATGGCGTTGGTTTCCACCAACGATACTCAAGAAAGGCTATAGGTCAGAAAGGTAATATAATCTCTGGGAATAGAGATTTCGATAACAGAACGCAGCGTGTGCGAGCCAGGAAGGCTGTTGGCAACACGCCATCTGTCATGGGACCTGTCCACCTGTTGACTGCTACAATATCGCCCTCTGGGCGAAACTATGCTTTTCGGCCTACCATATTCGATAAATTCAAAGCAATCAAAGAACGTGGATCGGTGGATCATAGTTCACTGCAATAAAAGCGTGATATGCAAAGTGTAAGGAAGCAAAAGGTACCTAGCTCCTATTATTAGTAAGCGAATATAAACAGTCCCGATGCGCTCTAGATTTGATAACATGCATTTATCAGCATGGATGACTCGTTTTAATTTATGCAGCACACCTCTCCCTCTGGGTATCACTTGATTTGAACTGCTTGCAATGGCAGGTCAGAACCTCACTCCTTCTTGATGTTTGAGAGGCTCATTTTCCGCTTGGCTGTATAAGCCGAGCTCGGGGTACACTGGTTTGCGAAATGTGGTGCGCTCTCACCCTCCCCCTACCATGTGTAAATTGCTAGAATTTTTAGGATCCCACCAATCACACGTAGAATAGCCTGTGGAGTTGGAATATGTAAACTCTGGTTATCGAGAGTACTATTTACTAACTAGGAATTTTAGTGCTAAATTTGATCGTTAGTATACCAAACGTTGGTGGTTTGTTATGTTCTAGTAACCATAATAATCAGCTGCTTCTACGAAAAACGGCATACTAAATCTTCTATACCGCTTTATAATTTGGAACACTTATTGTGATAGTTGAAAATAGCGCGCTTTTCTACCTCCCGAAGCTGCAGGCAATTTTACGTGTGATTGGTGGAATTCTGTAAAAATTAACATAGTAGGGGGAGGGTGAGAGCGCACCACATTTCGCAAACCAGTGTATCACGCGTTCTGTGGGTTTGTCGTTTTAGTCTTCGAATCGAAGATCGATCCTTTAGGTAGTAGATAACAGTGGGTTTGAAGAGCTTGGAAACCTCAGAGATGGAGGATGAGACACATATCAAGACGATTCCCAATGATTACACCAGGTATCATCGACTGAATGAAAAGAAGCGAGAGATATGTTTATTGCGAATTCTTCCAGCATCTCTTTTACCATCATCCGAGTCTTCCTCTGCCACGACAGACACGGTGTGCTACTTGGTTCAAACCACCCTATTAGATCATCCAAACTATGAAGGACTATCATACTGCTGGGGAGCTTTAGAGAATCCCCAGTCAATAACCTTGGTTTTCCTGGACGAGAAAGTGGACTCATCATTCAATAGCACATCCATCGCGTCCCTGGACCGAATAGCCCAAGCCCGACTAAATGATCCGAGCCACTGTATCAGAGACTTTCATGTCACCGAGAACCTACATCATATCCTAAGCTCATACAGACAGAATCGAAACTCTGGCTTCCTATGGGTGGACATGTTATCTATAAACCAGGGAGATGAAATTGAACGCTCACATCAGGTGGGATGGATGACAGAGATCTATGCCAAAGCCTCAAGAGTAGTCGTGTCTTTGGGTGGAAATCCGCACACAGAATCGCACCTGCTACTACAAGAGAATGAGGATCTGGCTATGTTCTGGGATTGTCTATCATTCCAATGGCATGGTTCGATACACGAAAACCTGAACAGTGTCAGACATATCTTCCTCGCTGATAAGGAAAACATGGTGAATATCAGACAAGAGTGGTTTCTGGAAGGTCTAACTGGACATGAATTTCTCTCTAACGGCGAAAGAAGCTCTCAAGATAGCACAGTCACTAGTCCAGTTTCATCGTTCATCTTATGGCTTTACCTTCCAATGTTACAAAAGAAGCGTCGTGGATCAGCCAAGCAGTGCGCCGCATTCGTTGCTCATTTCAAGAACAGTATATTTTCGCCTCGAACTGTGGTTTGGAACTTTGCGAGCCTGATTATCCATGTACCGACTACAAACTGGCTAGAACACTCTGTAAAAAGGATGATATGGCCTTCACTACACCGTGCAAGCAACATTGCCTCACATGATTGGTTTCGACGTATCTGGGTGCTCCAAGAAGTCGCCAGTAACAAGTCCGTTGTCATCCGACACGCAGCAGACGAGCAGGAATGGGATATTGTACTCAAGTGCTACAAAAGCTGCTTCGCTATCGTCCGATCACTATCCTGGGTTCAAGACAACAAGCAAAAATGGGCACTGTCGAATCTATTCTCCCGTAAACGTGCTATGCCAGGCGTCTGGAGCGAAATGCCTGCCGCCGCAGCAGATGGCGTAGACGTCCTCCATCTAATCCACAGAACGCGCAATTTCAAGTCAACGGATCCCAGAGACAAGATATTCGCACTGATCAATCTGGCTAAAGAGTTTCGCTCAAGTCAGTTCTTTCCTGACTACCGCCGCTCCTCACATGATACATTCATTCGGTTTACGCGGTTTTTGATTGCACAGCACAAGTCAACCCAGATTCTCCGATTTGCCGACGACGGTTTCTATCAGGGTTATAAGAATCGGCATGCCTGGCTGCCTTCATGGGTTCCTGATTACTGTCATTTGCAATATAAAACAAACTCCATGCATGGACAACATCTGCGTCCCATTCACAGCTATGGACCACCACAACGCATACATCGTCCGCTTACGCCTCGTAGCTTGAGATTGGAGGGAACACTGTTAGGCCGAGTGGAGATTGTCCCTGATTTCGTATTCGCTTCCTTCGGCACCTTTCTCAATACCGGGTCGCTGCTTGGCCGGTTAACATCCGAGATGGAGGACCAAAAAGGGATCATGCCAGCAGTCGCTACAGCTTGGAAAGAGCTAAGAACCTCCTACGAGTCGATATGGCCGAAGGTGAAGACAGTTGTCGATGACACGGAGATAGGTACACGCTCTCGACTGTCGTTTCGCAGCTATGTTCGAGCATGTGTTTCGATTCTGGCCGATGAGAGGCATCATTTGGCTGAGGAGTCTGTTGCTTTTAGAGCATTTGCCGCATTATGGGAGCTGGACCAGCAAGCTGAAAATGAAGACCTTCAACTAGATTGGATGGACGAACACGATCTGAGGCGGACACTGGCATCGATGACCAAAGAGCAGAAGAAGGCGGAAGCTCATACCATGGGCATGCAAATTGCCAAGATGCTCTATAGCCGGCATCTGTTCCTATCGCATGATAGCCGTGTTGGTTTGGGACCTCTGTTTACATATGAAGGTGATTTGGTTGTTCATCTCCACGGAGCCAGTGTTCCGGTCATTCTCCGTCAATATGACCCGTCTGAGGCCAGTAGCCCGCTTGGTGTATTGAAAGCAGGCCCGGTGTATAAGCTTGTAGGCTTTTGTTATTTGGATGGTGCGATGGACGGGGAGATATATGGTCAACACTGGCATCGAGACCATTTGCATGATGATCCCATGGATCGAGATATCCCCACTCAGATACCCGGAAACGTTAGGAGAACATATTCCACGACAGTTTATGATATCAGATAAATTCTATCTGTCAAAATACAGCGCTAAATGCTTGCAAAATGCCGTTACCAATACTCTATGGCGATATCACCGTAGAGTGTTTCGTATGCTTTCCAGCAGTTACACCGCTTGCTAGTAGCTCTAGTCTACTAGCATTTATGCGATGCTTCTTCATTACCTTCACCCATTCTTCATCGTCATCAAGCTTCGTTTGAGAAATTTCGTCTTCTGCGAACTCCTCAGATATCTCTTCCTCCAGAAGAGCAAGCATCAAGCTGAAATCCCCCCCAAGTCTACCAAGACTGCCGGCGCAATACAGTATCTGGGTCATCAGACTGTCCCTAGCCGCCGCATCTCTTATGTTCGGCAGGTAGATTTTCAGCGTGTCAAATAGCCTGTCCACCAAATGTGATGGAAAGGTGGCTAATGGCGAAGGAAGTGGTAGAAGCAGATCTTTCGCATCATTGCCCTTGCTTGCGCTCTTGATAGACTGAAGCTCCTGAGACCCTGGCGCCGCTAGAGCTCCTGGGAATATGCTTTTATACATACTCACAATAGCAAAACTTTGTTCGCGAAATATCTCAATATATCGCTTCAGGTACCGCTCTGTCTGCTGTCCAGTTGGGCCAGGAGTCCTTGCAGACGTGTCTCGCTTGTTTTTGTTGTTCTTTTCTTCCGCAGCCTGCTGTTTTGCTTGACTTCGCTGTATGCTTTCATGATCTGCCAGTTCTTTCAGCGGATCTAGCGCGTCTAGCATCGCATCAAGACTTGCTAACCGACACACCAGAAAAAGTGCTCCTAGAGCACCATCTCCACTCCCGGGACTGGTTGTTGGCATCATCTGCCGGCCTCCCCGAACGCCAGAGCGCGCTTGTGCTCGCATTTGCTCGTCTAATTCTGGCGCAACCCGTCGTAGCCATCCCAGAGTCCGCATAGCGCTCGCGAGTTTGATTCCCTGCCCGCGTAGTCCAGTGATCAAGTTACTTGTCAAAAGACGCATTTCGCGCTCACTCTGTGTCCCTATAGAAGCAACGAGTGGTGAATCTGAGTACAGCACCGCTAACCGCTTCACATGAGCGTGGAGGTCTAGGGCGGACGCATAGCTAACTGCGGAACTGCTAGAGGTGCTTGCCGATTGACCAGTACCTGGTTGTTGGCCACTTGATATGGCGCTACTAAGCAATGTGGGGAGATCGAGAACAGAGGATATGCGATCGACGTTTCGAGCGAGGAGGAGGGCATTGCGGCGTTCAATCACGACTGGATTTGAAGCTTCGTTTGATTTTCGGTATTTCTCGGCGAATGCGGCGGCTTTGGACTCAACGGCTGGTATGGCATGTTTGAGGTTGTAGGACTCCTTCGAGATGTCGGGTAGTTGGGCTGTGAGGGTTGAGAGATTCTCGGCGGCGGATATTATGGGTTTCTGGGATCGTTTGCTCAATGCTTGAAGAGAGCGCAGATTCGATGTGGCGGTCTGAGAGAGCGAACCGGGTTCGGTAGTGGATAGATCGCTTAGAGAGAGAGTAGTGATGCGATTGAGATATTTGGTGGTCGTGGCATCTGAAGGCTCCGGTCGCGATTCTTGAGAGACATGGTCGAAGTATGGGGCCAAGAGATCATATATGGATTCGGACATGGTGTTATAACTGGGGCCACATGGCGATGAGTGGTGAAGGTGAGCTGAAATTGGTGTCTCACCTCGACTTTGAGAAATAATTGAAGACGTTCGTAATCTGAAGTCAAAGGGTGAGCAGCAAGCGGGAGCCTAAATTTAGGCCCCCTGCCGCTAAATATAGTGAGTCCGCCACTAATTTGGCCTGTCTCGTTTTCCCCACCAAGCCTGGCAAGCCCTGTGAGCCCAACAACGTGGTACGGATACGCGACAGGGGTCACCTCAACGCGCCGACCAGAAGTGTGAGGCTGTCTCCATATCAACAATTACACCTGAAGTCTGTCTCGAGGTCCCCATTCTCCTCTTCAACCTTCGCTCACAATCAAGTTCCTTTGCTGTCGAAATGCGGAACATGCGCATGCCATTCCAACACCATGCCAACTCAGGATCGGATCAACATTGCGCTCTCCCAACTCGTTGAAAACACCGTACCAGTCTATGCAGAAGACGATGAAGAAGCTGTTGAAGAGCGACTAGACGAAGCTTACGCGCATGCATATGAGCTAATAGAAAAGTATGACCACCATAAACTCGTTCTGAGCCTCGAATGTTAAAAGTGCATAGTGCTGGAGACCCCGCTGTGACCGCCGATGTCCATCACGCCGCCGACTTGATTCGCGCCAAACGTACGTACTTGGTCGAAAGTTTTTTAAAGTTGTTCGTACTGATACGCCCAGTTCTTCGCGATAATGCTACTCCAGATAAGATAGTTCGCTTCTCCCAGCTATATTCACGCCTCCTTGCCGAACCCGTCCTACAACAGAAATGGGCTGTACTGTATCTTTTATACTTGCTTGCCGACACCGAACCGCCGAGTGTCCTACGAGAGGCCAGTTCTTCGAGGCATAATAGACTAGGGAGCCAGCCAAGCTTAGCACCATCATCTCAGGCCGGCGCAGAGCAGACTCCGAAACAACAGAGAGAATTTGTGGTGGATAGCCCAGCATTCAACGAAGCCTTCTCAAATGCCGGCCTACTGAGACTACCAACAGGAGAGGAGGCGCGCGGACAAAAGACGGATAGACCTGTATCGCGACATAGAGAGAAGAAAGATAAACAAAAGGAGAAGGAAGGACAGGCCAATGGAGAGGCATCATCATCTGTCGCTTCGCCTATTCCCCAAAACTGGGTGACATATGAAGAAGCACAACCTCACGAAACTTCTTTACTACGAGACCTTCCGTTTGTACTGCAAGGTCTTTCCTCCACAAATCTTCAGTTTAAAGACTCCTCAACTTTGCAATTACCGCCAACTCTTCCTGTCCCGATCGTCGGCCTACTGCACACTCTGGCAGAACCCTGCCTTTTATACAAAACACTGGCTGAGTTTGTAGAGTCAGAAGGAGATGGGCTAGTGGGACAAAGTTTCAGGTCAGCTCTTGGCCTGGAACTCCGATCATACCTAAAGTTGGTGGCGACTTTAGAAGGACACATTCGCCGAGCACTAGCAATGCTAGACGACTCGCAGCCTAGAAAAGGCCTTGGCCAGGCAGGCGTAACTCTCAAGCGATGTGTATACTGGACAAGAGAGGCAACCATGGGATTACGGCTCATGAGCCTGATCGTTGAAGGTTCCAAGGGTAAGATGCTTTGGCTGATATATGACAGTGTGCTAATTTTGTTCAGGCAAAAAAGGCGGACAACTCATATCCGTTATCCACTCATATTCTCTCAATCATGGTGATCCATTTGTAGTATCGTTCGCTGAACGACTACTTACTCACGTCACTAGACCCTTCTATGATATGCTAAGACAATGGATCTACGACGGAGAGCTATCAGATCCGTATCTCGAATTCTTTGTCGCAGAACAACATGATCTGGTCGACGACGATAGAAAAGGCGGAGCAACGAGTGTATGGGAAGACAAATATAAGCTTCTAAAAGCTGCCGTCCCTAGCATACTCACAGACCAATTCGCCAACAAAGTCTTCCTAATCGGCAAATCCCTCAACTTTATCCGCCATGGCTGCAATGAGGGCGGCTGGGTAGAATCATATTCAAAATCCGCCTCCAAAGAACTTCGCTACGGCGACACCGCCACTCTCGAAACCAGTATCGACGAAGCCTACAAGGCCACCATGGCACAACTAATATCGCTCATGGAAACAAAATTCGACCTCTCCTCCCATCTTACTGCCCTCAAAAAATACCTCCTCCTCGGCGCCGGCGACTTTATCGCCGTCCTCATGGAATCCCTCTCCACTACCCTCGACCGGCCTGCCGCTACCCAATACCGACACACACTCACGGCGCAACTTGAGCACGCCGTACGCAATTCCAACGCACAATTTGATGCACCAGACGTCCTCCGTCGTCTCGACAGTCGTATGCTCGAGCTCAGCCACGGCGAAATCGGCTGGGACGTATTCACTCTCGAATATAAAATCAGCCCTCCCGTCGACGTCATCGTCACCCCCTACGGCAGCAAACAATATCTCAAAGTCTTCAACTTCCTCTGGCGCGTCAAACGCGTCGAATTCGCGCTCGGCAGCGTCTGGCGCCGTTCCATGACAGGCGCACGCGGCGTCCTAGGTGCTGTGGACGACGCATTTGGCGCAGACTGGAAGACCGCACGCTGTGTAATCGCAGAAATGGTGCATTTTGTGGCCCAACTGCAGTACTATATCCTCTTCGAGGTCATTGAGAGCAGCTGGACAGATCTGCAGCGCGCGATGCGCAAGGAGGGCAGTACATTGGACGATCTGATTGGTGCACATGCGCAGTATTTGAGCTCGATTACGAGAAAGGGGCTGTTGGGTGGTGAGAGTGCGGATTTCCCGGGCCAGTTGCATGAATTGCTCAAGGTCATGTTGGCGTACAAGGATGTTGTGGATCAGCTGTACTCGACGAGTGTAGCGGAATTCACACGCCGCCAGGATCGGTCGGCGAAGATTGAGACACGCACTGCGGCTGGCAAATGGGGTGTGTCTGAGAACGATGAAGAGTCGGAACTGGCTGGAAAGGCACGCAAAGATAATGCGGCTGGGCCGTTGGGCGCGGGCATGTCGGAGGCGGATATTGTGAGTACACAGCGTGTACGGCTGCGCGAATTGAGCGAGAAGTTTAAGCGCAAGGTTACGATCCTGCTGGGCGATTTGATGGCGCAGCCGGATCCGGATATGAAGTGGCTGGCCATGGTCATGAATTTCAATGATGTCTATCAACCGCAGCGACGGAAGAAGCGCACAGCAGGGGCTGGTGGTAATTCCACGGTCATGAGCGAGCGTACTAATGTCAGAGCGAATCGAGAAGTAAGAGATAAAGAAAAGGCGGAAGCTACGGACCCAGCAAGAGGAAGACAGCGGTGAGATATGTTGGAGAATTGTAGCATTAGACATCGAATATATTCAGCAAACCACAACTTGTTCCGCTCTATAAAAAAGTGCTAGGGGATATCAAAATCGCAGAACCAAGGACCAATTCTTCCGCTCGTTCAATCATCGAGCTTGTAGCTGACCATAGTGTCCACACGATGATTCGTAGTGCTGAAACTTCGTAATTTGACCTTCTCACCACCATCAATCTCCTTGGCATCACTGTCACCCCATTCAACTGGCACTTCCGAGTCAGCGTCCGCATAGACGAGCACATTGAACGTGCATGGCTCCGTAAGTTCTGGCAAGAACGTCACACTGGCTGTAATTTGTCGGAATAGCGCGCGTATGGCTCCCTGTATCTGTTCGTCGGACGGTGGTGCTTCAGCGTCTCCAGCAGGTGCAGTATTTTCCTTGTCCGCCGATCGCGAAGATGATTTGCCCTTGGAGGACTTGTTGAGCTGAACGTCGAATTGCCATCGCTCAACGTGGTCGCCAGTTTCTTTTCCTGTAAAGACTATGACGAGTTTGGAGATCTTTTGCCCAACCATCCATTTGTTGAGCTGTGACATGATCTTCTTGATATAGGCCTTGACTTGGTCGTCGGAAGTGACTGAAATTGTTAGATATTTTGCAAAGCGTGAGAATTGTTAATGCCTACCAAGCATGTTCAAGCCGTACTTCTTGACTCTACATATGGTTAGCTGGATTACAGGCACCATGTTTGACCACTTACGCATGGAAATCTTCCGCTGGATATACGCCTCGTTGATATAAGATCGAGTTAATAGAGTATTCGAACTATTTGGTTAGCGAGATTCGTGTTTTACGGTGTATGCGACTCACGAATTCCGACACCATCTTGGAAGACCCTTTACACTAGTTAGCTTTCGATTACCAACACATTGGGATTGAACCTACCCTTCAGAGCCAGTTTATGCGTATTCGCCTTGTCCTTCTTGCTTCCATCACCTCTGGACGACGATTCTTTGGTTCTTGACTTCTCCATGATGATTGTTTACAGTTGGGTTGTCAAGGCAACAAGAAGGGAGGAGAGGCTGGTGTCAAAGGGATAGCAGAGGAGATAATCTGGTGAGAATTGGCAATATCGTGAAGAGCTATGTTGAGGGTTGCCTTAAATGTGGACAGATATAAGGAGTGATGGGAGGGTTGGATCAGAGGGTAGGTTCGAGTTTGTTGTTGGTGTTTGGATTTTGAGAGGGAGAGATTGCGGAGAGTTCGGAAGTAGAAGGGCCACGTGGATTATGTAAGCAGACATACATACATAGAGACCAGACCAGGTACATGGTGTTAGTGCATATGCTGCTTGGCTGCTAGTACCTGACCTCCAAAGTTAATTCCAATATCATTATATCATGGTACACTTTTAGCAAATCATACATATTTCCTGATTTACTCCCCGCGTGTTAGATATATTTCTATACGTTATTCATTATTATCATTCCTTCTTGTTCTGAATAGGAAAACGTGGATATGCTTCTTGACACCGTGGCTCCCGTCTAAAGTGCAACTCCCCAATCATCTACAGAGGTAGGTCACCGCCTCTATGGGCAACTGAGCTCTCAACTTTCCAGACACATCAATCAACTATTACTACCCTTTCTCATCTTATTGTCTAACACTACTTCCTCCCCATTCTTCTCGTTACCCAGTCTTTGCCTGCTATGCTTCTTCCTCCGTCAAACTTTGTTGACAGCTGTCCTGTCTCATCCGCTTCGCTGTGAATCTGTCAACCTCATCACCCTACAATACAATTACTAGCCAGCCTGGCATCTTCAGTCACTTAAATGACCGACACACCCCCCAATCAAGACTCCGGCACCGTCCGTGATGTCAATCTCAAAGTCATATGGCCCGGCGTTGAAGCTGATGCAGCTTTACAACTGCCCAACACTCCTTTGTCCATGACCATACTCGCTCTCAAATCCAAAATCAAGGACAGCTTGCCAAGCCACCCCCGCGAAGAAAAGCAGAGACTTATATGTCATGGACGCTTATGTTCGGATGGGGAGACCGTTGGAGATATCTTCGCAAGAGCGCCTGTAAGTTCATCTCGAGTTGACTTGAAATCATTTTATATGACTAACTAACATTTTACAGCTGGACCCTCAAGACCGTACACCTCGAGCCTTACATCTTATTATTGATAACTCTTCACCTCGCGGACTTACGGCTGCTGTCCCTCATGGTGTTGCCGCTGCTTTGGCTCAGCCTCGCGCTTCTAGCATGCCGCCCGTTGCTCGTGATCGAATTGCGACACAAGAACAGCCTTTCGCCATGCCTCGCGGTCCTACAATGGCCCAGCCTCCAGCTCAGAGAGATGCAGGACCGCATGGTGCGGCTCATCCTGCACCGCGTAATCGTCAACCGTATGCCGCGGTTATGCCGCACAATCAAGCCGAGCTGTTGAACAATGTGTTGAATCAGACATTTGCGGCATTTCCACAGATGATGCAACAACCAGGATTTCCACCGGGAGCTCAACAAGGACTTCAACAAGGACTTCAAGGACTTCAGCAAGGCCTTCAAGGTTTTCAGCAAGGACTTCCACAAGGCCTTCCAAACCCATTTGGCGTACCAGTAGCGCAACATAACGTACCGCAACAGCCTTTCAGTCAGGGTGCCCAGAATGGTCAAGCCGCTCCACAAGGCCCTCGTACTGCGCCGGCGACTCGCTCAACATCACCGCATCCTCTTAGTGATTTACAGCAGCAAAATCCCGCCCTTGCAAATCCTCAACCACAGTTTCTTCCCGGTGTGAACATTAATCACTACCCGGGTTTTCCACCAGGAGTGAACCCAGCATTTCCATTGCAACAAGGCAATCACGTAATTCTACGTCATCACGTTACTGTAAATGGATTGCCCGTGACGCCAGGAGCGCCTCAACCTGGGGCGCCCCTAAATGGCCATTTTATGCCCAATGGCTTTCAACAACCTGGCCTCGGTTTACATCCTCACATGCTGAATCAGGGCGTTAGAATGCCTTTTCAACCTGGAGCTGCTCAATATCAGGGCAATCCTGCTGCGTATGGACAAATGCCTTATCTTCCAGGCACGGCCCCTGCATCCTTCGGAATGAATACTGCCTCATCATCTGGTTCGCCTGGCTTACCGAATCCTATTTCTAGAGCCGGTACTCCCATGAGCTCTTCAGGCCAAATCGGGCCCGAAGAACGAAATCAACGCTTCACGGAACAAATGTATGTCCTCTCCGCGCAGCTGAGCAACATATCGCAACAAATACATCAGCTTAGTCACCAAGTCGTGACTCGCAGGAACATCGCCGCTCAGGCTCGGCAGTTTGGCCTTACTCACCAGCAAGCACTGGCATACAGTCACACCATGAACCAAGTAGTTGCTTTATTCCGAGCTTTCGATCAACAAGCTGCTCATGTTATGGCAATGTTCCGAGATGTCTTGCCCAGCCAGATTACAAACATACAGCAGATGCAGGACAATCGTAGACAAGCTGAGCAAGCACTTGGTTCTGTGTATAGCATGGTCCGTAGTCATATTACAGCATTCGACAACACGCGTTCAATGCGAGGTGGAGGTCCAGACTCGAATGCAGATCTCTGGCAATCTCAAAATGGTCAACAAACTTCATGGCAAACTCTCAATACAATAATCTCGAATATTCCATCCACTTCAAGCCAGCCTCAGCTGTATCTTCTCTATGATACTCAAGGAAATCCATATGCTCTTCTGGTTGGGCCTCAAGGCCAGTACTCTACTAATTGCTTACCGCCAAACATTGTGCAGGCATTAGTGTCCACTCAATTACCTATGGAAGACATTATTTCAGCAATTCAAGCCTTCACTGAAACGATTCAGCGGGATACGATGGAAACCATCCGTCAAAATCCAATGATGGCCCGTCCTCGGCGTGTGCAGCGTAATGCAGGTCCCGCAGAACGCGTTGTTGCACAAGCAGTCGACCAGGCGAATCCGAATGGAGCAGCCCAGGCACCACGACCAGCCCAGCCAGATGAGATGCGTGATTTACTTGCACCTATCGTCAGAAATTTATGGCTGCTCATTAGGCTTGGGTTCTTTGCATACTTTCTCTTTGGCGGCAACCGCTCTCTCTGGCGTCCATTTCTTCTCGGATCTGGCCTGTTGCTAGCCTACGTTGTGCAAGCAGGTCTGTTTGGTCTGCGGGTTGATGGCTTTCGTCGCTATCTCGATCGCATTGTCGGTGTTGACAATCCACTGGATGCAAACAATAATGCTGCTCCTGCTGCCAATGCTGCAGCGGCTCCCGCTGGTGAACCGAATCCTCAGGCTCTCGCGCAGCAGCTCATTCAACGCCATCAAAACCAAAACGCTGGCTGGGCGCGCGCAGTGGAACGGACTATTGGTCTCTTTGTAGCTAGTCTGTGGCCCGGCATTGGCGAGCGCGCAGTACATCTACAGGAAGACCGTGAACGGCGCGCCGCAGAAGAAGTCGAGCGCGTTCGTCGAGAAGCAGAAGAGCGCGAACAAGAACGTCTACGCATCGAGGCTGAACAAGCAGCGGAAAACGAAAATGGTGGAGGTGCTACAGACGGCGACGCCACTCCCACGAGCGATCCAGCAACACCTAAGGGTGCAACCGCTGGCTCGTCAGACGGAGCGACTGCCTCTGGCGCACATGTGAATGGCGATGGCGAGATGAGTCGTGTCAACAAAGGCAAAGATCGTGCTCCGGATGGTGAAGACAACGACGAGTCGTAATCAGTACGAGCTTTGCGAATTTTCATCACACTTGTTACAACACTTTTGAATGAATAATGCCTAGATGGCATCCACCGACAACAGTAAAATCCTTCGGCATGTTACGGAATCGGACGATATACAATCACGTTCGTGTAATACACGAAGCACATTAGCTTTTTTGATTCTGATGTGTTTTGAGGGGCTTGGGTATCCTTTACTCGAAACAATGAGAGTATAGAGTTAAGGGAAGTCGATCACTCGATGTAAAATGATGGATGATGGCAATTGTACGATAGTATTAAGAAACAATTCATTCTTAGTAACCAATCTTGGTGCATTCTGCAAATATGTGACTAGTTAAACGCATGTGAAGGAAAGTAGCAGATAACAGAAGCATTCATATGTATGTACATGAGTGCTTCATAATGACAAGCAAAGCATTTATCAATGAGCGATATAGTACTGTCGTTTGCACCGAAAGAGGGAAACTAACGAACACGCAGCTTACCCATGCGGCCATGAAGTTCCAAATCTTCATCCTCTTCAGGACTCTCCTCATCCTCATCCTCATCGGAAGGCAAATCATCATAGTTAGGCTGCTGTGGCACATGCTCTTCATACTCGCGATCCAACAATGCATGACCAGTATGACTGACATTTCGGAACCGACTAGGCGCCTCCAAGCAATTCCGCAACGCATCCTGAACTGCCGGATTATCCGCCGCCTGTGCCTCTACTCCATGCTGCAGCGTGCGCCGGACAGTCACGTACCGGATCAGCTTCCACCAGCGGTCAATGACCATACCGCCCATGTACATGCGATGGCCATAGTGGTCGCCACTCTCGGCTTCCATAGCGGTGGAGTAATGCGGGCCACGCCACGGGTAGTCGAGTGCGTGTAGAACGTCGCGGAAGCGGTTTTTCAGATCTTTACGCAGGTCTTTTTTGACGTGGCGCAGGGGTGTCTTGGTCAAAATCTTAAGCTGCTCTCTGATGGCGTAGTCATTGTCATTCCGGAACGTGTGGGTGTGTGCCCAATTAGCTTTGCGATAGGTGGGATGGACTTTGGAATCTTCTTCTTCATCTTGGGCGGATACTTCGACTTCGTCACCGGATGTTTTGAGAGTATAGGCAGACTCGTAGATGAGTGCAATTGCTTCGGCACCCGCTTGGATGACTGATGGCGCGTTGCTTTCCAGCTGTGCTCCAAACGCTTCCAAAGCGCGGGAGAATTGGTTGACGTCGACGGTAACTAATGTGCTCAGAAATGCCCACTCTTGAATAGCAGATGCCACGACAGATGCCTCGTCCAGAGCTTCAACCTGCTCGCCGTCGGATTCGACAATATCCAACAGAAGTTCCATAAAGGAACTTACTTCCTGATAATCTGCACCGCCGAAGAATGTAATCGCAGACATGGCCTGAACGGCAGCTTTTTGGCCGACTGCGGATGCGGTGTCGTACATGCAGATTTGCAGAGGGTCCTTGAGTTCCATGAATAGCTCGCCATCGTAATCGCCTATGACAATTACCGTGATAGCAAGAGCTCGTAAAGCATATTCGGTGCATGTTCCCGCAGAGCCTTCTTTAATGCAGCGCAACAGAATTGGCATCATGTCCCGCAGCTTATCATGTTTGTCATCCAAGATAGAATAGCTGTTAGCGATGGAATTTGCATAGCGGCGTATAAGAGCGACACGATGTTGACTATCGCCTTTCCAGAAATCTCGGTCCTCTAAGGAGCTGAAGAGCTGGGTAAATGCGGCATCGGTAGAGTCGACGGAGAAGGAATTTGAGGACCTTGGCAAGTTAGACAAAATATAACGAATTGGCATAACAAGGCAAGCATTATCTTACACTTCAAGATTATCTTCGTCAGCTTCATCGCCATCAGTGGAACCTGCGTTGCTAGGCACTCGAGATGGAGGCGCAGAGTTATTGCGTGAGGGCGCTCTAGACCCAGCTCTTGATCCGCCCGGAGAAGCAAACGGAGATGATGCGATAGATGCTGATTCAAGTCTGGCTTTGGCTTTGCGGGACAAAGTTTTGCCACTCTCCAGTGCTTGTCGACGCAGCTGATTCTTGCCTGACTTTTTCTCCGGGTTTATGTTATGAGACATAGTTGATGTCGCTTGGAGAGCTACTGGTACGAATAAGATGACCTTTTAATGTATTGATAAAGCGGAGGACTGCGGTTGTGGGTTTGCGCTAATCGGGCGACTTGAAGAGGTTATGTGTGTAGAGGGTTCGGTGATTGTGCATGACGGAAAGCGAGGTTAACGCAGGATGCTTTAAAAGAGAAAGCGGCAGGTAGGAATCGACAGCAAGGAGGATGGAGGTGAAGTGAGTTGTTCGAAAGTTGGGTGGCCAAACTAATTTCAACCGTGGTTGCAGGTGTTCCACGTGATTGACCCTGTTGGCATAGGTTTCCGGGAATTTCCGTCATCGTTCTTGGCGCTTTGTTTCATGCCTGTCTCTTCATTCAGGCCCAGTCTGCGGTGTGCGGTCTGCGTGCTTGGAGCTCTTGACCAGTTTTGAGCACTGAGGTATTGCGTGTTCACTGTTTGTTGCGCCAGCGTATGAACTCTTGTAGCTACAGTGGTGTCAAACGTTCGACGCTGTCGACGTCTATTGTTAACCGCCTGAGTGGAGCAGTCGTAGTGATAATGCAGCCTCAATACGAAAGCTCATTCTAATAGTTCGGCTGGTAATTTGAACTCGGCACTGAACTTCTTGAGTTCTTCACCAAGATCTTCTAAATTTACCTTTCCCTTGAAGGATGTTGATGAAGGATCTTTGGGCAAGTCCAATGGAGGCGGGTCCGTATCAATCTCTAGAGTTACCTAGAACAACCAGATTAGCCAACCTTTCATATACTGGATTGAAGGGCATACCACTCCGTCGAGTGACGTGTAATTTAAACCTACCGGTCCATCATTTATCAAGGCAACGTCCATCATGGCCTGAAAGATACCATCTTTGACCTTGTCAGCTTCATATAACTCCTGTACTCTCTTGAAAAAGGCGGTATAGAGCTCCTTTCCTTTGGCAGGCTCAGCTGAGGCGTGAAAGCTTGGTCTAGCTTTTTTGGTTGACGCCAGTAGCGTAAATTGAGAAACTATTTCTTGCGTCAGTGGGCGATTAAGATCGGTACAGAAAGGCAGGTATACCACAAAGTATTTCGCCTCCGACATCTTGAACACTCTTCTGCCATCTCTTCTCTTTTCCATCCTCGAAATCATCCCAAAGTCGTACTTTTAGAAGTTTGCTTGCTGATTTCAGGGCATCCTCCATGGTATCATTCTTTGACACTGCGGCAAATGCCAAAACACCTTTGCCAATAGATGAAATCAGTTTTCCATCCACGCTAACAGATGCGGATTTGACCCGCTGAAGTACTACTAAAACATATGTTAGGCTACTTCTTTTACGCGGTTCAATATGGAGAATCTTATCGTACCCTTCATCACCTTGCTGCAGATCGCTATCAGCGATGTAGCCAATCTGAGAAACCAAGATTATGGAACCAGAGCTGTGTGGACTATTGACGTGGTAATATGACCCGTCCAGCCGCGTAGCAAGAGTCGACAACAATGGATCCGATCGCTATAACTTCTGAGAGACCTAGGCAAGTTGATGCGATGATGGCGAGATTGCGCTTTGGCTTGTGCGGCTGTATTGTAGCAGCCACAAAGCCAAAAAGACAAACCAATCACAGATAAAAGCAACAGCAAAATGACTGCAAGCGAAGATTTACAAGATAAACGTCTGATCTTTGCATTTGATGTTGAAGAAGACACGCGCACGGCCCAGGATTCTCGCCATTATTGCTGAGGCGTCCAATGAGTACAGGCTTCAGCTGCACCGCGCTAAACTACTTTCTGCCAACACCACCACTTCTCTCCTTCATGTCGCAACAACTCCAAACAGCGACAAGTCCCCAAAAGCTACGGTACAGCTATTTTTGCCTCGAGCACCTCTTCTCCGGCCCTATCATCGCCTATTCGATATCCAATCTCTATCAAAACACCCCGCTCTCCCACAGGCTGAACTAATCCATCCACCGACGCGCGGCTGATCACACGCCGTGCCATCACATTGAACCCTCTCCTGTCCTGTAATCAGCCTATCGCTGGTTTATCATCGCCATGGCTCAGCGGAAACTCCAGAATGAGATTGAGAAATGCTTCAAGAAGGTGCTAGAAGGCGTGCAACAATTTGAAGACATCCATGAAAAGATCCAATCGAGTACAAACCCGTCACAGAAAGAGAAGCTGGAAGACGCGTTAAAGAAGGAAATCAAGAAGCTTCAGCGCTCACGAGATCAAATAAAACAATGGGCGTCAAGTGGCGAGATCAAGGACAAGAAGGAGCTGCTTGCGAAGCGCAAGTTGATAGAAACGGTAGACTTTGGACTCAATGCTGTGGCATCACTGAATAAGGCTAACATGCGGATCTAGCAAATGGAAAAGTTCAAAGCGGTGGAGAAAGAAATGAAGACGAAAGCATACAGCAAAGAAGGTCTCCAGGCCGCGGCGAAGCTGGATCCGAAGGAGCGAGAGAAGGTGGAAGCCATTGAATTCACGCAGCAAGCGGTGGAAGATCTGCAGCTACAGGTTGAGCAGATGGAAGCAGAGCAAGAAAGTGTAAACGCAACGATGAAGAAGGGAAAGAAAGATACTTCTAAGGCCGAGCGAATTGCAGAAATCGACGTCAAACTAGAACAGCACAACTTCCACATCACCACTCTAGAGCGCATACTAAGAGCTTTAGAAAACGGACTTTTGTCGCCAGATAGACTGAAAGAACTGGAAGACAACATACGGTATTATGTGGACAACAATACGGAGGTTGATTTCATGGAAGACGATGAGATTTACGACGAATTAGGATTGGAGGAACTTGACGAGCAATTCGGACTGGAGAATGAATTGGACCATGTTTCTTCACACGACACACAATCGATAGCGGATGACCCTGTGGAAGCTGATACACGGCAAGCAAGCGTGGGAGCAGGAAAACCAAAGTCAACGTCGGTGTCGGAATCCACTGCTGCTGCAAGACGTCCATCGACCCAAATGAAATCACCCTTACCTGCCCTGGCTACTCTACACCCACCTATACCTACGACAACTTCGAGTGGACCACCGCCAACGACCGCCAAACCGGCTCCTTTACCAACAAGAGGAACGGGGGAACCACTCAAATATGCATCTGCTGCGGCTGCTGCTGCTGCAAGTGATAAGAGTGGACTTGGCTTGACAGCTCTCCCTCCGCCATTAAGAGACACAACGTCAGCAACAGGTTTATCACCAGCGCTAGCACATGTTACTGCCCAGTCTATTCCGAGTTCATCGCCATCCGCGGTGCATTCTCACCCTGTTCCGCCGGAAAGCCAATCAAAAGCTACAGCTTCGTCTGTGACACCGCCTGCGGCCAATGAGAACATAAGAAATGCCCCAATAATAGAACAAGCATCCAAAAAGAGCTCAGATGAGCGGCCGGTGGAAGAAACAATGCCGCCTTCAACGCCTTCACTGACAAATGGTGACACACACTCGGACGCCGAGGAAGAAGAGTCCATTTTCCATTTGCCGGCAAATCTTTCGGACCTGCTCGAGTCTTTTGAGGCAACCAAAGCGTCCGCGTTCCAACCTCTAACTGATCCTACCACTCAGCGACTGTTCATCGCTAGTGGCAAGTATTACCCTGATGGCATTGACTCGGAACGCCCTCAACACTATCGGCCCCAGAATCCTTATCCATATGCTCCAAACCATTACCCACAAGAGCCCCTATCAATCTTTGATGATCCTCGACTGTACAGTAAATGCGATACGGACACGCTGTTCTACAGCTTTTACTACAAACAGGGGACCTATCAGCAGTATGCTGCAGCCAAAGCTCTCAAAGCCCAAAGCTGGCGGTTTCACAAACAATATCAGACGTGGTTCCAGCGGCACGAAGAGCCCAAGGACATCACGGAGGATTATGAGCAGGGTACTTATCGCTTTTTCGACTACGAGAGCACATGGTATGTTTAGAGGTTTCATCTGTACATCACTGGTAGCCTGCACCAGCATCCAGGCTGTCGGGATTTTGTTATGACCATTTGCTGACTCAAAGAACAGGATGAACCGCAGGAAGGCAGACTTCAAGTTTCACTACAAATTCCTAGAGGACGACTGTTAATCGCAGTATTGATGGAAGTTTTGTGCAACAGTGCTACGTGTTTCTGTTTCTGTAGCAGCTGTGTTGTATTGCAGTGTTGAAATGAACTTCACCACTCTGGTCTATAGGCAAATACATTTCGGCCATGGTCTTCTTCAGCTCCTAACAGCACGACTTTCAATAGAGCCTCATGTGACTATGACCCTAGCCGTTCATCGGTCACACAGCATATGCAGTTGTACTTCATTGACCCCCTACAGATTTCTCCAAATTCTTCCTCTGCAAACTCACCGCATTTTGTTTGAAGGATTGCTCCACCGTTAACTGCATCTAGGTCATAGAATAGGCTGCGTGTGTCTTTTTCTCACCTAGACGCCTATAGAATTTATCACTTGTCTGGTTTCATGTCAGACTTCTCCTTTCATCCATTCGCTTTCCCAGCGGCTTAGAGGCTCAGCAGCAACTAGGCAATCAGGCACCCGGTTCGGCCCGCTCCTCTCTGCCTGTTAGCGGTTGTGATAGCCGATCAATCAGAGTCCGCCACGAGTTCTAGGTTACCTTCTCGCTCCAAGCCTTCAGTTTGAGGTGAAGGAGTTTTCTCCAAATGATCGGACCCCCTACAAGCCTGTCGAACTAAAGATGAGCGTGCGCTACTGCCAGGTCTGGTGCGTGGTCGTGGTCGCGGTCGTGGTCGTGGTCGCTGCTTGTCAGACTAAGTATACCATGCAGATTGCAGAAGAAGCGTTGTTAGGCCCTTTACTGCGGTTTTAGCCGGCTGCAAGCGCTTTGCAAGTTGTCATACTTGATAGCCTGCTTCTGACAGCTTTTCTAGTTTTCTCTTCGTATTCTCAGAACGATCCAGGACCCAACAGTTGGGTTCGACCTTGGCCGCGGATAGCTCACGGGACCATCTGGAAGCCTTCTGGACCCGACTTCTCACGACGCTTTCTTCAAGTATAGGACAGGTTGATGCTGCATGCTAGTAATTAGACTCCTTTCCACAGCACGTCAACAGTGCTTTCTTGTCTCCTTCTGCTCGGACGATGGTTTCCATGTTGCTTTTCCCCTGCCGTTTGGGTGACGATCGACTAGTCTCGCGCTGTTGACCCGGCCTCACCCCATTCAACCCTCGCTGTCTTGTTGGCCTCACAGTATACCGTGGACTAGTAGTAAGAAAATAATGGGAAATCAACGCTATACGGATACGTCATGGACGGACACGTCTCCTGCGTGATCGATACCCCTAGCTGGCTTTGCTCTTTGCGATTGTCTCCGAAGCCTGATTCGGATTCCGTTGGACCACTCAAGGCCTAGAGTTTCAGGTATTGCAAAGACTCTGTTGGATGTTTTAGACGGCTGCCAGCAGTCGATGGAGTTCCCAACCAAGTCGATTCAACCCAACTTCCGAATTGCCCACCAATCAACCAATTGCTACGAGTTCTCTTGCACCAAGCTTTGGGCTATTATCTCGCCTGCATTATAAATTGCCATGTTAGACCCTCGGTTGAGGCATATTCAAAAGTAACGCCCCGCATTGAATGTGCTGAACTTTGATCGGAAATCGTTCTGGATTGCTTCACATTATCAAGCTTCGCTGCCGCCATCAGGCATCCGGACTCCCAATCTGTTCGCCCTCTTGCATTTTTAACTCTTCGTTTTTGTATTCGAGCATAGACTAGGCTACCTAGAATGTCTTACCCAACCAATAGCAGTCTGGGTAGTGAGGTACGATCTGCGAGTATCCCTGAGTCGACTTTTTGCCGACAAGACTTTATTTATTAAAACTTTGTTTAGGACTGCATAAACGCAGATGCCTCTCCATATTCAGTAGACGGTCGCATGGATCAATACAATCGACCCCTGTACTCGCATGCCGGAAGTCCATCCGCTCGCCCCGACCCGGCCTACAGCTATCCATATCATAGCTATAGTGATTTGAGTAGCCATCACAGATACTACACAGATGGCGCTGGTGCGGGAGGGCATCATGCGCTCGACTCTTGGAGCCAATCATATCATACAGTTGGCGATCGATCTCCCGCTACAGATCACTGGATGCGGCCCATCATACCGGGCAGCGGGCCAACGTCTCCCTTGCACCCTCACCATGCGGCTGAACTACCCGGAGCATACCCACAATCGCCTCTGGGACAGTCGGTTGCAGGTTCAGGGCTAGATGAGGATAGCCACAGTCCTGGCTCGGAGGATGGCAAGGCACAATCTGCCCCTAGGTACGTCCCCGTGGTTCTCTACGGCGGTGGCGTCGGTAAATGCAAAAGCTCGCTGCTAAGTTACCATGTGCAGTAAGAAGTACAAGTGTCCATCGCAAGGCTGTGACGTAGCCTTTGCCCGAAAAGCGGACAAGGACAGACACTTTGAATGTGTACATAATAGGGACAGGAACAAGAAGTACGATTGCACTTGGGATGGCTGCCCAAGGCGTGGAGACGGCGGATTTACACGTCGTGATCATTTAAGAGAGCATCTGCGGAACTTTCACCATGAGAATATTCCCAAGAGAAGCAAGGCTCCACATAGAAAGTCGGGTCAGGAATGATGTGTTTTGCTTTACGCTTTTCGGGTTTTGTTTCTCTTGATGTTCTAATATTGGCAGGTTCCCAAGAGTCATGCAGCATCTCACGACGTTACGAGCTTTATTTCGGTTGGATAATGCATGTCTGTTATCTGTACCTTTACTTAGAACGGCCTAGGAATTAAAGTCGGTATTATTTTTGTTATTTGTTCCTTCCTGAGTATTTCTTGCCCTTGCATCCAGAATTCAGATACCTGGCAAGTAATACTGTACACGATGGGGGTGGAAAATTGGCAAGCCTCTGTCTGAATATAGAGTAGAGTACTCTACGTTTGCTAGCTCAGAAGCTGTCAGTGAAATGCAATTGTGATGCACGTAAACTACGATATGTAGTCTGCTGGGACCTTTAAACCCAAACAAATACAAAAACGCTATCGTCTTTTGTCCTTGTGGTGTTCACAATCTGCTATACGCTTATAGGTAGGCTGCTCCGCTCTGGACATTGCTGGATGACCCAAAGAGAAACCGCAAAACTTTACGAAACCGGAGAGTAGAAGTAATACTAAGTGACAGCAAGCACAACAGCCATTACAAACGGTTGCATTATGGGAGTAACAATGATAGGACCAACCAAGCCGTGGGATCTGAACGGCTCTGTTTCAGTCTCAAATTCTCAAGGAGGACGTGAATAAGGCATCTTACGTACTTGTACGCCTACACCGAGTGGAAAATCTTCGATGCTTTGACGAGATCCAAGTTCAGATCGTGCTTCGCTCTTCTGGTTGTCATAACGAATCACTGCCACAACTCTACATGTATCATGTCAGTAAAAATATGGAGGCAAAAGCGAAAGGGACATAGAATTATGTAGGCTGCCACATAATAAGTATGAGTGGGTTTATCTGTAGATCCCTTCTTCCTCTGCTGCACTTCTTTTCATCAGTCCAACAATTCGTTGCGAACCCAGCAAGTGATACTCTGAAAACTTAAGACGACATGTCAGAAGAAGTATGACCACCTGATTATGATTACTAGACATCTTTGACTGGGATTGACTAACAAGTTGCCCTACAGGCTCGAGCAGAAGCGCGAGCAGAGTTGTCCACAATCCTCCGATCACTTAAGCAGGAGCCTGATGGCCATGCTTTTACCTGCATTGGAACAGATGGTGTCTTTCGGCACTGGAACTCCGACACTTTCGAAGTTATTGATGCAGTGCGCCTATCAACTGCACAGATCAAGACCTTCTTAGATCGCTTTCCGTTCGATCAAGCAAAAGAGGATAAATATCGTGGCGTCGATGGACGCGATGTTCCTGAGGAGCATCTTTTTAATCCGCCAGAAGAGATCCGACCTCAGCGCCCATCGGAGGAGGCTCTGCAGAAGCATAAAATAGCACTGGAAGAACGGATCCGCGAACAGGAGGAACGGAAGCGTCAAGGGTTACAGCCGGGAGTTTGCACACCCTGCAAGCGCGAGCCAAGTAACTACAATCTGGATCCAAAGTGAAGCTGTCAAACATAGGATTGTATTTCAAGCAGATGCTGTTCTTGATCACATATTCATTGCGGGCACTGTGAGGACTAAGACCAAGCTGGTACGATCCATGGCCAGTGGTACCTCTATAAGGCAGTGCAACAGAGTAACAATCAGAGAGAAAAGCAACCAGACTGTGGGGTCAGAATCACTCCATTCTTCCATAGTATGTAGTGGAGGAAGGAGTGAAGTTAGCATTTAATGTAACTAAGTGCGCTAGTAATTGTTAAATAGTCTCAAGCTATACCAACGCCTAGAATAGCTCTTTTAGCTCTGTATAAACATAGTTAATTTGTCTTGCACGGACCAGTTCCTTCTGGGATGATGCTGACCAAAGTTGGAGCGCTCTAACTTCCTCCTCGCCTCGCCAATTCAGCCCGTGTCTACATGTGAACAAACCGCAACACTCAACTACATGGACTGTTATCAACATACCGCTTCCCATCAGCTTGATCTTCATTGCCTCTATATCCCAACTGCTTCTTCTTATTGTTCGCTTCTGTTCTGGAGATCTCTCCAAGCTGTCGCGACTCGACTCTAGTCGACCCCAATGCTAATGGCGTCCCCTCTCGGCACGACACCAACTCCTCATACCTCCTCCAGTGTTGACCCTCATCGAAAGTCCCATTACACTCTCAATATCTCCGATGATCTTCTCAACGGAGATGCCAGCTCCTCTCCTTTTTCCGCCGTCCGACTGAACCACAAACCAAGTCAATCACCGGGTACGATACGAACCACCAAACTCAAAGCTAATGCCGGTACAAGCTCTTTAGACATTCAGGACGATGAAAGCGGTGGTCGGAGTATTTACCATTATGATGGCCACCGGAAAAATAGCAAAAAGTCTTTCGCTCTCGTTTTTGACCCAGCGTCGCAAACCTTCACTCTTCAGCCCCTTGTAGCCGAATATTCATTCAACTTACGATCAACACCCTGGGAGAAAAACGGGACCAAATTGAGTGAGCAGTATCCACAGCTCTTGGAACAAAGCGAACCATCGTCTGATGATGACGGCCTCAATAACTTGGCTAACGACGATATGGCGGATGCCGACCCAAACAATCCCTTCGACTTTCGACATCATTTGGTAGAACGACCAAAACAGAAAGAAAGTTACAATTCAAAGCCAAAACCTACCACAAGCAATACTCAGGACACAGATTCTATCCCCAGAGAACGTGCAACCTCCAATCCGGAGGGAAAGAGCAATAATGCGCGCACTACACAACGGCGTCCAGCTCCAAAGATACGCATGGATCGCAGAGCCTCAACGCGAGACGAAGACCCTAAGCCTACATCGAAGAGGACCCAAAAGAGCGACATCAAAGGGCGCCGTGAACTTGAAGTACCTGTTGTCAAAGGGCCTTCCCCAAGTTTGTCGCCGAAAGAACCTCCTGCCAGTAAATTATCAGATGTGGAAGAAATGGACGACGACTTTGCCGATGATGACTATGGAACTGGAGGAAACAATGGTCTTGAAATTGATTTTGGTGACTCTCCCCCACGGCGGCAGCGTGCCGTGACGCTACCTGGATCGTCACACGGCGGTCCTATATCCCTCCGGTCTGCCGCCAATTCCCCCAGCAGCCAAATACATACACCGCCTAAGCGTGACAGGTACGAGGACGATTTTGCGGTTGACCTTGATAATGTAGAGGCCGACGTCAGTGAGGATGATAGTCCTACCGTTCAGCATCGAAACCGACACTATCCGGATGACGATGACGCCGAGGGCGAAGAAGGCGACGGCGATGTTGAGCCAATGTTACTTGGATCACCTGCGCATGGTCATGCTGACTTGGCCAATGAAGAAGACTTCGACGAAGACGCCGAATTCGAAAGTCAATTCCTGCAAGGCCTTGCACAAAGTGAGCACAATAGTCCTGTCATGGAAAGTGAGAGCGAAAGCGAGGCCGAATAGGCTATCATACAAGCCTCAGCTATCAGTGTTTCGGGAAGCATCTGTTAATATACTCATCATCAAATTTCGAAAAATTTCGAATTATCAGACAAGCTTCTATCAGGCAACTACATTACAGAAATGCTGATGCTATCAGCGAGGCAGGGAGCCTATAACATCCAACTATTCATCGAACGATCCAGATTCGATCATGCCTGGCATATCTACAGAGGCACTCTCCTACTTCCAATTAGTGCTTTTTCAAGCCGAGAAGAAATGCGAACTGGAGAGTGAGATATGGCGTTGCATATCCCTGCCTGAATTTGCGCATGACTATATCCTCTGATGCACATGGACGCAAATCGCTGCTGACCGGAAGGACAACATGTTACACACCGTCTGTTTCTCACACACCTAATTCGCCAAAGCGCACTTCATATCGCGCCACCTGCGTAGACTTCAATATTCAAGTGGCGCGATAAGCGATTGCCGATATATTCATAGACTCGATAGTGCATTGCAACATCTCGTTCCTACCCGGTTCCATGAACTGGGCGCAGTGGAAGATGCAGTACTCAATGCCAGCAGCAAATCTGCTCATGAAAACCATGAATAGGTCACGAGCATCTGCCCTAAGCTTTGGACCACGTTAAAGCAAGATTTTCGAAGAATATTGACCTATAGCATGGACAACGTTCTGGTGCCTCGGTGTGATAATGTCGGGGTTTTATGGCTTTTAAACCAACTTTCCACTGTAAGGAAGAACAAGTCTCGGAAACAAACGGATGCCCAACCTCGTACAGATACCACTCTGCTGTTTTTCGGGACCAGTTTATCGGTTCTTGACACAGGATTTATGCCGATTCAAGCTTTATGTTACCGAGGTTCGTTAATAGTTTGCAAGATTACCGTCAGTCTGGATACAGAGTTGAAACTTCACGATAGGCTAGTGAAGAATTGCTTGGAGAGCTCCAGCTGAACCTAGACTTTGGGTCCTCGGAATTTTGACAATATAATGCACAGTATTATGCTTGCCTATCAGATTCGTATGAAGCGCTCACTCGTAATGCTCCAATCACCTGCGGTGGCTCTACCCAATACGATGTGCATGATCTTGTTTGTGGGTCGATCAGCATCGTTTTGTGGTTCTTTCAATTTCTAATTACGCCCTATCAAGCCCGCAATACAATTGGAGGTAGACCCTCTCGATGATCAACAGTTAGAGATCTATCTCCCGCAATGGCATGCCTGAATGTATCCAGAAAGGAACACCGCTGACGAACTGTGACACGGTTCCAGCTTTCAACGTCCACCGCTTCGCTGGCGCCTCCCATGGCCAGCTCTAATCACGCACGTTTGAGGTACCATTCTCGAGTCTTTGCACACTTCTTGGTGTCTGATCGGAGGTACGCCTTGTCCGCATAGCAATATTTCAAGTGGTTCGAGGGCGGGTCGAAGTTGGGAGTACACTGTTAATCGAATGGAAGATATAAAGTCAAGTCAAAGTCTTCCAAGCTCTTCTGAGCATGCTCAGTGAATTATCCTACCTTTCCTCTACGTAAACAATACTCTCTCATATCAACAGCACCACACCCAGATCAAACTTCCAAATGGCCGAATGCGGTGGGTTCATCAAGTGTCCCCAGTGTGGATCTCATCCGAGGAATGTTGTCGAGTAAGTGCTCTCTTATATCAAGATCGTTCTACCTAGTACATCCGAGGAATTGCGGCTCCGTAATATGACGCCAAAATTCTCACCTAGCGCAAAACATTCTGCCCGATTTCTTTGTCCTCAAATTATCTTGCTGCGCCTTCATTACCTATATATGAATTGATTGGCTAACACTAGTACAACAGCTGCGAGACTTGTGGAGCTAACGGAGTTCTTCGTTGCCCAGGCTGTCCTTCTTGTCAAAATGCAACCGACAATAGCAAGAAGGAGAAGGATCACTAGCTTGTTCAACATCACCATGATGAGTAATATCTATCAATTTACTCTTGACCAAATGCCATGGTGAAGCTAGCAGACGAGCATATGCGAGCAACAATCGACCTCACTCGCATGGCCGATCCAACATAACCAATTACAATAACAAGCAACATCCATCTTTTCTCTTTGACGCCTTGGCTTGTCATTTGGCAAGTTCCTGCAAGGCCATACATCAAGATACATATACGATTCTTGGTTACCGCAAACGAGAGCTTTTCCTACATTACAAATATATCTAGGACCAACAAAAGCAAAGCAACGAACACACCTAGGCCCTTTCTCCAGCAACATATCTAACTCAAGCTTCTTTAGCAACATCACTGTTATTTTAGAAGAACTTCTTCACACGAACCACAATTGTTCATGTCATACCTGGTCTACTTCACTTGCATCTTGCAGGTGAGTGTTCATGCTCTTCGGATTTGTCAATCGCACTCTTCTATCTAGCACTGAATAGTACTTATGCCCCCTTCGGAATTTTCTCCGTATAATTACGAAATGAATCTCAACTTCTAAGCGTTTGGTACTCTTTACCAGACAGCTAGTTTGATAACTTGAACTTGTGTTCTACTTTGCTCTACAGTGATATGTGAAAGTAATCACTAGCTGTGCCAAAATACAACCAAAAATTCAGGATCTACATGCCTTTTTCGTTCAGTGACCTGATCCCATAGCTCAGGTACTCTAGCCTTATGCCTCATAACTACCACGTAGCCCAGTATCAAACAGAAGCACAAAGCAGTGTGACCAGCAACAACTCAAATCCAAGCAGAACCAATGCCACGGAATTTACCATTCTCACCGCCTCAGTCCACTTTCTTTCTTCAACAAGTCCCACTCCTTTGCAAATCTCTGCTCTCTCCTGGCGTACGCATCCAACTTCCCTCCCTCGTCTCCCACGACAGAAAACCCGCTCCTTTGGACCCTACCACCATATCCGGATCTGCACCGAGTTTTCGGACATCCAATCCCAACGACATGGACACGTCCCAGGGTACAATACAACCTCTTCCGCCAACTACATGCCCAAAGTGGTCACTATATCCCGCGGAGATTTAATTCCTGACACTTTCGATACGATTTTCTACGATAAAGCACTCGCGCATATTACTCTTCTCTCGCCCAAACATACTACCAGCATTGGATCGCCCCCCTCCTAACAATGCACATCCAAATCACTACGCGCCCAAACTACCGGGCCGTCTCTTGCCGTTCGGCGACACAGCAGCGAACCAAACCAAAAAGAAACAGAGGCCAGGCTAGAAGTCTTCCCGCCCGCCCCAGGTCCTTCCGTTCCACGGACCAGTGACCAAGAAGCGGGCGAATATGGGAAATCAGCAAATCTCCATATCGGCAACACAGATGGCCCGCAGCAGGAACGAGCGAACAGGGCGAGATTGGATTGCAGTTGATTTGATAATGCGAGTTGTTGAGATCAGCTGGTTCAGGATTCCAGTATGTAGAAGCCAGCACATCGTCCATAGCTATCTTGGGATAGGAATGTTTACGAAGAGGACATGGTCGGACGGGATAAGCGCGGCTATCAGGGAAAAAGGAAAGAAAAGGAGAGAACTATAGAAGGAAAAAGGCAGTGAAGGGCTAATTGGTTGCATGTACGATGCAGGGCGAAACGGCATCGCAAGGCAACAAGAGCGCCCGGCGATGGTCAGCGGCAAAGGGAATGCAAATGATGCGCGATTTATTGGAGATTGAAGAGGCGATGCAAGTGAGAAATGGGAGAATGCAAGCACCGCTCTATAGTAGAGCCATAGTTTTATGGGGAGTATATCATTTCTCTTTGTCTCTAGTAGGGAAAAGAACTAAACTAAAAGGGAAGACCAATCCGTGGTAGTGCTATGCAAAGTGGGTGCTGGGTGTTGACAAGAAAAAAGATAAAGGAATACAAAACACCTGGCAACACCGTTTCCATCAAAAGCATGATGACACCTCCGATTTCATTTCCATGACATGACAGTAAGACGTAAAACATCAATGACCCGGACTTCTAGAGAAAGAAACTTTCAGGAAGGCTGGCAAGTGCCGCAATGGTGCTGACGGATCCAGCGACAAAAGCGCCGACACCGATGGCCACATTGGTCATTCGAGCTCGCTTGCGAGGTGGCTCGACGGGAGCGTCTTGAGTTGCCATTGCTGCTTGAACGTCGACAGGCTCCTTCAATGCCTGGGCCAGCTTCTCCTTGACTTGCTTCATTCGCTCCTGGACATGCTCAACCTGCTGCTTGACTTGTTCTGGTCGCGCCAGTGTGGAAGAAGACATTGCGATTTCTAGCTGGGATGTTGATGATTCAGTTGCATTCACCTGTGGCTGAACGTCAACTATTACTACTGGCGATCGCTGGGTGACAGGTTGCTCAAGAGCGTCCATAGCATTTGCCTTTCGTTTGCGACCGACGAAGGATGTTGAAGAAGGTTCGGTGCTATTGACAAGCTCTTCAACAGCGAGCATGCGTTGGCGATCTGGGTGTACCTTGGTCGGTTCCGAGGCACCTGCAGTTGCTTGAGCCATTCCAGGTGGTGGTTGAAGAGCGACCGTCCAGAAATCAGTTCCAGCTCGCGTCTGCTCAGGAGAAACAGGCAGCGAAGATGAAGGATCGCTTGATGATTCATCGTTCTGCAACAGACCAGGGACCTACAAAATGTTAGTTAAAAATTGTCAAGTGGCCCTTCGAGTGTGATGATGGCCATCAAGTGCTATGGCAACCATCAAGTACTCTGGCAGTAGCATCCATTGTAAGGTTTCCTGAGAAACTACCAAAGCGGTGCCAGTCTATCGACCCAGAAACATCGCGGCATTGCCTTATGTGCGTACCAAAGTACTTGATGAGGGTCATAGCACTTGTTTGTTCCCATAACACTCGAAGGCCTGCATCATACGAGCACAAAACCGGTCAATCTTACCTCGACTGCATTGAGATTGGTAGCCTGGAAGACGTCAAACTTGTAAGCTGTAGACAATGGCTGGCCATTGAAACTAGCCTGTCGTGCGTGGATGGGGTTGTCGTTTGTGTCTTTCGGGCCAAGTGTGGTATCGAGTTCGAATTGCTGTTCTTCGTCGTATAATTCCTCAATGTCATCTTCGAGATGATCATGATCATAATCATCTTGATCCCAGAGTTCCTCAGAACCAGGAT
Source organism: Microthyrium microscopicum (assembly GCA_010405405.1). NCBI lineage: Eukaryota > Fungi > Ascomycota > Dothideomycetes > Microthyriales > Microthyriaceae > Microthyrium > Microthyrium microscopicum. The sequence goes on along the minus strand of MU004240.1, from coordinate 184,708 downwards.
AATCTTCACCGGCCTCGGCATCGCTATATCCGTCGCTATATCCATCGTCGTGATCGTCGTGACTTGCACCGGCAATCATCTCGTCGATATCGGCTTGAACCAAGTCGTGAAAGCCGTAGGAACGTCCGTTGGCATTCAGACCGGCGTCATCGTCGTCTTCAACCTCTTCAAGCTCGACGGAATAAACGGGTGGTGGGAATTCGGCTATCATTGGTGAGTAAACGTGGTTGGAATGCGGAAGAAAGTATTTACCATCGGCTCTTACGACCTTGACGCCAAATCGAATCTCATCCCCTGGGATCCGTCAGTAAAAGATCAGGAACAGAACCAAAACGCCTGAAACCGCCAAATGCCCGTCGCATTCGATGGGCACCATAGAACTCGATTAGAAACGCAGTATATGGTAGCCATCGAATGCGATGGGAGATGCCGTGTTTTGGGCTGCATCGGACATCGTCGAGAACGATGAAACAGTACGAGGAAATCCTACCGTCATTCACTTCCTTCTTGCTACCCTGTGGGATTCGCTCCTCGTTCAGATAAGTGCCATGTGAAGAACCACCATCTTCAATATAGAGCTTGCAAGGCTGCAGTAAATAGTCAGCGGCCTGCTCGAAAGAAGATGGGGGAAGAGAGCTGGATACCAGAGAAGGCATGGTTGATGACCGCTGATAGTAGAAATGAGCGTGATGTCTGGAGACGACGGAGTTTGTAATGTTGAAGTTATGGGTGCGAGCCTGGATATTCTTGTTGGGATCTTTGGAAGCACGGCCAACAATGACAGAGTCGCCTTCAGTAAGCTCGATGGAGCGGCTGTTGAGGTTGTCGTCGCCGTCGACAAGGGTGAGCTTCAACATTAAGCGTGCTGTTGATGGTGGTAGAGGCGGGGGCATGATGGAGGAGTCGAAGGACAGGCAGTCAGTCGACGAGGAAGTAAGTGGTTTTCAGAAGATGGTGAGAGAGACAAGTTTGGTCGACTTTCGGATATCTAACGATTACTTGTTGGAAGTGTGCCAAAGATAGTAAAGGTAGAGGTAGAGGGAGGGAGGAGTTGAGGAGAGGTAGTAGAGGGTACGGTAGTAGAGTTAGCCTAAGGTTACAGGTAATCAGGTGCCGCCTGGTAGGTGGAAAGAGCCACGAAATCACGGGCAGCAGGAAAAGGGTAAAGCGCTGTATCAAAACCGGAGATGCCAGACCTATACCTTCTTACTACACCAATTATTACGAATAACATCAATCAATACCTACCTACCTGTAGCTGATTACTCGTGTCTTGTTACATTTCTGCCTACTGCCTAGTTTGGGAGCGGGGCCATCGTTGGCTCACCACTTCAGCCCCGTTCCGTAGCGCAACATTGACACATTAGCCGTTGATCTGGAGGGTCGACAGCTGAAAACCTGATAATTAATAAACGCTATCCGACAGCTAAAAGAGGTAAGGGGTAGATTAGTTGGTCCCATTAGGGGGTATCAAATAGGGATAAAGGATTACATACAAATTTTGCCCCTATAGCTTTTTGAACCTTAATCTTGCTAGATCTTAGCTATTGACTATCTAAAAATTATTAAATTTAAAGCCTAAGATACCCAAAATAGACGCCGTATAATAGATTACTAGTAAAGCTGCTAGTGTAGCTTTATAATAGTTCTAATTCCTTAATGCTATTAATTAGGACTATATTGATTAAGAATATTAATTACCTATTAAATATAGATACTAAGAATAGCATTTGGATCTGCTTAGTAATAGCAATATGGTGTTGTAATATTAGTATAGTAAATCTATATTAAAGAATGCTTATAGTACTAATTAGTATGTAATAGGTTCTTAAAGTAGGAAATTAGATAGTTAGCTTAACTAATAGATCTTTAAAATATGCCCTTTAAAAAATAATATAATCCTTTATATAAAGCTAAATTCCTAATATTGTTACTACTTATGCGTTTAGCTTAACTATATATTTATTTTGATTTAGCATAATGGTTTTATAAGAGCCTAATAACGTTAAAGGACTACTTTAATAATACTCTTCTTTATCTTTATCGCTACTACTCTAAGCTCTTAAAATTCTATCCTTTTTTAACGCTAGATTAAATATAAGAGTATATAGATATTATAAGGGATAGTGGTAGTAGAGATTACTTTTAGGGCTTTATTAATGCTACTATAGTAAATATCTATTAACCTAAAGGTAAAGAGGACTAATAGTAAGCTTTTTATAGTAGTTATATAAGAAGACACTATATAAAAAGCTAAGCCGTTTATTATCCTAATGGTATAATCCTTTCTATTAACGTTAGTTATCCTAGTGCTATTAATGATAGAATAATGTTACTTAAGTCTAGACTTAAAGATAGACTCTGTTAGCTATTTTAACACTATTAAAAATAATGGTTATATAGAGATGCTATATACTAGAGTAGTAATATTATAATAGTTCTATTCGATAGGCTATTAAATCTAATTAAGCGACGATTTAACTATATTATAATAAAGAAGAGGGTTTTCGTTAAGTAATTTTTTATTTAGTTAAAAGGATTATAGCGTGGAGGGATATTTAATTTTAGGCTAGGCCTATACGTTAGTTTAATGCCTGTTATATGTTATTTAAGTATCTCGTTCTTATTAACTAACTGCCTAACGTATTACTATACAAACTTAGTAAATTCTTATTTTAGGACGTTGCTAATGTCTATTAAGGATTATTTAAATCCTTTTGAAATATTTAATTAGATAGAATTGTTAATTTATTATAGTTTAAAAGATATCTGTTTTGTTAAAGATGTTAAAGAAGATAAGATATAGTTAGGTGCTTGTAGATATTAAGGGGTAAAGATATTAAAGATTTAGGGTTAGCATTTTATTTAATCCTTAAAGCTTTTAGAAGATATCGTAAAGAGCTATAAATGGAATATATCTATAACTACTACTAAAATTTGTAGAGAATATTAGAATTATATCTATCTAGGTCTATTTATAGGATTAAAGCTAAGATCTCTTGCTATTTCTAAATATCACTTTAATTCCTAAGTAGCCTATTCTTCTAATCTAAACACCCTTAACTTAATACCTCTTGTATCTAATATATCTTTACTAAAATGATTACTACTACTACTATTATAAATCCTATTCGCTTTATATTATGCCTTCTTTAGCTTATCTGCTTTTTTAAGGTTCTTATTAGCATTAATAAAAAAGCGAGTTATTATAATTGTAGCTTTATTAATATAAGAGCGAGTTTTTTGGCGCTTTACTTGCCCTACTGTAGGATTTTGAGTGTTTCTACTCCTTCTTAAGCCTAAGCTAGGACCTATTAGAGGCTTAGGGGTAGGGGATTAAGCGCGCGTACGCTATAGTGGTAGAGGACCTAAACTAGTACTATTGAAGTTAAGGAATTCTTGTAATAGCGATCTAGGAATATATAGAGTAGTAATAATATCTACTAGTAATGGCGAAGTCTTATCTAATTTAATTATAGGGCTAGAACGCTTACTAAATATTATTATAATAATATCGTAGCGTTAAACCTATTCTTACCTATAGGCGTTAACTAGTTCCTAAGCTTTAGTTCTACTTAGTACCCTTAAATTATACTAGTCTTTAATAATAATCTATGTATTTAGAGCTTCTTAACATAGGTTAGATCTAAGAACTGTCCTTAAATAATATTTATTCTTCTCTTTATGCTAGCGTAAAATATTGTCTTTTAGAGTAGTCTTTATAGTCTAATTAGAGGGTGCTTTACTACTAGACGCTACTTTAAAATCTTAAATAATGCTATTCTAAAATACGCCCTTTTAACTACTTAGGGCATTACTAGTACTATTACTATATAATTCCCTATTATAGATGTAGATTCTAACTAATTTGGTTAGATTATCCTAGCCCTAGCTTAAATGCTAGTGTGGTAAAGCTACTAGCCCTATAGGCATTGTGGCCTGCTAGTAATTAGAGTATTAAATAGGCGTATTTTATATAGTAGGGCCTTAGAAGGCTTAAAAGGGTAGGGAAGACGTTAGGGTTGCTGTTAGGGTTACTTTAAACGAGCTAAGTATGCTCTTAATTAAGATTCTAGGTATAGAATTATATTATTAAGATATTTTAGCTTTAAAGAAGATATTAAGCTTTGGAATATAAAGATATAAGTTATAGAATATAAAGATATTAGATCTAATGGTTTTTATAGCTAAATTACTACTATAAGATTATATCTCTTCATTAGGGCGCATTCTATAACCTATAGCTCTCTTAGGAGTCTTAGCTATTCTTAGTTCTACTTGTAGCTTTAAAAATATGCTTAAAATAGATTAATTCTTAAGGGATTTTATTGCTAATAAGGCTAAGATGTAACGTTTATATAAACTCTATAGTAATACTATTTTGGTAATGCGTTATTAAGAATTAGAGCTAAAATCTCTTATGTAGCGCTAATGGAATCTATTAGCGCTATATAAGAACTATCGATTTATGTGTAATACTATTCCTAATTAAGCGACGGATTAGGGTCTTATTATTGTGGATGCGAGCTGTCGACCCTCCAGGATAAGAGCACAATTCCAATAGCCATTCTAATCCAAGCATTCTTGACTTGAGAATGTTCCAGCGGTTTATTTGCGCGCTGCCATGCCCGAATCTATCATCTTCTTGAGAGCTGAGTAGTACTCTAGAGTAGTTGGCTGCATCACATCAGGCTGGGCTGCAGACTAACTTACAGTGCATCTGGTCTGGCAAGCCACCAAGGTACCAGACCGGAATACCAGTATCAGATGGAGGGGTGAGGGGCAGCGCCGCAGCCCTCATCAATCACGGAGTACCGTAGCAGAGGCCTCAGTGTATCATGTCTATTACTCGCGAGTATACTGTTGTTAAACCTGGGACTCAACATCGCGGTCAGATTGCTTTTATTCTTCAAAATAACATTCCTCTCTCGCATCAAAATTATGTATGACTGCGTAGGTCTTTCAGGTGGTCTTGATAAGTGGAGGGAGCTCCGTCCAGTCAGAACCAAAGCCACAGCGCAGGCTCCAAAACACCAAATTAGACTAGCCAAATGCGCATTACCTGTTAACAATATTGAATAGCTGGTTTGCAACTTAAATTCAGACTATTATCGTACATGTCAGAATTCAAGAATCTATCATTTCATAGAATGGATTGAAGTTGGATGCGATCATCAATGGTTGACATGGTAGAGTCAGAGCTTACCCACCAAACCCCTGTCGAATTCCGTGCACCTTCCTGCTTCTGATCTAGCTTCCAAACCTTTTTTGATTTTTGATATATCTCACGCTTCTCACCACAACCGTATCCTTCACCCATATCCGCCACCAATCTTCTCTACTTTCTTGCTGCTCCGACTGGACTACTAACAAGATGATCGGGCCACTTGGTCCAGCAGCCTCGGCGCTGCCAAAAGGTCAAGTCTCTGATCGAACTCCCATGCGCATCGGCGCCTTGGATTTTGGTGTAATGTCCCAAGATGAAATCGAGAAACAAGCTCAGCTAGAGGTATCAGATCGCAATCTCTACGACCTTGATGCCGAACGAAACCCAACCAAAAATGGCCCTTTGGATCGCCACTTAGGTACCAGCAGCAAAACCGCCATCTGCGCAACTTGTGGACACGAACAACGATCTTGCAATGGCCATTGGGGATTTGTGCGTCTTGAAGCTCCCTGCTTCCACATCGGCTTCCTGGCTTTTACTGTCGAGGTTCTCAACCAAATTTGCAAATCATGCTCTCGTATCTTGCTGCCACATGCAGAGCGCCAAAACTACCTCAAAAGTCTTCGCAAACCAAACCTTGATTCCTTTCAGAAGAAGAAGCTCCTGCAGCGTCTTCAAGCCGATTGCAAAAAGGTGCGCCGATGTCCACATTGTGACTCATCCAATGGTCCAGTCCGAAAAGTTCCTGGTCACGCATGCAAACTTATGCATCTCAAATTCGAGTTCTTCTTCAAATCGGCTGCCAAAAGCAAAGTTGCTCCACCAGACAAGGATCTATTCGACAAAGCTTTGGATAATTATACCAAGAAGAACCCAGATAATGCGCGTCATATGAAAAAGGCACTCGACGATCTACCAGCCATCAAGGTCCATCGTCTGTTCTGTGCTATCCCTACTGAGGACTGCGAACTCCTTGGATTAAACTTGCAAAAAGGTCGACCCGAGTCATATCTTTGGACACATTTACCAATCCCGCCTCCAAATATCCGCCCATCCGTGCCAGGAGATCAAGGAACAACAGAAGACGAGCTTACCACTAAATTGAGCGAAATTATCGATCTGAACACACGCCTCAGAGAAGCCATTAGACTTAACGAGCATTTGAACATTCAGATGGACTATTATGAAAAATTGCAAGATCACATCGCCATGTACATCAACAGCCATGCGCCTGGGCTAAATAAGAGCGAGTATGGAAAAGCCATTCGCAGTTTTTGCTCTCGCTTGAAGGGCAAACAGGGTCGCTTTCGAGGAAATCTTTCTGGAAAGCGTGTAAACTTCTCAGGCCGCACTGTCATCAGTCCTGATCCAAATCTTTCAATAGAAGAAGTGGGCATTCCAGAACATGTGGCAAAGATTTTGTCATATCCACAGATGTACGCGCCCAGACTTGACAGTCTCAAGAGAAGCCTGGAGGCCGCGATTAAAAACGGGCCGGAACGTTATCCAGGAGCAAATGGGATTCAGAAGCTCAACGGGCCTCATATTTCGCTAAAAGTCGCCCATCAGATCGGGGACAAAAAAATCAAGCAGATCATTGCGGAGTTGCAGCCTGGAGATATCATTCATCGTCATCTCATCAACGGTGACATCGTACTCTTCAATCGTCAACCGTCTTTGCACAAGCTCAGTGTTCTCTGTCATAGAGTTCGAGTTCATCAGAGTCGAACATTTCGCTTCAACGAAAGTGTTTGCAATCCTTACAACGCCGATTTTGATGGCGATGAAATGAACATCCATGTGCCTCAAACAGAAGAGGCTCGTGCCGAAGCATTACAGCTCATGGGTGTCAAGCACAATCTAGTCACGCCAAAGAATGGTGCTCCAATAATTGCACCAATTCAAGATTTCATCACGGCTTCCTACCTCATCAGCCATAAAGATCAGTTTTTCAACAAGTCGCAATTCAGTCAAATCATCGGATATATGTTTGATGCAGACATGTTTGAAGATCCTGATACCGGGAAACTCCAGCGTTATGAGCTGCCGCCTCCTACGATTCGCAAGCCCATGTATCTTTGGACCGGAAAGCAAGTTTTCAATGTTCTGATGCGCCCAAGTAGAGAGTGCAAAGTTTTGGTCAATGTTGAAGGCAAGCTCAAACAATTTAAGCCCAATGCACTTCTCGCACCAGACATGAGTCCAGAAGATGCTTATATGGTTGTTCGTAATTCCGAAGTGATGTGTGGACAAATGGACAAGAGTGCGATTGGTGATGGGAACAAGTCATCCATTTTCTTTGTCATTCTTCGCGATTTTGGTGAAGACTATGCTGTTCAAGGCATGAATCGACTGGCTAAGCTGTCTTCTCGTTGGTTGGCTCATCAAGGCTTTTCAATTGGTGTTGGTGATGTCTATCCCAGCGACCGCTTGACAAAGCTGAAGAACGAACTTACTGATAGTGCTGGGGCCAGAGTCAAGGAACTCATCGCCATGCTCAAGAACAAGACACTTACTCGGGATCCCGGATGCGATATGGACCAGACCCTGGAGAATCGCATCTCCAAAATCCTGAGCGAGGTCCGTAATGATGCTGGTCAGGCTTGTTTCAATGAACTCAGTCCACACAATGCTGCTGTCATCATGGCTAAATCTGGCTCGAAAGGTTCCATGATCAACGTTTCGCAAATGGCTGCTGGTGTCGGACAACAGATGATAGGTGGAGCTCGAGTTGAGAATGGCTTTCAAGATCGTACGCTACCGCATTTCGACAAGGGATCTCGAGATCCAGCCTCAAAAGGTTTCGTCGCAAACAGCTTCTTTTCTGGATTGACTCCCACAGAATTCATCTTTCACGCCATGTCTGGCCGTGAGGGGTTAGTCGACACTGCTGTCAAAACCGCAGAAACTGGTTACATGAGTCGACGTCTAATCAAATCTTTGGAAGATGCCTTTGTGGTTTACGACAAGACCGTGCGAAACTCGTCTGGCAAAATTATTCAATTCAGTTTCGGAGACGACTTCTTGGATCCAGCAGAACTTGAGGGAAACAAGAAGCCTATAGCTTTTGAGCGAACTTTCCGACATGCAATAGAAACCACACGAACTGATGAGTCTGCCGGACTAGTGCCGCAAGAAATCATCAAACATGTTCGCGCAGCACTGGCTAGCCAACTCAAAATTTTTGTCCCACACAGCAACGACGACATCGATGAAGTAACAAGTGACAAGGAAATATCAGATGACAAAGCCGACTCTGATCAATCTGCTCGCAGGTTTATCAAAGATGTCCATGATTATCTGCATGGACAAATCAACCGCCTCAAGGGTCTTCGCAAGAAATACATCGACACTGCACCAGCAAAGGGACCACGAAGTGCTGCTAAATCAGTACGACAAGCTGCCGTGGATCGCATTCTCTTGATCACACCGGAGGTTTTGGATACCTTTTTCAAATTGTGCTGGCTCAAATATGGTCGAAGTGTCACTCAACCAGCACATGCTGTAGGAGCCATCGCTGCGCAATCTATTGGTGAGCCAGGAACACAGATGACACTTCGAACTTTCCATTTTGCTGGTGTCACAGGCATGAGCATTACAGGTGGTGTACCTCGTATCAAGGAGATCATCAATGCGGCCAAGAAAATTAGCACGCCCGTCATCAATTGTGTGCTCATGAATAAAAGCGATCCTAATGCTGCTCGATACGTCCAAAGCCGAATTGAAAAGACGTATCTTCGAGATGTAAGTGCTTTCAAACCCTTATTTTCATTGCCAACGCGACTAACTTGTGCTAGATTGCTCGCAATATTGAAGACGAGTGGGCATCTCATAGCGGTTGTATTCGCGTTGTCATTGATATGGCAGCAGTATCGAGCCTGCAGCTGGATATCACAATTCAGGATATTGCCAAAAGCATCGCCAAAACCAAAGGTCTAAAGCTCAAGCCTGAGAATGTCACGATTATCGGCGATCATATTCTTCAAATTATGCCAAAGGCGCCAGAGGCAGAAGTCGAAATGATGGACCTCGATGGCAACGAAACTGACGAGGAAAACGGAACCAAGCGAGGCGGTAAACGCAAGAGCAAAGGTGGCTCGGCAGCCTACTATCAATCCGTGCTAGAATTGCGCAGAAATATCCTAAGCGTTGTCGTCAAAGGCCATCCTGACACTTCGAGAGCTATCATTTCTCAATCCGAGAAGAACGGCCAAAAACAGTACGAACTGCTTGTCGAAGGCTATGGTCTCAAGGATTGTCTAGGCACTGAAGGTGTTGACGGCCGACTTACAGCCACCAACGGCGTTATGGAAACCTGCAACGTTTTAGGTATTGAGGCAGCGCGTAGAGTCATTATCCAAGAGATCCAAAAGGTCATGGAGTCTATGGATATTGATGACCATCACATCCACCTGCTTGCCTGCATCATGACACTCAAAGGCGAAGTTTTGGGCATCACGCGATTCGGTATGGCCAAGATGGGCGATTCAGTCCTCCAATTAGCTTCGTTTGAAAAAACACCAGATCATCTATTCGATGCGGCTACCAAGATGAAATCAGATCCCATCTCTGGTGTCTCTGAAAGCATTATCATGGGCCAGACCGTCAAGCTTGGAACTGGTGCTGCCTCCGTATTCTCACCACTCAAAGGACTCCCCAAGTGCGTTGGAGCGAAGCAGACCATCTTCCATAACTCGTGGAAGGAAGGCTGTCTAGACACTACAGGTTGGAGCGATGATACTAATTGGTCCGTTTCCATTGCCAAAGAGGTCGCTATGGTGGAAGCTGGAGAGGTCTAGGAAGAATATATTTGATGTCGGAAAGGGTGTTTGAAAGATGCATAGCCTGGATTGGGTTGATTTTATCGCATAATGAGATACCCCTTAATATATATAGTCTTGAATATGAAGTTTAACGTATACATAATGTCCATCACTTGATGACTTACTTACCTCTTGATCTGACCCTTGTCATTGGGCATTTTGTCATGTTGCCCTTTCCTAGCCTCGTCGTGAAGTTCTAAATGGTCATCCTTCAAGCTCTACCTCGTGGTTGACACTGGGACTTAGGTCGGTTTAAGTTTAGTGCTGATCAAATACCATGGTTCCCATCAGAAGCGATGGCTCACACAAAGACTCTTAAGAGACACGTAAGTTCAAAGGTGTCTTGTATAGTTTGGAGGAGCCGGCGAGAAGGAGGACGAATAAGTTAAGAAAGGAAATGGTAAGGAGTTCTAACAATATCATCGCACCAGAGAGCTCACAAAAGTAGCGTGATTGTTTGATGATCTAATTAACGTTCTATGGCTATACGCAAAATACACCGTGGGTATGTCTCGTTAATACAGTCAAAGCTTTTTGATTCATACATTCTTCGCTTAATCATCCGAACCGACTCCACCACCTGCAGTCTTTGCCTGCTTCGCAGCACATATATCATCTACACGTAGTAGGAGACATGCACTCTCTACCGCCGTTTTGATGCTCTGCATTTTGACGGCCATGGGCTCCCATACGCCATACTCCTTCATGTCCACAATCTTGCCTGCATCACCGTCCACGCCCCAGCTGGTGAAGCCTTCGGCATGCTTGGCTCGTAGCTGAGTGAGCACGCGAATGGGGCTGTTCCCGCTGTTCTGGATTAGTGTACGTGGAATAACCTCCATTGCCTCTGCGACAGCGCGATACGGCCATTGTGCGACACCTTCTACTGCTTTGCCCTTTTGTTCGAGTCCTACAGCGACAGCCATTTCGGTTGCGCCACCGCCAGGGCAGAGACGTGGATGGAAAACGACGTTACGAGCCACGCCCATGGCATCGTGCAAGTTGCGCTCGACTTCGTTGAGGATGTCCTTGGAAGGTCCACGGAGAAGGACGGTGCAGGCGTGAGGGTCTTTGCACTCTGTCAAGAACGTAAAGTACTCATCGCCAATCTTTGAAATCTCAAACAGACCACATTGTGTGCCAACGTCCGAAGCTTGGATGGTGCGTACATCGTTGACGATGGTGGCTCCGGTGGCACGAGCGATACGGTTGTTGTCGGTCTTGCGGACTCGACGGATAGCGGTAACATTGTTTTTGACGAAGAAATGCTGAGCGAGATCTAGAATCGTTAGTCGTGGCTTGAAATGGAAGATCGTGTACTTACCACTGACACCTTTCTCGGTGATGACTAGGTCTGGCTTTACGGCGAGAATGGCGTCGCACATCGTCTTGATCTGCTCTTCTTCGATTTCCAAAATACGGTTCCAGTCGTCCTCCTTGGTGATTTCGATGTTTGTTTGAGATTCTCCCTTCTTGTACTCCAAAGGGCAATCCAGGAGAATGATTCGTGGGTTCTCTATTCTTCTTCTCATCTTTGGATGCGTGATATCTTTGTTCACCATTACGCCATCAAGAACTTTGCTGTCCTCAATTTCACCTCCTGGGACTTTTTCTATTCTTGCGTATCGTTTGATGTCGACCTCCGTTTGTCCGCCATTTATTTCCCACGTCACTGTGCGAACGGCCTTCAAGGCCAGTCCACACATCAAATTCGACCAGCGCGACACTAATTTTGTGCCAATAGAAGATGAGATTATAGAGAACATGGCCTTGTCGTCTTTGACATCAACTGGAATGGAAATGTCTTCTATTATGGTGAGAGCATCGGCGAGAGCGCGTTTGAAGGCGGAAATGATTACGACGGGATGGATATTTCGCTCGAGTTGTGGTAAGGCTTGGGCAAGGATTTCGCCAGCGAGGATGATGACAGTTGTTGTTCCATCGCCAACCTCTTCGTCTTGTGTTCGACTAAGCTCGATCATAGACTTTGCAGCGGGATGCGCCACTTCGATTTCGCGGAGAATGGCGTGTCCATCGTTGGTGAGGACGATGCCTCCCATGGGATCTAGGAGCATCTTGAGCATGGCTTTGGGACCGAGACATGATCGAATGATATCTGCTACTCTGAAAACTGTTAGCAGAAGCCTTGAAGGTTAGGCCCTGAATCATACGTCTTTGCAGCAGTGATATTTGAGAGCTGTGCTTTGCGACCAAACTGGCGCTCGCCAGCGGCGGTGTCTGAAGATGATGTTAGTTCATTGTAGTCCAGCTAAACCAGACATGATCTTACTGAGTACTACTACCGGGGCTTGCATTATGTATGGCAGTGAGGTTCGAGTGTAGGTAAGTGTTTATAATCTGGGAAAAGCTCGCGCCGCCTGATTTTTGTGCTGGAGCATTGTTGCTAGTACGAGGGGCACGGCGTAAATGATAGCCAATCAAAGAAATTCTTTCTTGCGCGCGCCTATCTCGTGAGGCTGGAATCCTGGCAGCCGGCAATCCAAGGCAGACATAGAAAACGGCAGGCACGAACCCTGGAATGCAAGTCAAAGTTGCCGATTCGGGATTAAAGCTCTTTCATGTTGGAAAGAGCAATTGCCACTCCGGTGAGCTTGGCGTGCAGTTGCTAGGGCTCAAGGCCTATTGGTTGAAAGGCAGTCGCGACCAACTCAATCAATTCCCCATTTTCCCCCCCATCGCTGCTTCCCATCAAATCCAGGCCAACTGCTCTCCCAGTTGTTTCCTTCTCTTCATCACTCTCCTCCAACCTCTGTCCCCTCTTCAACTACAACTCCTTTTCAATACCTTTTGCACATCAAGCATACCTCCCATTATTCTCTTCTCTTTTCATCTCCTACAAGTCTTGACTAGTTCTCCATGCTGCAGCTGGCTTGACTTCTCTTTCATCCTCCCCACACCACAGCCTTATTCTCTCATCTTTTTCAGCCTTCCGCCTCATTCATTCACCATCAACCGTTTACCATTCCACCCTCACCCCCATCACCTTGTCAACCAATTCTCCAGTCGGCCTCGACTCTTTTATTACTTTGACAAGTTTATTTTCTTCTTATTGCCCACTTACCTTGATTACTTTTAGCTCTTCTGTCCAACTTGAACTGTCGCAAACATGGGTCTGACCTACTTCGCGTCGTCGCCAACTGTGCTGCTGCCACCTCAAAGCACCCCATTCTCCACAACTCCTCATCCTCAAGGAGGAGCCATCCTTGAACCATCTCCAGCTGCATTTGAACAGTCCAATGCCTTCTCATCACGGAAATTCGTCCCCAAGTACCCTACGCCACCATCGTTAAACTATCTCTCTCGACCATCAACCGCTACTGCTGGCCGCAAACGCTCCCGAGATGATATCAACGAAGATCGATCCGAGAACGATCCTTTGTCGCCATCATCTTCCGCTATGGAAACCTCCTCGGATCGTCCCCGTCTCATTGCTCGCAAGTCACAACGTCGCGTCGTGGAGACACCAAACCACATCAACAACCACGAAGAGATTGACCCCATTGTCCGTCAACTTGGCATTGGCTGGAAGAGACTCTCAGACACTCAAGAGTCTGCCATCGCCGGCTCCGAGAAGTTCGTCCAAATACAATTCTCACTTGAAGAGCCACGTATTCTACTCCAACACGAAGGACTTGGCATATACGTAGTTCGATCCGAACCAGCCGGGGCCAAAGGATACTGGCATCAATGGTGGCTATTCCGCGACGATCTCAAGTCAAGTCGCTTCCTCTGCAACGACGACAACGATCTCTTCCGACGCCTTAGTAACAAGCGTCAAGACGAGCGCGGCAACTGGATCCCAGACATTCTCGCTGAAGGACCCGAGCTCTTTGCCAGAGACGTTCCACCCTCGCCAATTACCGCCCTATCGCCTATCAATGGTGTTGCTCAAGCCAGCAACGTTGAGCAGATGCAGCTCGAGCAGTCAGCATGCGAGGATGTCGAGATGGGAGAAGTCGCGTGATGGTGGTGCATGGCTACTTGGTGGATTATTTTTCCAATGATTTGAACGGCCCACGACATAAGTTACATGAAAAACATTGCATTCATTATTCTCAACTTGTGGTTCATAGGGATCGGGGTATTCATTGATTCAAACGGTAACTGTATTTGTAAGATTTGATCATGGAGTTGCGGTTATTTTGAGGCATACATTTGCAAGTCAACATGTTGAACGCATCAATTCATCAAAGATAGTAATCCAATTCGTCTTTCCAGCTTAAAAAAATAACTATGCTCGCGTTTCATATCTGCGACATGACTTATTGCACCATAAACCCTATTAGCACTGTGAGAAACGGACAATTCTTCACAAAATGCCACATTAGACTATGATAGTTTACTTCTATAACATGTTGGAAGCACAATGTAATTATTTCGCTGGATTCATCTATGAACCTGTATCTGCCGCGAGGCCAGTAGAGGCTCCATCACGCCATATTTCAGTAATCCGCCACCAGAACCCTGGATAGCAGGTTGGTCCGATTCCCAAAACTCCAGGCTTGGATGATAAAGTACAGAGCCCAAAAACAAAACAAAAAAATCACATGAACCTCATCCAGTCGTCGAAGCACAACAGTACCGCCCTTTCCCGCCGCTCTTCCCTCAAGACAGACCAGTCGAGATTTCCTTCGTCCATGATTTCCGCATAAACTGCCGATACGCATGCCCATCGCCTCTTTTCCGTCCTTGCTATAGAGAGTTGTAGTTCTCTACGGCGTAGGATTCTCCTTGACAACCGCCTTGACTTTGCGCTCATACGCCACCTTGTCCTTCTTGAACAGCTGGTATGCCTCCGCCTGCGCAGGCGATTCGATGTTCGGCTCGTTCAGTAGCTCTTGAATGCCTAGCAGAATCTCTTTGATGGTGATGGCGGGTTTCCAGCCTTCTTCTTCGTTGAGGATGGAGAGGCAGACGGTGCCGCTGGGGTAGACATTTGGGTGGAAGAGCGCGGGCATGAAGCGGCATTTTGGCGGTTTGGTGGGGTATTCTGGTCATCATTGTGTTAGCTGCGTGGCAGTAAAGGACTTGTGGGTTGAGGCTGAGGGAGTGTGGTATCTTGGGTGAGGGAGTAGGGTGAGCGGGAGAGGTACCGTCTGGAAATGTGACTTCAAGCTTGAAGAGTCCGTCGGCCCAGATGGTCTTTTCTTTGCCCGGGACTGCGCATTCCCATTTCTTAAGGTCCATGGCGCCTGTTGGAAGACGGGCGGGTTTGGCGACGAAGCCGAAGGGGTGGTCTTTGCGCCATTGTTTGCTGGGTGGTGTTAGTAGACTGAGGGCTTTGCGGATTGGTAGGACATACCGCTCTTCGTTTAGTCTGTTTTGGCAGAGACTCATCTTGACTGATTTGGGCTGGGATGCAGTAAATGTTCTGTAGTTATCGAGGCGCAAACGGGCAAGGGAGGGTTACGATCCTAGGAGGCAGTTGGATGACAGTGGAGTGAAGAAGATTGGGCGAGCGAAAGTTCTTCTTCACAGAAATAAGCCTTGTACTGGCTACTAGTAGAAACCTGTAGAACACTAGAGACAAGTGAAGTGGTGAATATGTGACCGGTTGAAAGATAGAGTAGACTTCAGAAGGTCACACAAAAAGTATCGTTTCTAGGAGGCTCTGCGATGCGATTTACCCTGACTGGTATATTTTGCCACTCAGACTTTGAAAGTGTAGAAGAAGAGAAACGTTTGAAAGTGATGAGAACGCCTTGAGGTGTTGAAATAGCGGCTTAGCGGCAACACGATAGTTTATATGCTAATTCTGGAATTCACGTTGCCTCGATCCTCCCAATGTCTCGAAAAGGAAGGAACCATGAAGTGGATGAAGCTGAGCCGTATCAAATGAGGGGTCACCTCGAAACCACAATTAGTAATCGATTATCGGGCAAGTAAATGGATGAAATATCTTGCCATGTCTTACTAACGGCTGTCTTTTGCCCTCAGACGGGCTGGTTAGAGTCGACTTCACATGCATTGATGCAGTAGTTCATTAATAACTTAATCAAACCTGCCCGCTGCCCCAGACTCCAGGACTCCCAGTAGTCAAATCTGCCTCGATCTTTTCGGAGCAGGCCAGGTTGCAAGGAATATATCCTGCCTGCCATGTCAATCTATATCTTCAGCCTGCTACATCATTTCAACCTTTTGGACTGACCACCACCACTTTTTTCCACACAGCGTTACAACTTTTATCACCCATCATGGCCGACGCTGCCCACACAACTCCGGTTCCTGCAACTGACCCTGCCGAGGTCAACCCAGCTGTCATTTCAAGCCCGCAAGATGCCCAAACACAGGCCAAGCCAGTAGAAGAAGAAAAGGTGGACGCTACAGAACTCGCACCGGCCGTAGCGGCTTCGATAGCAGAGAGTAGTGCTAAGCCTACAGATATAGAACCGAAAACAGAGGCCACCACAAGCGAACCTGTGTCGGAAACAAAGGCAGCGCAATCACAAATCCCAGACCCAGATATTCAAGTCCCTGATGCCGGCGTCGCATCAGTAGACGCTGTACCAGACCCAGATGAAGATGAACTTGACGACCTCGACGAACTGGATGGTTAGTAGATAAATCGCAAGATGTCAGCGCATTTTAATCCTTTACAGATGTCCTCGACCAATTCACCGCAAGCAAAATCGATAGTATGCCCGCCCCTGCCACATCTGGCCCAGGACGACCGGCTGCTCCCTTGAATGAAGTCTTTGGCATACCTCCCGAAAGCGACCCCATAGCCGCAGCTCCAACTGACGATGACGATTTTGCCAAGATGTTGACTGCTAACATGGCCGACATGCTCGGCGAACTCGATCAATCACCAGAAATGGCCAAACAACTTGAGGATATGATCCGAGAACTTGGCAAAGCCACCGACGGCGCTATCAATGGTGAAGGTTCAACAGCACGCTCCACTAACGGCGCCTCATCGTCAGACGCTGGCAAGCCGGCAGAGTCATTTCAGGATACTATTCGACAGACAATGGAGCGCATGCAACAAGGTGGTGAGGCAGCTGGCGCGGCGGCAACAGAGGCTGGAGATGCGGACTTCATGGCAGCGCTTCTTAGAGAGATGGACTCCGGTGGAGGAGCATCTGACGATGACTTTTCAAAGATGCTGATGGGAATGATGGAGCAACTCACTAACAAGGAGATTCTCTACGAGCCCATGAAAGAGTTGGATAGCAAGTTTCCAGATTGGATGGCGAAGAATCAGGATAAGGTGTCGATTGAGGATATAACAAGATATCGAGAGATTCAACGGCTATCTCATGAAATAGTAACGAAATTTGAGGAGCCTGGATACAGTGATGACAAGGTTGAATATCGGGAATACATTATCGAGCGCATGCAAAAGGTATGTATTGCTACAAAGTCCCGACTACTCATACTAACAGGAATAGATGCAAAACGAAGGCTCACCACCCCAAGAACTAGTCGGGAGCATGGAAGCAGCCCAAGAAGCAATGGGAAACCTCGACGCCGGATGCCCTACACAGTGAGAGCTGTCCAAAGTAGTAAAGAGTAACGGCAAATAAGATACCCTGAATCAATTCTATGACACACCCCAACGCCTTGCTATGTACCCAATGACACTATACAATCGATCGTGAAAGAATACAGCTGCGAACCCTCACCCTCATCATCAGTCAGACATGTCCATCTGCTGACTGCCCGGCGGGCCATCGGGCGGTGCTTCTAACGAGGCTTCGTCCGATATGAACTCCATGAATATAGAATCATACTCCTCCTCATCGTAATCCGAGCTTGCCGTCTGCGTCTCCATACTCTCCGTCTCCATACTCTCATCCTCGCGATGTCCCTGCTCTGCGAGCGCCAATAGCTCCTGCAGCTCCATTTGTTCCTGCCGCTCCACTTCATCCACTAGCAGCTCATCCATCATCTCCGGTAGCTCAAAGCTCGCCGCGTCCTCTTCGACCATGGCAACATCCACATCGTCTGGCGCTTCGCGCAGAATGTTCAGCTTGAAATTATGTCGTTCGGCAAAATAACTCGTCCGCATAATCTACTCTTATTAGCATTCCATTGAACATATGGCGGGGGATCTTTCATACGTGTTCTGAACGGCCCTGCCATCGCTTATCATCGCGCGTCTGCTCCACGCGCCGCAGAAACATATCCCGCCGGCGCTCGCGTTGTTCGTCTGGATTACGGTTGCTGAATGGTGTAGGCTTGATTGTGCGTTGCGAGTAGGTGCTTTGCTTGTGGGGCCGCGAAAAGGCATTTTCGGACGTGTCGGTCATGCCAAAGTAGATGGGTTGCGCGGCATGGTTGAAGGAGAAATTGAGTGTGTTTGTGGAGCGCGGGGAGAGCGGAGAAGGTCGTGGTGGGAGGTAGGTTTGGCTCAATATGGGAGGGGGTGTGGCGAGCATGATTGTTGTAATGGTTGTGATATTGATGGTTGATCTGGTTTGGAATTTTGGGAGAGAGGATTGATGGGAAGATGAAGTTTTGGAGAGTGGGGAGTCGCGTTGATGCGGGTCGCGTCACGCGTATGGGATCGGTGGCGCTGGGACGAGTAAAGTAGAAACTCAAAGCTGTAGTACGCGACGAGCTCACTTTGTATGGTGGTTTGATTGCAATTTAGCCGAGTCTTGGGCCGCCATTTGCGGGGACAATCTTGTCACTCTGCGATTACTTAACCTCTGAGTAAAGGTTATCGGTTTAGTACTGTACCTACCACATATTGAAACCTGCAATCCCGATAAATCCCTAGCTTTGCCCGATGCCATTGACTGATTCTAATCTGGCCCTGTGACTTGACTTCAGCTCCTATAATATAATATATTAGGTACGCTAGCACTCTTTTCCACTGCTCCCACCAATTCCAAGGCACGATCTGGTAGCATCCTTCAAACCACCCTCTCTATCGTGGACAAGTCTACCAATAACCATAACCAAGTACCAAGGAGTTCAGACAAACCAATTGTACTCGTGGTACTACTCACTACTTGACGCAACTCTACCATGGCCGTCTCTCCATCATCACCAGGCACGCGTCCAAACCGAAGATCGTTTCCAAACCTCACCCATCTCTCACTCGCTCCACTGAGCTCCCGCTTCCCCATTGACGACGATGGATACGACGAAGAGCTAGATCAAGTCCCACGATCCTCCTATATCCAAGGCCGCTCAGCCCCAACTACACCTGGCATCCTCTCACGCACGCCTAAAAAGAAGAACCGTGCCAAGAAAACGGCTACCTACGCCCACGAGTCCTACTTCCCCCCACAACAACGCTCTCACGATGCTCCTATCACTAAAGCCAAAAGTGCCAGCATAATCACAGACTCGCACGCCAAGTCTTCCCTAGGCCTATCTGCTCTACCTACTGGGCCCACATCGCCCCTCTACCGCCGCACGCTTTCAAAACCATCTATTCAGAGCAACGATGAGTGGCTTCACCGTGCTGGTCTTGTGATTGCGAGTGAGATGCGTGAGGGCAAAGGCCAGAGCTGGCTGGTGAGCCGCGAAAGCTCAACCTCCCTCGTACCAAGCCAGGAGGACGCAGATGAGACATATCAGCGTGAACAGCGCGAGCGAGAAGTTCTTGTTGAGAACTTCCACTCGCGAGCTGCTAGTAGACAGACAAGTCGCGCGGGTAGTCGAGTGGCGAGTGCCAAGACAAGTCGACGGCCTTCACGGGTGGGCAGTAAGGTGGATTTTGTAGGACTGACGGATTCAAGAGCAATGACGTCGCGAGCAGTTGAAGGTTACTTTGATGAGCTGGACGTAGAGCCAGACTTTGTGGACAAGGAAGGCGAAGACGAACTGGAGGACGCGGCGGAGGTGGAGCGGTTGTCAAAGATATCGACGTTTGGATTGGGCGGGCTGGTGGATCGGTTGATTGGGTGGCCGCTGTTCAACGTTGAGGAACCATCGGATAGTGAGGAAGAGGAACAGGAGAGTGGCACGCCGGAGGATGTCAAGGAGAGAAAGGCGGAGTTGTTGAGGAGACGGAAAGAGCAGATGGAAAGAACTGCGAATAGCTCGGCGAGTGCTACGAACCCGATTCCAGTTACGGAGCCTCCTCTGCAAGAAGAAGAGGGTGGCTGGAAAGATGCGGCTTGGTTGTTCAGTGTCGCGAGCAAAGTTGTATTGTAATGCTTCAACGAATTTGTATGGCGAAATGGAGACATGGCATGCACGACAAGTACAGTTATTGAACGATCAGTTGGTGTTTACAAGGGAAACGATGAAGTTCAGATTCAACAGGGATTTTCGCAAAGAGTAGTGGTCGGGTCTATCGTGCCTTCCTCACTTCAGACGGAGCTAGGATGTTTCTGGTGTTGTTGCATTCGGGATCCCAACTTCACCTCATGCCCGATCCAAATGTCTCCTGAACTTTAGCAAATGGATCAATTTCATAATATTAGCCTTTGGATTCTCGTCTCATGTCTCTAGCGATACGTCTTGGGTCTTTGGACCTTTCTTCTCCGATATCGAATACCATGCTTTCCTCGCAAACACATCTCTCACTTAATCTACCTGGCGGAACCACGTCAGATCACACTCACTGGAACGAAGATCCCATAACAACTCTTGGGCGTCACTGGATATGCCGTGAGGTTGGGATGCATATGCGCCTAAACCTGACGCTGGACAACTCTCCCTACAGCAGCCAAAATGTGGCTGTAATGGCCCAGTCACTCTGCAATAGCAACGTGAGTAGTCTATAACGCATGCAGTCACTTAACTGACCCCATGAAGATATGGGAGGAATCTGCTATGCTAGCGACATTGCCGAACAATGACTCGGAAGTGGACGATGACCTTTTTGGGACTTCGTCCATCATACACATCAATCTGCAGTTCAATCGCGAATCACCCACGTACAACATCAAGAATGTGTCCAAAAAGCAACGCTGCACCATCTCGCCAGCTGATGTTGCTCCTCCAGAATCGTTTGAGAGTGTAGCTCTGCGTGCGATCAACATTGATGTTCAACTCGTCTCGGCTAATGGAAGCGAATTACCCGAAGACTGGGTGGAAGAGGTTGCCTCGTCTTCGCCAATCTACGGTTACGATACCTTAGATGAGATTCGGCAAGACAATCGAGATCCATTTCTCGAATCTGGAGCATGGGTAGACGACAGTTCACCAATTATTGTTGAATCCGATGATGAGTTTGAGTTTGAAGCGTTGATAGACTCGACAGCCTCGAGTTGTCCTGTGAGCTTAGAATCATCCCAAACAGACGTGTCCCTCTTCGACGAACCACAAGTCTCAAGGGAACTCGACGGAGAGATTCCAAAGGAAGAACATGTTGTGCATGAGCACTTCCTTCTCATCGAAGGACTGATCCAAGTTCTGTTGCATGGATCAAGCGATCCGTCAAGTCAAGTGATCGTTACGGAAAATTCCATGGCCAGCAGTCTAAGAGAGTTGGTCCCATCAATTTTTTCACCGCGCTTTCTGGCGGTAAGTGCCATGCAAATCTTCAAAGTCCCCTTCTGACAAGTGGAATAGAACATCGCCACAAGAATACCTTTGATGCAGACAATCGCACGCTCTCTTTCTTCCACATCACTGAATCAGCGAATCCAGTCGCCATCCCTGAAGTATAAACTATCACTTTTAGCGGATCCGTCCAGAGCCCCGCAAAATGATGAAAAGGAAGGTGAACCCGACGTAAAGACGCGGAACGCATTAGTGTACCATAGGTTATGGAAGCTACTGACCCCACAGAGGGATGTCAGGCAATCAGAGACGTTGATGTCCGTTGGACCTAAGCGAAGGAAAAGGAATGTCATGTCTCGGCAGACAAATGATCTTGAAGATATGGATATCGAAATGGAAATGGCTTATGTAGAGGATCTGGAGGAGGAAAATGTAAGGGAAGAAATGCTTTTTTGAGCCTCTAAATACCTGATTGATTGCACCCATTTTACGCTCTATCAGACTACCAGTGAGATGCAGAATACCCTTGTCTTCTTTTCAACACCGCAATAGTCAAATGTCCGAAGACGAGAGACAGGCTGCGTCAAATTCCTAGCTCTTGGTCTTCAAACGTTGAACATGCGGAGTACTATTGACCATCGTGCTGACAGCCTGCCTCGAGATTGAGAATGAAGTAACGAATTTGTCTCGCACTTGTATTTGCGCTCTATTGACAGTTCAGATAGCGGAGCTATAATATATTTATCTATCACGTAAGTGGACGTGCAGACAAAAATTCTCCAATCACGTCTCCCAATTCATTCACTGGCCTTGAATAGCTAGCTGACAAGCGAGTTTAAAAGCCGCCATGGCTGAATATTTTGATAATTCGAAATTAGTGGCCACAACCTCAAGCCGTTGAAGAATGGGGCCAGCCTGAGAAGTCAAGATGAGGTTGGAATATTGGTGAACACTGCGGCGAACAATGGGGAACTTTAGACGGAGTAAATTTAAGCTTCGTGTTATCACACCCTAATTTGGTGTATGACAGGTAGAATAATTTGCATGGGGTCGAACGATCATTGGTACTTTGAAAGATGATAGATACTCTAAGCATCACAAGGCATCCCATTCGTTTAGATCTCGATACCTCCAACCTCGTCTATCGCCATTCGCTCTCGGATAAGACGACGGGGTTTCGATCAACAGGCCTGATTGTTGCTTTTCTCCGAAATACGACTGCCAAATCTGCACATCGTGAGGACTGGTCACACAATTCGAGGAAGGTATTTTCCAAGGGTCCTCACTGCTCAGCGAGGTTGTCAACGGGCAGGGCCTGGAAATGTGAATTGACCCAACCGTGATCCGCAACAGGGATTAGCAAGATGAATCCAAATCAAGCCACAGCGCCATGTATTCTTTCTTGCGCTATTCGATAGGCCGAATTCTACAACGCGCATTGGCAAGGCTCGCCTCTCTGATAGATAAATATTCTTGGAAAGCCTCAAAATTGACAGTGCAGCATCGCGGGCCGTCAAATCCATCTCGCAGGCAATAGTGTGCGCATATTCGAGCATCTCGCAGCGCTTTTACGATCAGATACGGGCTTTGTTAAGCGAGCGCAAGTATCAAGAAAATGCCTCCGGTACAGTGCCCATCCGCCCGTCTGGCACCCGGTAAAAGCAAGATCCACGTCGGGGGTCTCAGCTGGAACTGGATAAAGGAGGGAACTGCATCCACCTTTCGCGTCAAACTTACTGCAAGGGAGGGACCCCTTTCCAGCGATTTAAGAGCCTTAGTTTTCCAAAGTAGTGCTAGCTTGGTCTGATGGCGTCCAACGGTAAAGATAGCGGACAGCGGGTCAAGGCGAGTGTGCGCTGCTGTGAGTTCGTGACGTTCGCACACTGCACAGTCAGCCAACAGCAATTGCTATTTTCTGCTTAGAGCCTTAGAGGGGTTGTTTGCCGTTCCTCTTGCATTTGTGGCTTGATGAGCCTGCCGACGACTCCGATCGAATGAGCGCGCCGCGAAGGTGCTTGACCAGTTAAACTTGTCCAACCTTGACGTGGAGAGGTGGAGAGAAAGAGGCAAGCCGCGCCGTGTTGCAACGGATTTGTCCAAGTGCCAGTAGTGCTTTCAATCGCTATGAGCTTGTATGGCATCAATGCCGCCTCACCCAGGTTGTTCTCCTTTTCAAGACAAGCAGAATCGCACTTTGAATCAATTAGTGACCGTTTGAACCAGACTTGAACAACCACTTCCCCATCGCCGAGGTCTCGAAGTCCAGTAGTAGTGTATCTTGCCAGTCTGCCAGTCTTTGTGTTGGTGGTGCAGCAAAAAGTGGAAAGAAGTCAAAAGCCTGGCCACCCCTGTGTTAGTCTGTTAGACTCCCCTTCCTTCCCTACCACCACGCTCCCAACCTTCGCACCTTCTTCCCTAGGAGAAATCTGTCGGTACCAACAATTCCATATCGAGCACGCGACAATCTCACTCAACGACCACGTTTTCAATTAATTCCGCTGGGACCTACCGATATTTTGGAAACATCTTGTTCTCACCATCAAAGTATCCGATTCTAGACTGGACTGGCCATTCTTCGGGAGTAGATGATGCGAATGGTCCGCCTGGCATCCAGCGACATATAGCCTGATTTGTACTTAAATCCTGGAATCCGGAGTGTTAAATCCCATATCGGACTTCCTGGACTCTCATTTCTTGTCTTTTTGTACATACCCTCTCTCTTTTTTTCAGCAACTCATCTTTCGAGTCAACACCTCACTGGCTTATTGGTCCCGCGACTCACTGCTGTCACCATATCAATACGTTGGACCTTACCTGCTGGTTTGGTAAGGAAGTGAATAGCCTTTGAAAACATCAACAGCATATAAACAATCGATAATTCCAGCCCTGCGATCGACTCAGGGTTATCTACATCTTCAAATTCATGCTTTCAACCAATCAAATATGACGAACGACTCTACCATCACATACGCCAAAGGCGATATAGTGCCTTATCACTTCTCACCTCAAATCATCGTCGCCTCTGTCATTCCCGCCATATTAGGAGCCTTCACAGCAGTCGAACTTTTACATCGAAAAAGTCGGCAGAAAGGATGGGTCAACTGGTAAGCTAAAAGTCAGCTGTCCACATTATCTGGCTAACTAAGAAATAGGTTATATCAGCTTGGAATTGCCGTATCCATGGGACTGGTAGCGATTTGGTGCATGCATTTCGTTGGTAACCGCGCCATCATACTAGGCGATGGAAGACCAGAATTGCAACTATACTACAGCCCCGGATTCACAGCCCTATCAGTCTTTCTCCCCATCGTCTTTCTGTTCTTCGGATTCAGCCTCGTGCAATTCCGGACTCCTGAAGAGACCGCCTTCTGGCCTCTACTCATCGTGACTGGTGTCATTACCGGACTCGCTATAACGGGCATGCACTATGTTGGAAACTTTGGTATTAGCAATTACGATCTTGGTAATCCCGCTGCATACGTTGTTGGCGCTGCGGCAATTGCCATAGTTGCTTCAATTATTGCCCTGTCACTGTTCTTCTACTTCAAGGAAAGGTGGCTCAACACGATTTTCCGAAGAATGGCATGCTCAGTTTTGCTTGCTGGTGCTGTCTCGGGTATGCATTGGCTCGCCACAGTCGGTACAACCTACAGACTACGATACTGGGTGGTTAATCGCACATACGACCGCAATGTCAATCTCATTGTGGCAATGATATGCGTAAGTTTTTTCTACTCTGCTCAAATTAGCATGCTCTAACATGTTGTGTAGGCAATACTGGCCTGTGCGGTCTGCTTTGTGTTCGCATTTTTGACACAGCGTCGGAAGAGGATGCTCGCCGACAGAGCTCAGCATGTCGTGTTAGCTTCCGCAACTTTTGATTCAGAAGGCAAACTTCTGGTCACCCAGGAGGGTCTTCCGCCTTGTCGTAAGGTGACGAAGCAGTTCAATCAAAAGGTATGCATCTCGAAACGCTGTCTGTCCGCTCCACTAACCGTGTCCAGTCATTCGACGATGAATTCAATGTGGCGCATCCCGTCTTCCAGTGGCTTTATCGTGTAACGTTCAACTGGCCATCTGTAACCGACCTTGTACCTGGTATGCGGAGCCATCTCAGAGCAGTCGGCTTCATTAAGGATAGAAGCCGTCACTCTAGGCCAAGCACAGGTGGCACCCTGAGCACTTATGAGGAAAGCGATATTGAAAGCGATTACTCCGTCGTCTTTCGCGAATACTTCTGTGTCGCAGCAGAGGAGCTTGCGACCAGTCTAGACGTTCCACTGGAAGACGTCGGTGTTCTCTACAATGGCATCCTCACCACCGGCAGCATATCAAACGAATTCACCAAAAAACGTGGCTACTCTGACCTCGAAAAGGGTCTAGGTTTCCCAACCATGTTCGGCAAAGGCCAACTTCTCTTTGTTGTTCGTCGTGTCGATAAAGCTGAAGCAGCCAAGCTCACGGCAGTTGGATATCGCTTTGCGCAACCAAAGGCCGTTTCAGAAATCATCTCGCGCACCATGAAAGTTCCCCATGCGGACATTACAAACACCGTCGAGCGTCTCTGGACATACTCGCAACCTCACGAACCCCTCTCCGCTTCAGGCTCCTACCTCGCCTGTTTCGCTATTCGCGCAACCGTCAAGGCTTCTAATCGCAGCTGGGACATCCTCGTGCCCGCCAACCGCCCCAATGAACTGCCTCACGTCGAATTGAGCAATGCACCCCTAAAAATGTCTCAACTCGCCCGCCTGCATCAGCTCGACGGTCTCTCCGTTGGCCAATGCATCGCTTACCTCAACAACGTCTCGCCCGACGCCACCACCACTGAGGAGAGCGACTTTATCGAGCACTTGCTTGACCAGATCACCAAACTGACGGAACTTGTCCCCGAGGACTTCTTCAAGCAAGCAGTCTTCAGCGCACAGCCAGTCGCCGCCCCTGGCCTCGGCGACAACCGCGATGAGAGTCCACCGCAGCTCTATGCTTTCTCCGTCATTCCAGATGTGCATGGCGCATCCGTCAAGTCCACGCGGGTAACCTACATCCCACTCAGCTTCTTCCAGTGCATACAGCGTGTGTACAAGCACTCGCCCGACCACAGCATTCTGGCACAACGTATACATCGCGAGTTTGCAGCTATCCTCACTCACAAAGACATTCAAAATTTCCGTCGGGGATCTCGCACTGCAAAGAAGACGGATAGTAAACGATTCTCACGTCTGTCAATTCCAAGTGTCTCGGTAGGCGGCACACCGCGAGACAGCTTCACGCCGTTAGCCGATGAGACAATTTCGATCGAGAAGGATGCGATCAAAACAGACTCAGGTTCAACACGGCGGCGGTCACTTGCCTTTGGAGGTATCATGGTCAGCTCCGACACGAAGGTCGAGGTATTTGACAAGGATGGCCATGTGGAGATGTCGGAACTTGGTGTCCGCTCCGAAGCTGGTGTGGCCAGCGAGGCACCAACCTATGTTGATGAACTATTCCGCATGACCAGTGCTAGATGGCGAGAACGGTGATAGCCTCTTGCTAATGGCTCGCGACACATGTTATTCTTTTTAATGTCTGTAATTGATACCCTTCTGCTTTTTGGTTGGATGAAGCAAGTGGCATGTACAGTATACCCTTATGTCTAGACTATGCCACAGTGGACGAGTACATAAGATATAATACAATATCTATACTTCAAGCTTCTTGAGCCTTTGTGAAACACTGGAAAGGACCCCTCGCCTTGCAACTGGATCTCCGAAACTTGACAGCCACCATCTGATATCTTCCCACCAGCTTAATCGAACAAGTACAAATACTGGCCCGCTATCTCCATGCTTCATCTGGGTTCATGTGACGGCATAGTTTGCAGACTGGTTGACGTTATGCAGTCAAGTCGACGACGTACCGGTCTGGTGGGACTGGCGTGCCATCATTGTACCGATTGCGACGACTGGGATGCATGTTGTCGTCGTAACTGTCATCGTAGTTGACATCGCGATAGTAGTTTGCGCGATCGTGGTGATCCACATCCCCTTGCCGACCAATTCGTGGTCTCGATGACATGAAAACAACGTCATCTGAGATTTGTTAGTACACACGAATAACGAAGAGTATCATTCGAGTCAAACAAGCGCTGGAGCCTTCAAATGGGATTTATTGATGAACCCGCAGAGCATTCGCTGGAAGCCATCGAACGCGATACGAGCCTCCATACATGTTGGGATATCTTCGATGGGGGCAAGAATTGAGTTTTGATGCAGAGAATCTTACCGTCATCTTCGTGCTCATGGTTTTGGTCCATGATTGGTGAGAGGCGATGGAAGCCTGGAAACTGCGGCACTGAGACTCTCCCTGAGCTGAAAGTTCCCTGTCCAGCCTGACGACGAGTGTCGTAATGCTCTGGGTACTGCTGGTCGTAGTAGCCCGACATGTAGGTGTCGGTATCGCAAGGACGCTGATGATGTTCAGGCTCTGGCGACGGAGTTCGCGGAATGATCATTTCGGCTTTTAGATCTCCTGCTTAATTGTGAGATATTTCTCTTCCCCACTTGACGGGCAGTAACTCACGAAGTGTTCGGTATCGGAAAACGAAGCTTCCAAAAGCTTTGCACTTTGTGTTAACCTTTGGATCTTCTGGGGTTCTCCCATCGACCACGACGTCTACCATCATCTCTTCTTCAAGAAGAGACGCTGATTTTGCCGTCGCACTCGTTTAGGTCCGGAATGGATAACGTACGACGATTAGGGGGATCCAGCCATCTATACCGAATGGACTTTTGGCCAAGTTTCTCCGGTCTCATAGGATAGGACTTGGCTTGGCCAAAACTGATCTACGTCAGTGAAGTCTGCAAGAAAGGATAGATGTATACTCACCGTGTTCGAAGGGACACTGCTCGGCCTTTCAGAGCCTTCTCGGGAATGGCATGGAGATTCTCGAGTCTCGCCAGGCGGTTCTGTGGCTCATGTCGATTCCGGGCTCTTCCAACACGATATTGACCCCATTGCTCCTCGCGTTCTTCCTTGCGGTAGAAGCACACCGCAATCTCCCCCATACACTGAACATACTCCTGCTCGGTGTTGCTCAATACGATGTTTTCGTCTTCATTATCAACTAAATGTTGGTTAGCAAAGCTCATATTTGGCGATAAGCCCAATGACAATCAATGGCAGACATCACATCTGATGGTAGAAGTCGGGGATGATGAGTTGAGCACGTACCAGTGACCGTTTCTGCGAAAATGAAGTCACGCTTCACCTGCATCCCGTCGATGAAGTCTTCCGCTCCAGTCACAACTTGATTCTTGCCATAAACGATCTGGCCAGCGTAGAAGGTGCGGCGGTTGGTTAGAGCACCGTCGACAAAGATGTGAGCTGCTATGTGAGAGCGGCAGTGATGGGCAAATTCTTTGCGAATCATGATGTCGACCGCAAAGCGCTTTCCAGGCTGGCTCTCGATGTATAGAGTCTCGGTTCGTGCAGTGTTTTGACCTCGAGGGCCATCAGGATCCTCGTACTCGTATGTGGGCTTTCCGGCCACTCGGATTACCACGTCTAGGCCCTCAATACCTGGTATGATGGCCATTGTAGGAGCGGATCTTGATGTACTTGAAAGAAAGACAATGAGAAGACAAAGACAGGAATGAGTAGTAAAGAAGGTTGGTTGAAGAGAGGTAAAGAAGGTTGAGAGGGGCAAGATGAAGAGATGAAGTTAGAATTGCCTTTAGGCAGCTGTCTTGACTGGGAAGTAGCTGCTATAGCATATCACTGATCAGGAAGGAGCCTGCGAGTATGTGTGGAAGGAGCCTGTGAGCGTCTGTATAGATAGTGGAAGGTCCACAGCGGGTTCAAGGAAAGAACGTCTTAACAACTGCATCAATCGATCACTGGGCTGCGGATTGAAATTGAAGCGCTGTCCACTTCGTACAATATTTGATTAGAGAATACTATCTCCCTGGGTAACTACTTTTGGCCATAACTGTGACATTTGAACATGATGTTTGCTGTGGTGGGCAGAGAAACAAGAAATAGTAAACAAGAATCAATCGGCCAGAGCCCATAACATGACCAGACATGAACAAATCAAAAATAGACCATCAAGTGCCGCACCCATTCATGAACCACACAGAATCGGCAACCTGTCCAGCAAAACGCCAACGGTCACGTAAGCAGGTATCAGCCATCCTGCGATCAATCGAACGTACAACGACCTCTTGGTAGCTTCATCAAGCCAGACTTCAATCTTCTGTGAGATCAATGACTTGAGCATCCTCAATAGACACTCGCTGGCGCTTGGCAGGTTTGGTGGAAATGAAAGACAATTCTTCGCCGTCTTCGAACTGGATCGTGGTACTACGTTCACGTTTTACTCGAGCGGCATCGCGCTCTTTCTTGAGCTGTGTATTGCGCTCCTTTCGACAGTTAGCGATCGCGATTCTTGGCATAACCTTTTATAAATATCAATACAGACCTGTTCACGCTGGAGTAGCTCACGAAGCTCTGCTGCAGAGAGCTCGTCTCGAGGTCGATCTTCCAGAGGCTCAGGCGATGGAGTGCGAGGGACTATGCCCTCTTTGCGGAGATCCTCTAGACAATGTTAGATTACAAAATGCCGGCACCAGTGGAAACCTACCTGATGTTCGGTAGTGCCATACGAAATCGGCTAGCGGAGCATCCGTCGTATCGATGTCGTCGCAATTGACGTGATTACGAGGAGCCGATGAAACTGCTGCACCATAACTAGTTTTAATCAGCAAACATGCCATGAACAGATTGGAGTTTTGTTGTACCCTGCCAGTGAAGATATCGCCTTTCCTTTGAGTAGCTTTTCGGGAATCTTGTTGCGCCCATGTAGGGCAGCTTTGGTCGCCTGAATGTGACCAAGGTCGGAGATTTTGCGACACCGCACGACAATCAATCGTATCGTTCCAAGGTGTTTAGCCTTCTTCAGAAGGTCCTTGTCGGAGGCATTCAGCGAGCGTTCTTCTAAAGGCCACGGTTAGCGTATGCAATTAACACGCCAATCGACGGGATATATTACCAATTTGCAGCTCGCTAAAGACAAATGGTCTTCGTTCGGCGACTCCGTTTGTGTAGGAGTGAGATCCTTGGATTCTACCACAGTACTTGACTGATGAACGGGAGAGGTAGATCGATTTGTCCACAAACACGTTTTCAACGCGTTGGCCATCAATGTATAGGTAGCATGTCATGTCCAAGCCCAGATGATGGTAGGTTTTGTCAACACTTATGGTGACGTCCCATTGGGCTCCAGGGACTGCTTCGATGTACTTGCTAATCTTGTTTGGACCAGTGAACTCGTCCTCATTATCATATTCATGAAGCGTTTCCTCATCGATACGTATTGCAGCCGACAGGCCGGGTATGGTGGGAATTTTCGGCATTGCTTGCGATGGTTGGTCAAAGTCGAGAGTTGATAGGAGTCGTAAGGCTGAGGATGGTTGGTTGATGAGCAGCTAGGAAATAGGATGCAGGGCAGGTGCATGTGGGGAGGGGAGTTGTTGGTGTTAGCCTGTTAGGGAGATAAAAGTGGGCACTTGGAGCTTCAAGGACGCGTCGTGCGCGTCTGAAACCTTGGAAACCAACGCGAGCTAGGCGCGATGTCACCAGATACGCCTCAACTTCAGTCTTCAGTCTTCAGATCTTCAATCAGGAAACCTCGTATCTTGATACCTCACTCTTCACCTCTCAAATTAATGATCCTTCCTCTACTGACCAAAGGCTTCAAACTGAGACGATGTGACTGTTGGCCAAGAGCTGCTTCTTGATCATGCACCATTAGGCGGAAACGCCACTACCAGTCCCAGGCATGACTGCGAAGCGATTATGGTCACTGTCTCCTGTCCTTTCCCACTCAATGAGTCGGTACTTCTTTGTCTCATGAGACTCGTCAGGAACTACCAGGATGCCGTAACTATTGGTACAGTGACTTCGCAACACGTATTGTCCGCCTGGCGCTCTCAGCCTCAAACGCACCTACCAATCTGGTCCTTCGACAATTCAGCTACCCTATCTGCCATTGACGGACATCTTTGGCCATGACTCCCAGTTCCATCAATTCATTGAACATACTCGCTGCTTCGGAGCACGATAGCGCGAGAGCACTTCTTGGGATCGATGGCGCAACAAGCGACGTTTCTGTGCAAGCTGGGAACTTAGGTCTGCTACTCCGTACAGTGACTAGGATCCCAGTGGGCTGGAGACATTCCCTTCTGAAAGTGAAAGTATTGTGTACTGATGGCTGATGTGATTGCCATCTTTTGATACCTTAAAAGATATCAAACCAGCGCTACTGTGAGATGGATGAAATCAGACGACAAGTCTGATGGATGAACAATACAGGACGGCGCAAGAGCTTGACAATCAAATGAATAGCTAAGGTGCCAGACTCTACTAAGTTTTGTTCTTGTCTCTCATCACATTGGATGGTCTGCATATGCTTACAGTACAAGTGTGTAGGTAATGAGAAAGTCGAGTATTGAAAGCATTTTCTGTACTGTTGAGAACTGCTCGCGCAGCTCCTCGAGTATCCTCGCCCGTAACAAGTTTCTAACCGGTCTGCAACAAATATAAGTGGCTGCTGTGAGATAACATAGCTGTCTCAATCAATCACAACAAGTTCCTTGTAGCGATTATCCTCCGGATCAATCACCCAACCACGGCCAACCCTTTCCATCTCTGATATCTACATCGAGAGTCAGTAAGGAGTAGTGACAATGAACATCAGTATGGAGAGCTTACGTCGAATGTTTTCGCCCGTTTCTTCGCAGAGCCACCTGTGTCTTCTGCACGTCTCTTTTCCTTCTTTGAATCTCCTTTTCGCTTTTGCCTCGCAGCCTGCCAGTCATCTTTACTCGTAATCTCAAAGAAGTCATCTTCATCGCAGCTCTCAGAGGAGTTTCGGATGCCAGACTCGGATGCTTCGCTGGTCTTTGTGGCAGGCTTACGTCCAGCGCCTGGTCCGGCTTGGTCTTGACTCTTGGCCTTGCATTTGGCCGTACGGTCTCCAACTAGACCTTGAGTGGAATTGCCTTGACCTTGGCTGGTCGGCGCGGCGATGTCGGTATCCGCCGAGTCGTCATTGCTGATAGGCTTGCCACGGGTTGGTAGCTTGGTTTGCTGCGGATTGTTGGGCTGAACGAAGAGATTTGCGCCGTCGTCGTCATCGTCGTTGTCGTGATCATCATCATTGTCATTGTTGTCGTTGAGGTTGTTGTCGTCATCCTCATCATCGCTATCGAGCCGGCTTGGGCTCGTCTGATTGTTCGTATTGTTGCCACCCCCATCAGACATCAAGTCGCTGCTTTCACTACGATCGGAGCCCGGGCTGGTATCGGAGTCGTCAGTGTCAATATCATAGGTGACATCAACGCCTAGAACATATCAGCAAAGTTGAAGGCCGGTACAGAATGAGAGCACAAGGAGCTAGGAACAATAAGACCAGAATGGAGCACTTACCAACGTGGTCCCAATAGAATCTGAAACACACCAATGGAGAGTATGGCGGTATGTCTTCCGATACATATTGGTATCTTAGACGGCTTGAACGTTGGCTTTGTGGTTGTGCAACCAGTTGCCGGTCTCGTCCACCTGATCCAGATGGTTCTCCAGCACTTCTTGCGCTTCGTGGTGCCCGATTGGCGCTTCTAGCTGGGTGTTATCAGATGCCATTGAGCAAACTTCAAGACTTGACTTACGACGCCGTAACTCGCGAGGGGTCACCCGGCTCGCTTTTTACGCGCACAACACTGCTCGTGGCCCGCCGGGGTATGGTGGACGTCCGATCCGGGTCTGGCTTGATTGGGGTGCCTTCGAGTTTTGGTGGCGGATCCTGGGGTTGATATCCCAGACCGCCGCCTCCTTCAGCACTGCGGGTATTTTTGCTGGCCGCATTGAACGTGCGATAGACACAAACAACGACATGGCCAAGATTTCGTGCCTCCTTGATTGTCAGGTCTTTATGTCGACGAACGCCTTCCTCATGTTCTGCGACAAAGTTTGGTCAGCACACCAGGATTCAGGATGCCACGATGAGGTCGAATGGATTACGATTTGACTTACGAGCTGAATCTGGGTTCCGTTCACATTGAGTGTGAGACTTGGCTTCGAACTTGTACTTAATCCCCTTCTTGACTACGAAAGGTCGAGTAGAAGCAAGATTGGCCAGGGCATGTCGAGGAAGATCGGCCTGGACATGTCGCTTATTCCAACCATTGACATAAAGCCAGCCGCAGACGTGGAACTTCCATGGAAAGCTATCATCGACCTCGATTTCGATGGACAACTTCTTGGTATTCTGAGGATTATCCAGTTTTACTCTTCGTATGACTTGAGGCGCGTTGATCATAGGCGAGCTTTCTATCTCGAGAAATAACTCCTCGCTCAAAGTTTTGACTTCGTATTCGACCCGAGTTTCAATCCGATGTTTAAACTCCTGTTGGATAGAAACCTTAAGTCCCGGAATACCTGGGTGTATTGCCATGTTTGGAGGACGAGCGCTGACGGACTATAGCTCACAAATATCGATGTGGTCCGTCTGTTGTTTCGAAGCTTCGCCTGCCTTAACAGAGCAGAAAAGTCGTGATAGTAATAATCGGATAAGAATGGTAAGATAAAGGTGTATGGGAATTCGAATCAAGAGACCGTAGTTAGAGTGTAAAGGGGAGCGTCTTTAGAAGTGATGAGATGTCAAATGTGCGCCTTGTGAGGCAACAGACATTTTTTTTCCCCAGAAGGGAATAGGTGAATCCATGGCGAGGATTACCTGAGTGGCTGAGATACCCAAGGCGGAATCTGATATGAAGCGGTGAACATTTGGTGAGAGCTTGGAAATATCAGAAAGTGAGGTTTTATACTACACTGGACTTTGGTGGTGATCTCGAGGGATTCAGTATGAAAGCATAGTACGGTGAGTTATAGCTGTTCTCGAGGTACACCAATCCCAGTGCGTCCTTCCAGTCTGAAATGCCGATTCTCAAGAAATGAGAAGAGAGTGGCCTCTTTTCCTTCCCTGTTTGGAAGAGACGAGAACACCATACAGTTACTTGGCTTAATTTCGAAAACCAAAACAACAACAACACCCTGGACCAGCCAGCTTGGAGCGGAGATACCAAAAGTCGTAAAGATAGCCGAAGTCTCGTGTTACTCGTAAAGTCATCAGATGATATAGCTTGTGATAGCACCTGAAGTCAATCCACTCGAAAGAACTCTGTAACAGGCAAATGGCGCAAGTTTACTCCCAACAGCGGATGTGAGATTAGACAAAGAGCTCTATAAGGATATAAATTGAAGTGAACTAATTGTATTATTGTACAGTTTATCGCTTAACCATTAACAGATTACAAAGTAAAATTATATGACCCAGACAGAAAGGAAAACAGCTATTAGTAGCGAAATTTGAGATGTTGATCGAACGGCCTCTCCTGTATAGACCTCAGGACTAGGCTTTGTGCTTGGGCTGGACTTTGATGGTTTCTTTGCGGCTGCACCTCCAAATGGAGAGTCTTGATCGTGCGCTCCTCCTGAGCTTGACGATGAAGTGGCTCCGCTTGGCGCATCTGAGCCGTTTGTTCCTGCTTTACCACCGTGACGAGATCCTGATTTGGGCGACGATGAAGTGGAAGACGAAGAGCCTTCGGATGAGCCAGATGATCCGCTTGAGCTTGAACCTGAGCTGCCACTGGAGCCACTTCCTTGTGGGCTAGATGATGAGCCCGAGATTTCTCCTGAGGCGCCACTGGAGCTTCCTGCTGAACTGCCGTGCGAAGAGCCATGTGAGGAGCCACTTGAAGAACTTCCGCTGACACCAGAAGAGCCAACAGATCCGGCAGAGCCTGAGCTGCCTGACGATTGCGAGCCAGAAGATTCTCCAGAGTGCGCTTTAGGACTTCCAGTCGCGGACTGAGGATAGTCAGCATATGGTAATCTAAATGATAGTCAGCTTACCTTCTTGGGAACTGGAATGACCTGAACAGTCCTTGTGCTTCGAACAGTTCGAGTTGAAGTCAATGTGGTATCGGCTGATTTCACAGCGTCAGTTATGTCACCGCTGAAACTCTGGCTTGAGATTGGAACAACTTACGACTATTAGAGATGAGACCACCTTGAAGTCCTGCTCCCGCTGGCGCTGCGCCCGAAGATCCAGCTGGTGCTCCTGAAGGGCCCGCCGGCGCTGCTGAGATACCAGCTTGAGCTCCGGAGCCTCCATGTGCTGGCGAAGGATGAGGAGACGAGCCTTGGTTGGCAGGCGCAGGTGCTGAGCCAGCGCTGCTTGGTGGAGTTGGTTGCGATCCAGGTGCTAAAGGCGCGACAGTCGCAGGGTGTTGGGGAATTGGAGCTGGTACAGGTGCTGCTCCTGGCTGCTGTTCTGGTGATTTAGGCGAGGCGTGTCCTCCGTGTCCTGCTGCAGCTGCTCCAGGAGGTGAGGCTCCGTTGGTTGGAGCCGGGGTAGAGCCCGAAGGTGTTGATCCAAGACCACCGATCACGCCTGCTGGAACTTGAGTACTATTAGACGTAGTGGAAGATGAAACTATTGTGGCTGATGTGATCTGAGAGCCGAGTATAGTTCCATTCGAAGACGCAACTGCGGAGCTGGTGACTGATTCAGCCGAGCCTGGGAATCCTCCGAGTGCTGAGGGAGAGGCTGCCTTTGGACGGGAACCTCTTCCTGTTGCTTCAGGAACAATCGCAGAAGACGTGGCTGCAGAGTTGGTGACTGATTCAGGCGAGCCTGGGAGTCCACCAAGTGCCGAGGGAGAGCCTGGCTTTGGACGAGCGCCTGATCCTGATGCTTTAGGGACGATTGCAGAAGTCCAACCGCTTGCTGAGCCGAAGCCTTTGCCAGTGGAACTTGCAGTGGCAGCGGACGCTGGAGTTACCAGTGAAGAGGAAAGTCCTGCAGCAGAAGAACCAGTTGCTGAGCTTACAATAACAGCTGGTGTCACGGCGGAGGGAGCAGCAGAGGAAGATTTGCTACCAAGTCCAGCCGGCACAACTGGGAAGGGAGCGGCAGGGGCAGAACTGGATTGCGATTCTTTCTGACCAGAAGCGGTCGCCGTAAGTGCAGTTGATGATGAAAGTACTGCAGTTGGGCTTTCAATTCCTGCAGCAAGAGGAGTTGTAGAGCTGCTAGCTGTGACTTTTGAAGATTCGGCTGATACAACAGAGCCACCAGAGCCACTTCCCACGGGAGTGGGAACTGGAACAATTGCAGAACTCAATCCATAAATAGTGGATGAGGAGGCCACTGAACTAGATCCTGTGATAGCAGTACCTGTAGACACAACAGAGCTTCCAGAACCAGCTCCAACAGGCGTGGGAACTGGGATGACGGAAGAGCCCGCGCCATAGCCAGTGGACGAAGAAGCTGATGAGCCAGATCCAGCGACGACAGAACCAGTCGACAAAACTGTTGCAGTGCTAGCTTCCGATGCCTTGGACAGAACTGTGGACTGACTCGCAGAAACTTCTGCTGTAAGTCCTTCTGCTGAAGCAGTATTGGATCCTTTGCCTAAGGAAAGTGTCCAGCCCTCAGATGCATATGAAGAAGCACTAGAGGGAGAGGGGACCGACTTTGAAGTTGGAACAATGATTGAAATAGAGGCCGTTTCGGAGATTATGTTGGAGATTATTACTGAAGTGACAGACGAAACGATAGTCGGTGCTGGGAGTTCGACCGTGATGCCAGCTGAGATGGTCGCAGGTAGAGGAACAGATGCTGAAGGCAAAAATGGCACTGCTGGGCCTTTTCCAGAGTGGCCTTCGGGTTTCGGTTGGAATCCTTTGCCAGTGTCCTTTCCAGGCCATTTTGGCTTTGGCTTTAATCCTGTGCCTTTGCCTTTGCCCTGCTTGGGACGGCATGCTTTGCTTCCGTCTTTCTCATGAAGGTCGTGCTCTGTGCTTCCTTTGAATTCTTTGCCGTTGTCATCTTCTTCGTCGTCTTCCTCTTCTCCATCATCTTCTTCGTCCTCACAGTCATCTTCTTTGTCAGAGTGACGAGGAGATGGATGTTTAGGCCAGTGCTTTGGCTTGTGATGTGGCATCAGAGGAAACGGTACATGAGGCTTGTCATGAGATGGTGGAGTCATTAATCCCGGAAAATATCGGCGGTGAAGAGTAGAGCCATTATCTGCTTCATTAGGAATACTTGCAGCAGGAGCGTTTGGTTGTCTGTTGGCATCGACTGAATTATCAATAGATTCCCCGTGAGCAGCCCCAAGGACAACTCCAGTGGAGAGGGAAAGCACTACCGAGAAACGCATTATTGAACGAGTGTTTAGGATGAAAGACACCCTGGAAAAAAAGAGAGAATAAGTTTGAATTATAAGCCAAGCATAGAAGAAAGAAAGGAAGTTATCTCACAACTGGACTATAGGGAAGAAGGACAAGCCGAAAAGCAATCAAAGTATACAGCAGATGTTACCCGAGAGCCTCAAGTTACATTGACTCTTATTGGTGATGTCAGTAATCTATGGAGAGGCTGAATTAGAGCCTTGTTTCCTGAACAATCCAA
Source organism: Microthyrium microscopicum (assembly GCA_010405405.1). Lineage (NCBI taxonomy): Eukaryota > Fungi > Ascomycota > Dothideomycetes > Microthyriales > Microthyriaceae > Microthyrium > Microthyrium microscopicum. The sequence continues at coordinate 146,763 of MU004240.1, read as the reverse complement.
CAAATCACCGTAGAAAATCCATTAGACTTTGGTGAGCTGGGTCGTGCAAGTCTACGGTAGAGGTGAGACTTCTCCAGGGGTCAATTGGGAAAGTGCCTGAGCGTAGAGGTAATATCTCTTTGATTTTCGCTCCGTCCAATATATATTGATTGAAATTCAGGGGTAGTCTGAAGATTTCATCCGATTCCAAGGCCGAAGGTGCACAGTTTGGCTCTAATGCTAGTCCAACCTTCCAGATAGAGAGGCACATAAGGATCACACAACACATTTCGCAAGGATAAGTAATAGCAATTGGTATGGCTATAGGCTGGCATCTCTGGGAGTCTATTTTCCGCATGTTCTATGGATGCCATGTTGGGACTGTGAGCCCTACCACTGTTCGTAAATCGTTATTGCTATGACGAACAAAGTAGTATTCACGTACACGTAGTCTTAACTTTCTAGACTCACAGCGAGTCGCATTTATGTTCAAAAGGAACACGTTGTCGTCCGATATTGTAGCCAATGACCAAAGTGTACAACTTTCAGTATTATTGCCAGTGTTCAATGAATCCGATAATTGTCGATTTTCTGAACTTCTAGCGAGGCCCTAAGTCAAGAAAGCACATCGACGATTCCTTCTGGAAGATGTTTATGATAGATTGATAGGTTCCTCGTTACATCATATTATCAACAAATACTGAAGTAGCATAAGGCTGAAACAAGGTTCCAACATCTACCTCCCATAAGTCATCTGTCAGTCCTCATCGAAAAGTTAACATTGCTAGTAAAAGTTTAATCAAATAATCCGATTGGGTACTATTTATCGTATTGTACACGATGCAAGCCCCAATACTTGTGCCCAAAGTTGACAGACATTCTACCACCAAACAACGATGAGTGTCTGTAAAGACCTTCGAGACTTATCGTTAGGCAGCACGAGAAGTCGCGACAAGCAGTGCGTAGAAACAGATGAAAGTCAACACGAAGGAAGATATCGAAAAGTAAACAAGTCAATTTCCAATCTAAACACATACGGGACCAACACTTGGTACCGATGATATTCCAACCTCTAAAACTAAACTGTGCAGATAAAGTATTGAAACATTAGGTCATACAAGGCTTTTTTGTTGGCCACGAAAGCCGACCACCATCCCAAGGTTTCATGAGCGGCCGTTTTTTAATCCATCCTACTCAGACTACCCTTTCTATTGTGGGCCTGGTGCAGGAGGCTGATTCCACGACTGCAAGTTTGCCATGCCACCCATGGCTGCTATCTGACTACTACTCGGACCTTGAATGGCAGGTGGTGCCGGAGGAGCGTGACTGGGCGGTGGAGCATTTGCTGCTGGTGCGTGCTGGGAAGCATTGGTTGGAGGTTGAGCATATGGTACATGGGAGGCTCCACGTTGCGGGAGTGGCTCATTCGATGTGTATGCTGTGGTCTGATAGGCTTGCTGTGGCTGTCTCTTACCGCGGCTAGTATCACGGAGGAGGCCACGCTCGCTCTGCCCGTCGGTCTTATCAAACGAGCTGCGGTTGTCCAGTGTGCTCATGTCATCGCGATTATTCCACGTGTCGTCACGCGTAGCGTCGACTGCCGCTGAGCGCTGGTTTAGACCCTGCACGGCCAAATATTCGTTGTTTGCACCATTAAGCTCAATGCCCGACGAAAAGCCAGCGGAGTTGTTGGTTGGCTCGGGGTTGGCTGCAGGAGTTGGAATCAATCGTTTTGCTTCCTTCTTGGCAGCAAACTCATCCTTATTGGCTTGCGCAACTTCTGGTGGAATGCTGACGGAGTAGGTTGGGGCATTGGCGCTTCCAAGTGCAGCGTCGCCGCCGCCTGGTGCATAAATTGGAACACGGCGCAAGGCAAGAACTAAAGCACACATGAACTTCGACCTACGCGCAGCGCGGATGGACTCATTTTGCCAGTTGCTTTTGTGTTTGAGCTCAACCATGAGCTCCATCTTGTTCATCTCGGCAATACCGGTGACCTCAATCTCCATGTCTGAGTGGAAGTCACGGCTGTTTTCTTTTTCGGTGACAAAGTTGTAGAGTTCTTCCTTGAGAGCTTTGATATCATCGAAACTGGTATCGAAGTGGCAGTATACTTTGATTTGCTCGCGCATAGACTTGCTACGCGTAATGTTGTCAATCCAAAGCGAATTGAGGGTGATGTTTGGAATCTGAGTGGTCTTGCCGTCCTGGACGCGCTTGAATACGGTGAATAGAAGAGAAATTCGCTCAACAACTAGACGTTCCTTGCTGATATCAACTCGGTCGCCAATATCGAATGGATGCTTGACGAAGAGAAAGATGCAAGAGCCCAAGAACTCTTGACATGTAGCTGCGAAGACGAATGACAACGACAATATGGCGGTACCAGTAGCCGCCAATGTCGTGACGAAGCTTTTGTTGACAAAGGCAACTATTTAATGTTAGTACGGATCTAATCGCAAGTTCTGACAGAGACTTACCAATGACGAGGATGCAGACGACGAACACGACAGTCACTAGTAAGCTATCAAGAACATTGATTGCTTGATCGACGTCATGCATACTGCTGGCGAGTGATTTGCGGGTGCGGCCTATTTCTGTGACAGTAAGAACCATCTCGTCCAAGCTGATATCACCATTCCCATCACGGTCAATAGCATGGAAACTCTCTTCCGCCTCGGCTCGTCGATCTGGCCCAAGAACTTCTAATATGTCGTTCAGGTACAGGTTCTCGTTGCCTTCAGTAACGAAAGAAAACCAAAGTCGACGAGCCAGTGCCTCGGACGATCGGGTCTTCTCTAATGCTTCCACAACAATTGAGTGGCCAGATTCAAGGTCAAAGACTCGGCGACCAGCAATCTCCGACGCCACTGCCCCGAAAGCTGCGCCAACCTTATCACCAACTCTTCCAACATTTTGACCAACATTAGCTAACAAACGCATGGGGTTGGCGCTGCTACGCTTATTCTTTCCACCTCCAAGTTGCGAAAGATTTAGAGCGTCATTGATAATGTAGTCCTCCTCGGCAAATTCGCTGCAATAGGCTGGGAAAAGAGCACGAGACGCATCGTACAACAGACCAAGCAGAAACACACTGTGTTTGTTGTCCTTGATTTTGTCGTCAAATTGCTTACGATGGTAGTTGATGCTGATGAGCTGGATTATGAAGCGTTCAACAAGGAAAATGAGTGAACAAACCAGGGCGGCTCCGAGAAGCTCACCCATGACAGTTTGAAATCCTGGTTGAAGATTCTTGAGCGATGGAGTTTTTTCAGCAGCCTTGGAGGTGTCTGGATTGCGTGTCATGATTGGTGAGAATGTAAGAAGAGAAGCGAGTGCCCATCCAACCAAGGACAAGGGAATCTGAAGTGCCCGAATAATGAGATAATATTTTCGAACTCCAGGACTGACAACACCGGCAAGAAATTGGAAGACGGTTGGCAGGAAGTGGGCGAATAGCTTCGAAACCCAGAGACTGAGCCATACTGAAGAAGTGTTAGCCAGAGCAAAACCAGATTTCCAGCGAACATACCTATTTCAATCCAAGCAAAAAACCAGACGATACGAACACCTGCAATGGTAGCATTCTTGGCAACAGTAAGACCAATGGCAATTGGTATAGCCAATAATGCCGCAACTGGCAAAACGTAGATGAAGTATCTGGTAATGACACTGAAGTTTAGAACGGCCTGGTATATCCTACCCATTCCCTTCAGAGTTCCATCATCCGACTCTTTCAGCTTGGCCTTTTCATCGGTGGATGAGAAGCCAGTGTTGGTCTTACGACGACCCAATCGTGGTCGCCCATCGCTGCCATTGGTACTGTTGACGGCAGTTGTTGCGACTGTTGATGACGGCTTGCGAGCGCCTGTGGAACCTCCAGTGACTACTTTTTCAAGTGGAATGTCATTGAGATTCTGTGAATAGCTAGGAGCCATGCTGCCTTGGGATGGGGGAAGTTGATGGAATCCTTCCTGCTGTGGAAAGCGGGGAGACGTTTGAGAGCCAGAATACATCCGGTATATTGCCCAGCGTGATAGACGAAGGTTTCAAGGCGAGCAGAGCGTCAATTGATAAAGACACGGATGTGACGTATAATGTACGACGTGAAGCTCTGATAGAGCAGTATCCGTGATCCGAATTTAAAATTCCCTATCACAGTGGGGTTGGGGGAATAGTGTTCTACGGCCGGCCGTGAGAAATTTGACGAGAGAGAAAGCAATGGTTTGAATGAATGTAAAAGGTGAAGGCAGTGGTCAAAAGAATGTGTATCAAGTCTCACAATGGGCGGGAGACTGGGAGAATAATGAGTGAGATGTGAAACAAAAGGGAAAATGAAGGTGTTGGTCAAAAGAATGAAGTCAGAGAGTGGACAGTGAATGAAGAAAGAGCAAGTGGAAAATGTCTAGAACAGGCAAGAACAGGTCAACAGGAGGCAAGAACTAACGCCTCATGGCTAAAAAGGGGAAGGTTTGGGTGGTACGAGGCAGGCCAGTCGGATGGACCCACCAACACCACACTGACGGGCGCCGACTACCAAGGAATTGGCGAGCCATTTGGTAATTCGTGTAATTCGTGTAATCGTCAAGAAAGGAGTTCGCATCAGCCACTTATTCACCTATTATGCTGTGCATCATCATGTTACGACTACTTCTTCATGACCAATGTTGTATCTGTTGTCCTCAGATCAGCACAATCAAGGGGCTCACCATGATATCAGATTCGCAAACCAACAAATTGTATTTCCCACGTATCAGTCAGGTTCAAACCAACCACAGGTTCACAACAGGAACCAGAGAGCCTCCATTTCATCTTTCAGCCTCAGCTGTGCAAAGTTGAAACATGAAACAAACAGTTGCGGCTCCTTAGCACACTTGACATCTTGATGTAACCAATCATATCGCGCATTGGGACGCTTGTCGCGTTCCTGAATGATCCGTGCATGCAGGGGGAATCCACTCCCTCCCAACCAAATCTTCAACCGCCAGTCCGCCATTCAAAATGAACACTTGGCAATGCTGATCTTATTGCGACACTGTTTTGATGATCATCCAAATCGGATCATCGGACGCGGTTGAATCAGACTTGCAAGACTATAATGGGGACCGTCAGCCAGTAATTTTGGCGCCAGGATTTGAACTCCTCTGAACTGAACAGATCTACAGATCTAGCCTAAAGTAGCGATTATATACGTTAGTGGCGATTTTGCGTAATATTATGTAGGGATAAACACTTACATACAAATTTCCCCTACGCGCGTTTTTTAGTTATAATCTTACCTAAAATACTACTAAAATAAACGCTATTAAACAGCGTTTAATAATAATTACTATAGTGGTAGTAATTCTACTACTTTTACATCTCGCGATAGTTAAGAATTAAAGAGAGAGAGAACTACTACTAAAATACTACTATTTTAACTAGAATCTTAAGGATAGATTAGATCACTAAACTATTATTAAGTATTAGTATATTATGCTAAATCTATATTAAAGAACGCCTATAGTATTAATTTATATAGCGTAGATTTTTAAAGTAAAAGATCCTTAAGCTAATAGAGCTCTTTAATCTTAAGAATCTTTCTCTATAAGATTATTTAAATCCATATTAGAAGAGACCTTTTCTACTTTATATAGTATTATATAGGTTAGCAAAAATATATACTTATAACGACATCTATTAGTACTTTAGTAAAAGTATAATATACCTAAAGACTTACTTTAATACTACTATTATATATCTTAACTAACGTTATACTAAATCCCTACTTAAATTCTATCTCCTTTTAAATATAGAAAGATACTATTAGTACTCTAGAGTAATTAATTGTGCTAGTAGTAATAATATCTTTTAAGGTTATATTAATAAGACTTATATTAATATCTATAAGCCTAAAGGACCAATTTAGCAATTATTATATAGTAAATATAATAAAGCTTACTATTTAAAATACTAAATTATTTACTATCCTAACAGATTAATAATAGTAATAGATTTAAGATATTTAAGAGGTTTAAATAATCTAGGTATATTACTAGTATTAGGTCTTAAAAATAGACTTTAATAAGTTAGTATTTATCCTATATAGATATAAATATAACTTACCTCTTTTAAATATTTAATAGGGGCCTAAAATTACTACTATATAGCAATATAGCCTATTTAAATAACAATTTAATTATATCACTATTCTAAGGGAATCTAACCTAAATCTAGCACGACTTTAATAAATAGATATTTAAATACTATATTGCTATTAAGCAAGTAGTTAATAATATAAAAGCCCTTTTTAAGGAAGAAATATCTAATTTTAGATTAGGTTTATAGATAAAATTAATACTAGTTAAAGCATATATATTAATATCATTCTTACTTATTAACTACTATACTTATTATTAAGGAAATATAGTATCTTCTTACTTTTAAATTAATTTACTAATTATTTAATAGTATCTTAATCTAAATAATATATTTAATAATATAGTAGACAAAGAGGATTTAAAAGATATTAAGTATCTATTATAGTAAAGGATAAAAGAGAAGTTATAGAGTAAAGTTAGATATTCTTACTAAAGAAGAGAAAGTTAATAAAGTAGAGCTAGCTAATTATTTAACCTTAGTATATACTTTTAAAGCTTTTAATATTTATTATAATATTTCTATAAAAACTAGCTTTTATATCTACTACTAATTTATATAGGAAATACTAGAATATCCTTTTTAAAGCCTATTATTATAAAGACTTTTTAATATATCTTTTATCTTTATTATCTTTAAACGTATAATCCTTACCTTTTTTCTTAATTCTATAATTTTAATTCCTTTATTATTACTATTACTACTAATATTCTTATTATTAATAATATTCTTATAATAAGTACTATTCCTATCTAAATTTATCTTATCTAACTAAAGAACTAGACAATTATAAACATCTATAACGCTATTAATTTTAGTTATAAATTTTTAAGTTCTACAACCTTAAGAAATACTTATATTTCTACTTTAAATTAGTAAAGCCTATAACTTAGTAAGGATCCTAGGAACTAGTCTAGAGTAAGAGGTAGTTCCTTTAATACCCTAATTTAGTACTAATAATAAAGATATTAAAAATAATAGTAATAATAGTAAATATAAAGTATCTTTAGGCTTAATAGTATTTATCTTAATATCTTTATCCTTTTTAATACTAGTTAGAAGAGCTTACTTCTTAAAGAACGTAAGGTTAAGTATCTCTTAAAGTTTTATAGTATCTTTATAGCGTTAATAAATAGTATCCTATAAGGACCTCTTCTATTAAATAGTATTCTTATACCTTTAGAATATCTCTATAAATAGGTCTAAGTTAATACAAAATTTATTTATTAGTATAATATATCTTAACTCTTCTTTTAGTTTAATAACCTATAGTTTAATAGCTTTCTTAATAGCTTATTAAAAAGCCTATCTAGAGGAGCCTTATAGTAAACTAGTATTACTTTTATACTTAGCTATAATATCTTTCTATTACTAAGTCTTCTATCTAATAATAGCGTTACTACTATTACTACTATACACTTACTTATAACGATTTATAATCCTAATAATATTAGTAAGGGTACAAAATCTATATTCTAATTACTAGTATATTCCTTAACGTAAAGGTATAGTTAAAAGTACCCTAGTAGACGTCCTAGTAGCTACTTAACCTCCCCTTCTATAAGAGCACTTTTTAGTAATAATTTAGCTAGTAAAGGGCTATATTAATAAGATTTAAAGAGCCTATAATAGGCTCTAAAAGTCGTTCTAACTATAACTATCTAGCGTTATAACAGTTTAATTCTATAAGTAGTCATTAGGAATTATTATCTAATCTTTATACTACTACGACTCTTATTAAGACTTAAAATATACTAAATTCTATAATATATCTTATAAGTTTAATATTAGCGTAGTCCTTAAAAATTAAGGCTATTATAATAGAAATCTTATTAGCTAAGAATCATTTAGTAGTAAAGAAATTAAGTTATCTAACTCTAGATTAATTTAGATTAATAGGTATTAAAATAAAGGTAGTATTAGATTATATAATATTAGCTATTATATCTTAAATAATTTACTAATAGTAGTAATAGGATTATCTAGATTTCTACTTTATCTATATAAACTATAGTATTTTATATCCCTTTAATATTAAATTTAGCATTATTAATATATTGCTATTCTAGTACGTTTAATACGTAAAATCTACTATTTAAATATTAATATTCCATACTACTAAAGATCTATATCTTAAGATTATTATATAACATTAAAATTACTATTATATTTAACCTATTCTAGTTAAAATATACGCTAAAAAGCTAGTTCAAACGAGTTTAAAGCCTTTAAACTGAGTTTAAATAGTTTAAACTAAGTTCAAAGCGCTATACCCTTTTTGGCAAAGATCTACCCCTTCGGCGTTCTCCGTTGGAAGTCTTTTGAACTGCTGACGGTCCCCAATCCACTCCATCCATCATCATTGGAAACTCAACTCGATTGAAAGCTGCCGCCGGTCTGGTCCCTTCGTATTCGTAGAGAGAGTTCCAGTTCTTCCCAGGCCGATTTTAAGTGTCCTGGTTTGTACAGGCTAAAATGGGGTTGGATTCCGGGAAATAGGTCTTCAACGGGACTCCAAAGCTACGAGCCTGGATTATATCACAAGTTCCCCTTTCTATCACTGTCGTACTGGTCGCAAGCAGCTACACAGATTGTGCTAGGCCATTGCACCCCAAGGTATCGAGTTATCGATAAACTGACGTGTCTGCGAGAAGTACCACCACTGATCTTGATTGTGGTATGACAGACTAGACAACTTCACGGATACTACTCGTCTGTTGTATTGATGAAAGCACAAATATTCTAGCTCCAAGGCATCAATACAAGTGGACCATTTCAGCGCTACAGCTAGCAAATACGGTAGCTGCCAAAAGGATTCATTGCAGAAAGACCGTTTGAATTCCCATCCAATGCATCAAATTTTTGCCAGATTATCGACAGCGGTAGGCTTTGAAGTCAGTTTTTCAGAAGGGTTGTGGTAGATATTGTAGGTAACGGGAGGTTTCATGGCGCGATCAATTTTGATCCCGACTAGAGTACTGACTGAATAACACTGCTGCAAGACAGTACCATGAGGTTTGGTCTCATGAGAATCAATGTAATATCTTCCTCCTGTTCGTCCCGTTCGCGGCTTTTCTTTAGAAGCTTAGCCATTTCGACCAACTTCACCTTAAAACACTTGTTCTCCAAATGCTCTGGTGTCATTAAAACTTGTTTCTTCATTTTTGAAAGGTGATCTCCAAAACCGGGCTCGATCCAAGAAACTTTTGTGCAAACAAAGTGGTATGTCTACATTCCCCCAATCTTCCAGGTCTGTTGAGCCAGGTAGATAACCTGCATGACTATAAATTGTTCAACACAAGACAATTCTGAGAGGCAATTTAATCTTCCGCCTTATGAAACCATTGTAACCAACCCTCAGAGTACGAATACTACTTCTTTCAAGCAGAAAAGAAGCGTGGAAGGCTTTGATAGCAATCCCCAAGTTTTGAGCAGCGAAGACTTCCTATCTGACTGTGGTGTCCTTGACTTCGCTGGCTTAGGAGTTGGCGCTAGAATTGGCAACCAAGGAAGGTAGCAATGAATCGCGAGTGGAAAACCAATACTTCATTAAGGCTCGTACATTTTGATTTATTTGTGCGGTGCGGCGTGGAGTGGGCTATGAACTCACGGACTGGTATGGTTTTTTGATAGCTCCTATGTCTTTGCAATATCATTCTCTCGATGATCAAAATCGAATACTGATGAATTACCGTCTGGCCAGATGCTGAATATCTCCCGATACGAAGCCTACCTGGTTCTCACCAGCCTCTTTAATCTCTAGCATTCCACATTCTCTGGCCACAGAGCTCAAGCGAGGAATGCTTGGAGCCATTCTTGAATATTAGGTGGCTGAGCCACTAATCTGCTCCATGATTTGAACGCTATATATCAAGTCTAGAACGCATTGCTGTAGTGCTGATCCATCAGAACCAATCCAAAGACACTCGTTTATTTGACTGTATCAAGCTTCCGCAGTTATGTTTTTCAGCCTTTCTTCTCCTTCCAGACTGATCTTGAGCCTCTTGCTCGGTCAAACAGTCAATGCATGGGCATTGCCTCGCATCTTCGACACCACGGCAACATGCACAACCACAACGAGCGTCAGTACATTCACAACTACAACATCTTCGCCAACCGTGGAGTATGGATATGTCATGATCCCAACGACATGGACATCCGAGAGCATCGTAACTTATATTGAGACGAGCACTGGAATGCGGGAATATCAAGACACTACAACTTCATGTGTGACTACATCATATCCTGTCACTTCGTGGGCGACGAGCACATACGATGTCACTGTTACTACACCGACTAGTAGTGTTACTACGGAATTTAGGTCATTTGAATCGACAACCTGCTCCACCATGTCGTCTCTATCCGAGTCATCGACGACTTGTACGGAATGGATTACTGGAACAAGCACGGGAGTCACGACGACTACTTTTGAGACTTGCCCTCCAGTGTACGGCTCGTAATGCAAATGGAGCTTGACCTTACAGAACGACAAGGCCTGGGAGCTACTAGGTTCAATTGGCACTTTTCTATTAATATATTTAGCAGCTTCAATATGCTTAAGCAATTTTTTTCTACCAAAGATGTACTTACCATCGCTCTTCTATTGTTTCTTGGTGCCCAGAACTTGCTCCATCCATTCGAACGTGATAGGCATAGCTTCCGGATATCCCATATGAGCCCTCTGTTGAATAAATCTGCCTTCTTTCGGCGTGCCATACTCCATTAACAACATGGAATCCTCAATAGGCATACACCCGTCCATTACCCCATTAACCAACAACAGTCGACAGCTCTTCTTTTGCACAATCCCCAACTCCACCAAGCTATACTCCTTCTGACACTTCTCCAGCAACTCCTCCCAGCTCCCATATCCATATTTGCCCAAGTATGCCCTTTGTAAATCAAATGGATACTCATGATGATCCACTTCCTTCAACCACTCACGTCCAATATAATGATGTGTCCCCGCGCCATGCCCAATGGCACCCACCAATTTGTCTGCCTGCACATGTGCCAGCCGGATCGCATAGTATCCCCCAGCACTCAAACCCCATGCCAGCACCTTGCTAGCATCCAGCTCAGGCTGCGTTGCAATCCAGTCCAGCACTGCAGCAAACAACCGATCTCCGCTGGCTGGATCCTGTCGGTTGGCTGGACAGTCTGCTACGCCTGGAATGTCGACGATTACACTCGCCCATCCGCGCTGTAGTTGCTGATCCACGCGCTCAAAGTTGTCCGGTCGATGGCCATCTAGTCCTGTAATCAGAAGTACTACTGGCGCCTTGTTTTGCGCACTTGCGTCTTTGGGCACGCGCGTGTATAACGGAATCTCAGTGCCATCGCCATTTTCCGCATGGGTATGCGCAATACTCAGGTCCTTTAGCGGTGGATCCCAAAGGGCTGCGCCGCGCATATAGATGGCTTTCTGAGCATCATAGGCGCGCTGCTTGATGGGCGTTCCGATGTATGGGAAACGTGCAATTCGATACACGGTGGAAGAGCGCTTGGCAAGTTCGATAGCCTTGGGTATGTCACCGGTAGTTTCAGCGGCTTCAGCGGCGGTAGCAAGGCGTTCAGCTGTTGGGGTGAAAGCAGAGCACCAGGCATCGTCGTATGGATCGTTGATATTCTTGGCGATGAGATGCTCGAAGATGGGAGCAAAGTCGTCGATTTGACCGTCATGGAAGCTTTAGCTGGGTGAGATTGGCGGTTTTTCTAGCAGACAATAAGACTTACGGGTACACGCCAAGAGTACACTGAATTTGTTAGTACTACTTCCATGAGAGAGGAGATATTTTGATGGTCGTGGTCATACCGGGAACTTCCATCGCTCTTCCCACAGCTTTTTGACTGAGCCTTGATGGCCAAAGTCCTTGAAGAAAAGGTCTCCTAGAATCCAGTTTACCATTTTGAGTTGACGAACGAACAACAGTACTCTACAATTTTCTTGGAAAAAACAATGAACTCGAAAATGACAGTCCACGTGGATTCGAAAACGCTGATATACTTGTAGAAGCTGGCCTGCCGTGCGGGGAACCGCCTGTTTTCAACACTCGTAATCAGCCTTATCAAATTCAATTGGGCAGACTTGGTCATATAGTCTTTTGTAGCTGCGTCACAGAAACGTGCATGCACAGAAATGCGAAATAGAGTCTACGGTCTACACACAGATACTGTTAGATGGAGTGGGAAGAGTTGACAGCTGAAGTGGGTACATAAGCCTTTCAATCCACTTGCAAGGCTGAGATCCACTTCAGCCTTATAGACGCACAACACAGAAACAAGACTTCTACCAAGCCTTCCTCCGGCCCAAGCATTCTCTCCAAATTCCAGGATAAAGACCAAGATATATCGGGAGGCTACCATAACGCTCCGAAAGAATAGTCACAATCGCGAAATTGGCACAGAGCACAGAGCCCTATCTGTTCGTCCGCCATCTCTAAATTGATTGCAGTTACCATAAGAACCCCAGAACTCTCAATAGCTACTTCTATCTATAATTGGCCGAAGCCCTCGGCCTTGATAACACTCTCTAGATTATATGTATCAAATTTAAATTTTCCAGTACCCTTTTATACCAACAATATGGCACTTGGCACCATCTCTTCCCAGCTATCGTGATCTCGTATACCAAACCACACTCTTTTGAACTCGTGACTTTTCAGTATGGTGGCCACATTCCTTTCCTTCAGCCTTGCGGCGGCCGCAATGGTATTCGCTGCCGAGCCAGAGGTCTTCCAACCGAATCCAAATTCGAGCGCGGCATCCATGGGAGGTGGTGGAGCGGATTTCAAGGATAGCCCGCATTTTCGCGTATACGGAGCGGGTACATCAGCCGACACGTCGCTGAAGTGGCTCGAGGGTGCTTATCAGGTGAGTTTGAACCGTATCAAGCTTGATACCGTGGCTGATGAGTGCAGTGTTTTGTAAAAGAGCTTGGCTGGCGGACAAGCGGATTGTCTCGATATGCAAAGGACGATAAAGGCCCATACTATAAGGAGAATATCTATGCGCGTGCCCAACTCACTGGCGCCAGCGGTGTCATGAACACAGATGAGCGGTAATACTTTCCCTTCACCTCATATTCTGAGCACCACTGATGAAGCTTCGACAGATCTGGCTACTCGTGGGTTCAAGCCGTCCGTGGATCCGTCGCACAGCCCCAAGTCGTCGTTCACGAATATGGTCACGCTCTAACCTACCACGAGAACAACTGGGTCGACCAAGGCAACACAGGCGCCTACTGGGAACCTCTCGCCAACTGGTTTGCCGACACCTACCTAACCTCGCCACTCTGCGCCGCCGCGCGCGCCAACTACTCGCAAGCCGAAGGACGCTCCATCATCGACCTACGCAAAGTCATTGGGCAGAGCTATAGGGTGCTGGTCGACGGCACCCCGAACAACGGCAATTACTACGAGGCGTGGCCATTCATGACATACTTGACAAACAACCCAGACAACTATGCTGGGTTGGGCAAGGACACCATGAGAGACTGGATCCGCAAGTACAAGGTGCGCAGTAATGAGACACCGCTGCATGCACTGCAGACGGTGGCGGGCGCGACGAAGGTGAGCAAGATTATGGGTCGGTATTGGGCACGCATGGCCTATGTCGATATTGGACATAAGAGTGCAAACGCCATGTTCACGCAGCAACGCAAGACGTTGCAGTATGGGAATGTGGATGCGGCCGGTGATGGGTCATACAAGGTCAAGGCTGCAAGAGCGCCGAGATATTATGGTGCCAGCATCATTCCACTCAAGGGAACGGGACAGATTACGGTGGCTGTTAAGGCTCCTAGTGAATTTGTTGCTACTTTGGCCATCAAGAGTGGTTCATCAGTCAAGTACGTTGATTTGGAGGCTGGATCCGGATCGGCGACTGTGGGTGCCGGAGAAGAGGCAACTTTGGTTGTTGCGAATACTCCTGAAAAGCTGATCAAGTTTGATCCATTTAAGATTCCCGCCGAGGTCGCCAAGGGGTTGGACTTCACTGTCAAGATTACAGGGGCTACAGCATAGAGTTGGTAACAGAATATATTCCAACAGTTGATATATGAGAGGCTTGAATAATTTTCGGTGAGCATTACGCGCTGTAATTGCCTTGCTGAAACTTTTCGGTATCATAAAATCGTGCTCGAATCGTATTGCCATTGAAATTACGACCTTCTAGAGCATTTACCGCCTAGAAAAAGTTAGCTTATAATACTATTTACGGCCACGACGAGATCGTACCCGAAGTGCCGAAAGCTGGCTTGTAAAGTGGATGAACACAGGTGTAGATGCCTCTAGAGAATCTCTGTGGATGAAAACACGCTCTACACGTCCATACTATAGGGCGTTAGTCATTGTCATTGATTCCAGCAAATTGCAAACCTTTTCACCGCATTCTTCGCCAATTTCTTGGACAAGCTTGCCATCAGCGCCCATTTCGACATTCAAGTCCATACCATCCACCATCCCTTTCAAAATGATGACTTCACTCATCGGACCAAACTTTCCCTCTTCATCAGCATCTTTTCTTTTACCGCCAATGATCTTGCCATGGCCACCAGCACCAGAGTTCTTGCTTTTATCAACCTTAACTTTCAAAGCAGTTGTGATACCTGTACCAGATGCACCCAGACCACTGCCTTTCGACCATCCATATTTGTTCATAAGGCGCTCTGCGAATCCTTTCTGGCCTGGACGATTGGATCGCGGCGCGGGCTCGTCGGTTTCCATGGCTTCTGTATCTTCTTTGGTGCCTTCCTGCTCTAATGTATGAAGCTCGGTCTGTGAAACTTGAATCTCTGTTGGTGCGTCTGGCAGACTGTACCGAACTGGCGCCCGCGATATAGTATGAGAGGGCGCAGGATCGGATGGCGGAGGAGGCGGAGGAGGCGGCGGTGGAGGAGGAATTGGATCAGAAGGCGGAGGTGCTGGAATATTCTGTTGCTGCGACAAGCGTATACGTCGAGCAAATGCATCCTCTCCAGACTCTTCCATGTCCACGTCTACTGATGAAGCATTGGTGGATTGACCTGGCGGCCCAAAGCTCGGAGGAGCAAAGTTGTAGGCAGATGGGGGTGCAAATTGAGCTACAAGTCTTGATCAGTAAAAATATACTCATGAGTTTGAATTTCTCACTGTTCGTTTGTGGTCTTTGCTCGTCATCGCTTGATAGGCTGCTACTACCACGGCGAGTGATTCGGTGGGCATAGAGTCTTTCCTTCCAGTCCCTTATCTCCTGGATTCGCTCCTCACTATGTATATATTCCTCGTAATTGTTTGGCCGGGCGGGATCATATAAGTCGTCCCAATTCTGGGCAACAGGTTCCTGCTCCTTGTTCTTCTTGCGCTTCTTGCGACCACCACGCTGTTTACGAGTCTCTTCATAGTAAAAGCCATCGTCCTCGGCAGTCCAATCAGCAAGTGAGGTTTTCGCAGCAAGTGGAGCAGTTGGAGCAGCAGGGCCTTTGTCCGGAGAGGTGGTAGGTTGACCTGTGGAGGAGGAAGGTAACTTGGAGACAAATTTGGGCTTTGGTTTTTGCGCATTCAGAAGTGGTCTCTTGGTAGGTTGAAATCGGAGGGCTATAGGTAGAAGCAGAGCATATGTGAGCAAACTGCGATATGAATTGTACGTCCTTACTAGGGATTTATTGGTCTACCGGCATTGAGAGCTTGCTTCTTGGAGCTCGCATCGTCATCTTTAGACGAGTCTTCTTGTTTGGATTCAGGGTCTAGCAAGCTAGCATAGAGAGATAGCTTAGGGGCCATGCTTGTGATTGCCGTGGGAGGAAGGTGTCGAAGGCGATATCGGGTCAAAAGATTTATTAGATGGTGATTAGGCCAAAGTAAGGCTTTGATGAAGTGGTGGTGTAAATGGAGTTGGTGTTGAGAAAATGACCTCGGACTGCACCCACGAGAGCCACGCCAAGACATGTCGGATCTGGCACTTCGGGAAGGAACCCCTGTCAGTTTAGATCTACGGAGTACGCAGGGGTTTGGGCTAATTTTTTGAGACAGCTTAACGTAGAGGACCCAGATCCCGTCAGACCCACTTCTCGTCACCCCTTCTATACCCAAAATAGCTCTTTTGAGATATTTAATACTTAATCACCTTACGATAGAATTATTAAATATTTAAAGAGCTTATAAGTCTAAGATAGATCTCTTAAGCTATTAGGTTTTTGCTAGAGTATTATGTCTTATTAACCTAAAATTAAAGGTTAAAAAATCTCTATTGTTATAGGTTAGATAACGAAGAGACAAGTTATATTATAAGCCTACTAAATAGGAAGATAACTTAGAGAGAAAGAAGAGTTAAGAGACTCTTTAATTAAGGTATTTATATATAATAGAAGTAGTTTAAATAAGTATAGCTTTAGGAAGTTTAACCCCTAATATTACTTCTCTTATCTAAAAAATTCTAGCTAAAATACTAAGTTAATTATAAGATTTTAATCTTATCTAGCTATATCTAATACTTACTATTCTTATAGTTTATAATAAAGCTTTTATTTATAACGTATAGATTTATATATTTACTTTTAAGTATAAAATATAAAGCTTAGGTTATTAACTATTAGTTCTATACTAGTATTTTACCTATTTTAAACTAAATTCTAGGTATAAGGCCCCTTTCTTAGCGTATAATATTAGTTCTTTTTAATTATAATCTTATAAAAGTTACTTAATTAGTAGGTTATCTTATTTATACTTAGTTAGAGCTTTATTATAATATTAAAAGATAAGATTAAAAGAATATAACTATAGTTAAGTTACTATACTTTTACTTATACGTTTAGAGGGTATAAAGTAATATTATTTTATAAAGTTAACTATTCTTCTTTTATTATACTTTAAATAAGCTTCTTCTCTTCTAATTAGTCCTTATTAAGTTTCTTCTTCCTTACCTAATTAATTAATTAATTACTTAATTAATTAATTTATTAATTAATTAATTAATTAAGTAAGTTATTTGTTATAATAGCTATAGCCTTACTAACTATATAGAGATAGCTACTCTAATTATTAATACTTTTAATAATACTATTAGCTTTAATAGTTATATCCTTATTACTATTACTTCTCCTTATATATACGTTACTAATTATAATACTCCTTAACCTTATTTACCTACTACATATAAGGTAGCTATACATAAAGCTTATTAAAATAACGTAAATAAGGGCTTTTATACTCTTACCTAAGTTCTACTTTATTACTAGAATAATATTATTTATAACTTAAGTCCTTATTTACTAACTACTTTTATCTATAAAAAGATATATATAGTTATTAACTACTATAATTTACAAAACTATACTTTATTTAAGATACTTTATATTAACTAGACTATATATATTTCCTTTATTTTTCTTAGTTCGTACTAACGTATTTATAAAGTAAAGCTATTTATACTATAGCTAACTATTCTCCTAATTCCTCTAATAACTATCTTAATTTATTAAACGCCTCCTCTAAAGGGTTTACTAATAGTTTATAGCCTAACGTTCATAATATTATAATCTATTAGAGTACCTTTACTATAATTTAGTTAACTAGTAGCTAAGCTAGTTATCTTAAGGCCTTAGGTATTTATTATATAGATATCTTATAACTTAAAAAGACTAAGGTTTATAAAAAGTAGCGTTATACTTACTATATTAGCTATTCTAATTCTAAGAATTAGCTATAGTATATTAGTTATATTTAGCTTTTAAGATTTTATAATAATATATATTTAAACTACGTTTATAATAATAATATTAACTTAGATAAAAAGTATCTTTATAATAATAAAGAGAAGGTTACTAAAGAGGATAAGAATCCTTTATTATTAACTATCTACTTTAGTTCTTCTATACCTTAAGGTATTACTTAAGTTTTTCTTCCTTAGTAATAAAAGTTTATTAGGTATATCTTATTTTTTTAGTTTTTTTATATTTTTATAATTTTCTAGTTTTATTTAGTAAGAAAGAAAGTCTTAGTATAAATAAAAAAAAAGTATTTTTATATATAGGTTATAAATAGTACCTCTAATTATATCTCTATAAAGTTAATTACTATAATAAGAGAGCTAGTTTTTAATCTTAGTTATACTTAAAGAATAGACTAGTTTAGTACTAATCTTTTATAATTATTTTATACGTACTTTATCTTCTTTATTTACTTTACGTAGGCTTTTAACTATTTAATAAAGTTAATTAATTCTTCTATTATATCTAAATAACCTATCTATTTAATAATATAAATTATATAGAGTTTACTCTTTATTATCTTTTTATATTTTTTAGTTATAATCTTCTTTACTAGCTATTTCTCTTATTCCTCTTTATCTAAGTTCTTAACTAAGATTAATAGTAGATAAGAATTATTAGTATCTTAACTTAGGAATAAGTTATTTATTACTAGTCTAAGTAAGTTAATATAGAATTTTTTAGTTCTTTATAGTATATTTAGTATAATTATATATAAACTTACTATCTTTATAACTTAAAACTTAGAGTAATAATAATTAAACTTCTTCTTTACTTATTTAGTCTTAGTATTCTTTAGGTCTAGCTAAACCTAATTACTAACTTTATACTTAGGCGTTTAAATTCTTATTTAATTAGCTTATTCTTATATTCTTTCTTAGGTAAGGATTATAGTATCTTAAGCCTATTCTATAACTTTTAAAATTATATAAGTAACTTCTTTTTCTTTCTCTTTTAAAGTATTCTTCTATTTAGATAAAGAAGCTTACTTAAAAAAGTCTAAGAAGGTAGAGTTTTTAAAGCTATAGAATAGAAAGAAAGGTAAAAGTTCTATTATAGATAAGTATTATAAGTTAAGTATAAGTTAAAGTATTAATATTAGTAAGAACTAATTTAATTATATATAATTTATATATATTTATACTTTAGTTTTAATATCTAAGTTTTACTATTCTATAGAGCTATCTATTTAAAAGTAAAATATAGTTAATAATTATAGCTTTATTTATAATAGTATATAGAACTTTATCTAAAAGTCTTTTATAAATACTAGGTTATAATTATAAATAATTATATTAGAAATACTATAAAAGGAATAGATACGTTATAAGAAAATAGCTATAACGTTTTTAGCTTCTCTCTAAGTAAGAGAGATTAAGATTACTTCTTTACTTAGCTAATTAATAATAACTATTAAGATTATATATCTATTTAATAGAGGGAAGTCTATTATAAAATTTATAAATAGTTCTTATTATTATTAGCTTAGGATAAGTAAAGGCTTTAAGAAGCTTCTTTTCTACTTATAACTAATTTTTAATTAGCTATATATACTATAATTTCTTATAAAATGTCTTATATTAGCTATAATTCTAGGCTAAAAAAAGTATAACTATAAAGCTTAGTAAGTGCCTTTATAGCTAGAATAGCCTTAAGTTAAGAATATATAAGCTACTTATAATATTACTATTTATAGAGGTTCTAGATTTAGGATCTATAGTTATTCTTTCTAATAAAAGTAATTCTTACTATTAATTAAGTAGTTAAGAATAGAGATCTTAATACTTATAATTAATAAGAGAAACTTTTATTCTCTAACTTTAATTATTTAATAAGCTACTTAATAGGTATTATTAGCTTATACTACCTTATTCTACTAAGTTACTAATAATTTAGGAACGTTTAGTATTAGTAATAATAAGCTAGAAATTAAAGCTTTATTAGCTAGTAAAGTCTTTACTAATTTATTTTTAATTACTATAAAAAGAGTAGTAATATAAATAAGTAAAGCTTATAGTAGTTTAAGTAATTAATTTTTTTAGGTATAAAGTAGTTAAAAAGTTCTAGCTTAGATCTTCTTATTAGCTACGTCCTAAGATATATCTTATTTATAATAAGAGAGATTATTTACTACGCTATTTTATAAGCTTAGTTAATACTTAATTATTATATTATACTTTATAAGTTTAATAGATTATTAAACGTACTTTTTTATAAACTTCTATAGTTTTATAAAATACTCTAGGTTTTTATAATTAAATATTACTTTAAACTTCTTTACTACTTATAGTTTTAAGTCCTATTCTTTTAAAGTAAATATAATTATAAGTATCTCTTTATTATAAATTAGGTAGTTACTTTAAGTAAAGTTATACTTTTTAGAAAAATAGACTACTAGTTAAAACTTATCTATTTTATTCTTTTATACTAGTATAGCTCCTAAAAAGTAACTAAAAAAATTAATATAAATAAAAGTCTCTCTATTATAGTTAAATAAGGCTAGTATTTAGTTAATAATAAAGAGCTATTTTAGCTCTTTAAATGTAGCTCTTTTTAAGTCTTTAAATAAGAAGAGAACATCTTTCTAAGTAAATTAAATAAGAGGTTCTATAATTATTTAAAAGTTTAATATAAACTTATAATAGAAGTTAGTAAAGCTAAGAAAAGCTTAAACTCTATAAATATTTTTAAAAGCCTCTTATTCTTAGATTACTTTAACTTTAGCTAAATCTATTAAGATTCTTTATTTAGCCTTAATAATATAGCTTAGGTATATTATCTAAGTAGTTATAAATTTATACTTCTAAATATTAAAGTAAAGTTCTACTTTTTATAGCTATTTAAAGACTTTATAAACGTAAACCTTATATTATTTCCTAGTACCTAAGCTAAAGATTAAGATATTATTTAAGTATATAGAAATATAGTTATCTAAAATATTCTAAAGAATAGAGTTAATAAACTTCTAAAAAGTACTTAGAGTATTTAATAACCTAAATAATATTACTATTTATTTAAATAAGCTATATTATATTTAAAAAGCTATCTTCTACTTATTACTTTTATATATCTAAATCTTATAGAATACTTAAAATATATTTAGCTTAATAAACTATTATACTTTTTCTAAAGTATTTAGTATTTTATAAATAAGTAATAAGAAGTAATAATCTTTTATAATTAACTTATTTAATACATAGTAGTTATAATAAAACTAAATTAATTTATCTACTTTATAAATAAAAAGAACTAATACTTTAATAGGTAAGTTACTTACTTAAATAAACCTACTTTTTAGTAAATTATTAAAGATTCTTCTAAGAGCTAGTAATTTATTCTAATTTATAAAGTATAATATCTACTAAGGTAACTAAGGTTCCTTTCTATTAGCGTCTAAGATTAAGTTAATTTTATAGTCTATAAAAGAGCCTTAGATAAGTAGCTATTTATTAGCTAGCTCTCTTTAAAAAAGATTAAAGTAATCTAAATACTATTTAAGAAGCTTCCTATAAGAGTTAATATACTTCTTTAGAGCTAGGACTTTTTATAAGTTATAAAGACTTATAGTAAAGACTTATATAATTAATATTAAGCCTTCTTAAAACTATCTTACTTATTTTCTAGCTTATTAGGTAAGTATTTTAAATACTATAGCTCTAATCGCTATATAGTTATATTTCTTCTAAGGAGTCTTTAGACTTATAACTATATAACCTATTTTATTAAAGACTAGCTTCTTAAGTTTTATATAGAGAATAATATTTTATTTTTTTATTTAAGGTAGGCTAAGGATTATATTATAGCTTAGGGTCTCTTTTACTATAAAGGCTTAAATAGTTTCTTTATAGCCTTTAATATTAATCTTTATAATTACTATTTTATAAATTTCTCTAGCCTTACTATTTATCTTTTTAATAAGAATTACCTAAGGTAGTAATATACGTTTAAGTTTATATCTTTAAATAAAGTAGAGACTTATAAAAGAATAAGTTAAATAGCTACTATTAATAAAGCCTATATATAAAGAAAGTTAATTTACTATTAAAGGTATTAAAAAGAGCTTTATAACTATATTTTAAGTAAAGAACTTCTAATACTATTTTAAAATAATATTTTTATAATTTTCTAGCTTAGTATTATATTTTTAATTTAAGCTTACTAATTTTCTAATTCTATATTAGTAACATTATATAGATTATTATAAGAATTATTATTTCTTAATTAAGTAGTAGTAGCTCTTACTAGCTAGCTACTCTAAGGAATATTTAAAGTATTAATAGTACTAGCCTAGAATTTATTAGTATTATTCTATAGGTATCTATCTTTAGTAGTACTTCCTCTACCTTATCCTTATCTATAGCTAGCCTAGCTATAGAAGAAATTCTAACTTCTAAATAATACTTAAAGTATCTATTTATAATTCTAAATTCTATAATTAGTTAAGCTATAGTAAAAATAAAGGTTATTTTACTTATAATAATTATGCTAGGCTTAGCTAGCTTTAACTTAGATACCTTCTATTACGTCTAAGTCCTAATTTCTAAATAGTTAACTTTACTAAGTACTTATTTTAACGCTTAGGCCTCTTAAGCTATAATAACTTATATAGGCTTAAACTATTTAATCCTAAGTCTCTAAAGCTTCTTAAGTAAAGGTATTTAAATTATTAGGCTAAGAATAAGTAATTAAAACTATTCTAAGACTAAAATCTATAGCGTTTTCTAAGAATTATATCTAAATAAAATTAGCTTAAAATTATACTCTAGTATAGATAAGATATTACTAAAACTTAGTCTAAAAGATTCTCTATTCTTTACTTCTTTACTAAATTCCTTAAAAGTTTACTAAAGCTCTTATTTCTTTATATAGGTTATAGAAGAGAAAGTCTATTTATTCTATAAACTTACTAAAACTTATAATATTATAGCTAGTAGAATTCTAAATCTAGAAAAGAACTTATTAAGTAGTATCTCCTATAAGCTAGCTAAATATATAGTAAATTTAGATATAGTTATTTATATAAATCTATTTATTAATATATAATTTTGCTTTAATTATTTAGTAAAAACTAGAGTAAAAAGTTAAGTCTTTATATAAATATTATTCTAAGTTTAAGAAAGTTAGTTAGAGGTTTTATAGTAGTAGTTAAAGTAACTTATATTAAGTAGCTAAAAGATTTATTAAAAGAGATAAAGGAGAGGCTACTAGTCTAGCTATTATAATTAGAGTTTAAGGAAAATTAGCTTATAAAATTAGAAAAGAGTAATAGCTATAGTTAGAAGTTTTTTTAGTAAAGAGTATAGCTAATATTAAAGAAAAAGTTATATTAGGCGTTATAAATTTTCTCTAAAGTTATTCCTATTCTTACTACTACTATTAAGTTAGTATCTTATAGATAATATTATTTACTTATTATATAAGGATCTTACTACTAATATAGATATTAGTAAGCTATTTATTCTAGCTATTAACTTAAGCCTAAAGTTTAGTATAGACTACTATAATCTATTATATATTTTTATTTAATTATATATAAATTTTATTAGTTAACCTATTTAGTTATTATAGAGCTTATTTATAACTAGTAGTAGTTATATATAATTATAAGATAGATAAATTAAGCGTATTATTAAGTAGTAAAATACTATTTATTACTTATTATAAGCTATTATTAGTTACCTCTTAAGATATATCTAAGTAGTTTTATAGCTCTATTTATTATTAATTAATATACGTAAAGTATACTTCTATATTCTTATAAGTAAAGTTCTTAAAAAATATTTCTTTATCTTATCTAGTAGTTATTAAATAAAAGGAATCTTAGTCTACTATTCTAGCTATTTATTAATAGATAGAGAGGAAGTAGATAAAAAAAAGGGTTAGTTTTAAAGTTACCTAATATTATAGATTAGATAATAAAAAGATAAGTTATATTATAAGCTTACTAAATAGGAAGGTAATTTAGAGAGAAAGAAGAGTTAAGAGACTCTTTAATTAAGGTATTTATATATAATAGAGATAGTTTAAACGGGCATAGCTTTAGAGAGTTTAACCCCTAATATCTATAGTAAAGTAATAAAAAATATCTTTTAAATAACTAGATATTATAGGACAAAAGTTATATTATTAGATAAGTCTTATTCTCTAGATTCTAAAATACTAAAGAAAGTCTAATATTTATACTAACTTAAGAAGTTATTTATAATTCGTTATATTATTCCTTTTTAAAACTATTTATTACTTTTAGAGGCTTTATTCTTAACATTTATATAAATTTTATTATATTTCTAGAATCCTAAGAGAAAGAGCTATATAACGATATAGCTTTCGCTATATAATACCTTATCGTTATTAAGATATTTTTAGTTACTTTACTATAGGTTTTTTTAAATCTTCTCCTACTTATCCTTTTAAGAATTATAGACCTTATTATTATAACTACTTAAAAGCTACGAAAATGTAGTATAAGGGATTTTAAACGATATTTAATTCTAGCTATTAGTCGTTGAATTATATCTATTTGAAATACATTACTTTTTGGTGAGGCTCTATACAAATTAGGGTGACGGGAAGTGGGTCTGACGAGATCTGGGTCCCCTACGTTATTGGGGAGGGTTAGCTGCTCAAATCCTGCTACCTCGGAGTATTCCGGTACGTTTAATCCCTTCCTAAAGAAGTTAACCTGCCAAAAAGCTGCTCTAGGGCTTTGAGCTCAGCTTAAGGCCTTAGAGCAACATTTAAGCACAATTTTGGCTTTGGAAAGGGCGTTTTCTAACCTACCGTAGCCTAGCCTTGTCTATCTCTCTTAGCTCTCTATTACTATTGGCTTATATCTTTCGGCTAGCTTAGCTTGACTCTGTTTTCAAAAGAGCTATAGCTTAGGCTATGATAATGAGGCTTACGCTAAGGCTCTTTGTAGTTCAGATTCGTGCTTTCGGATACGAAACAAAAAAGTCGGAAAAGGTGCAGCTAACCCTCCCCATTATGCAGCAAGATTTTGATAGTGAAGATGGCTGATTATCGATCGATATCGTCTGCTCTTTAACATACAACTACTACACCGCTTGCTTCTGATTATGCAGATGCTGATCAATATGACGAGAGTACAGATTTCATGCTGATGCTGGGCTCGCGTTGTTCAAATTTTACTTTTTCTGCAAAATGCGACTGGCTGCTGATTGTTGAACGAGGCTGCTTTTGCTGCTCAAGTGCAAATTGTCGCAAGGCACGAGTGACAACTCCCTTCCGCTGCTATCGTTGGCCTGCTTCCCTCCTTGCTTTTCCGAACCTCCCCCGATATTTCGTCTATTCTCGTCTTCGACCTTCCTTATATCCGTGGTTTCTATCCACGTCAATTCCATCAAACACTGCTGATTGCTACACTACTCCATATCTATATCAAGGCCGTTTTCCCCGATCGTGAAAGTCTTCATCAGCAGCTCGTTCCAACCTCTGTTCCTAGTACTTAACCCCTGATCATTGGCCAGAGCCTCATTATCCTTCCATTTGATCTCCAAACGCCGTCACTGTTCTCAAGGCATCAACAACAAAATGTCTACTTTAGCTAACGCTCTACCTCAAAACTCCGACACTGCTATTATTGTGCCAGGTAGTCCCAATCCTATTGTGCTGTCGTACCAGCAGTTAGTGTCACAATGCACACAATTTCAAGCCAAGCTAGCTGCAGCCGGCATTGGCCCTCAATCTGCCGTTTCAATAGCCCTACCCAATAGCCTGGAATTCATAGTAAGAGGCCGCACTTATTACTAGAAAAACTTATTGAACCTCCTTCTGACTGGTTGACGTCTTGTAGGTGTCGTTTCTCGCAACTTCGTGGCAACGTGGGTAAGATGATCGTCACAGTCGTGACTTATGAACATGATGGCTGACAAGGATATTTAGCATTGCGGCTCCGCTGAACCCTGCATACAAACAGGGTGAATTCGAATTCTATATTGATGATCTCAAATCAGCGCTTCTTCTTGTACCAAAGGGAGCATACTCTCAGAACGCTGATGCTGTGAAAGCTGGCAAGACGTTCCAAGCTGCCATAGCAGAGTGCTATTGGGATGGCAACGAGATAGTATTGGACATGAAAGAGCTAGGGAAACTTCAAAGTAATGGGCCAGTATCAATTTCAACAGCTCGGCCAGACGACGTTGCCTTGGTTCTTCATACAAGTGGTACTACCGGTCGACCGAAAGCTGTGCCGTTAACACATGCCAACCTCACGAGAACGATGCGTAAGTTGATAAGTATTCATCTATCTCAAAATTCCAGAAACTAACAAGACCATCAGAGAACATTCAAAACACATATCAACTCACCAAAGCTGACAGAACTCTTCTCGTGATGCCCCTGTTCCACGTCCACGGCCTACTGGCAGGCTTCCTCGCACCACTATCGACCGGCGGATCAGTCATCGTCCCCATTCGCTTCTCCGCCTCTGAATTTTGGAAGGATTTCATCAATCACCACGCCACCTGGTATACTGCGGTCCCAACTATCCATCAGATCTTATTAAAGTCGCCCAAGCCATCACCCGTTCCCAATATCCGCTTCATCCGCTCCTGCTCCTCACCACTCAGTCCTAAAGTCTTTCACGACCTCGAAAGGACTTTTGAAGCACCGGTTCTCGAAGCCTATGCCATGACTGAAGCCGCCCATCAGATGACTTCCAATCCACTACCCCCTGCCAAACGCATGCCCGGCAGTGTCGGCAAAGGCCAAGGAGTTGACGTGCGTATCCTTGACGCTGCTGGTAAAGCAGTACCTCAGGGTGGCGAGGGCGAAGTCTGTATCCGTGGTCCCAATGTGACGCCTGGCTATTTGAACAATCCATCAGCAAACGAGAGCAGTTTCACGGCCGATGGCTACTTCCGAACTGGCGATCAAGGCAAGATGGATGTGGATGGATACCTATTTCTGACAGGTCGAATCAAGGAGTTGATTAACAAGGGTGGTGAGAAGATTAGCCCGATTGAGCTGGATAATGTGCTAGTGCAAAATCCGTCAGTGGGTGAGGCAGTAAGCTTTGCGATTGCGGACGAGCATTTTGGGCAGGATATTGGGATCGCGGTGGTACTGAAGCAAGGAACACAGATGTCGGGAGAAGAGTTGAGGGAGTGGATGACGGACAAGGTGGCTAAGTTTAAGCTACCAAAGAAGGTATGTTCAGCTTCTATGCTATGAAGCTACAAACAAGTTATTGATCTGTCGTGAAGGTGTACTTTACTGATATCATGCCAAAAACGGCGACTGGCAAAATTCAGCGAAAGAATGTGGCTGAAGCCATGTTGAAGCAGGAGAAAATTACGGCTCGATTATAGACAGCTTGTTCACAGCGTACTCCTACTTCCCACCTTGGCGTCATCGCCGGGGTTTCTGTTATATACCACCCTACTGATAGACCAATAGCTAAAAATATAGAGACAAACAAATTACCGAACTCCGTCATCCCAAAAAGCAAAAACTCATGGTACAACTCCCAAACAGTTCGACTGTATAGAAGGTGTACCATTACAAAAGCCCGGTGCTTTATTTCGGTCGTGGAATCTATGGTTAGTGAGGGAGTTGAACCGGTGTTGTTGCTATGGTTGTTGTTATGCTCATCGTGAGAGCTCGATCCAGCTAGCGCCGTATTCCTCCAAGCACACAAATTTGATCAAAACGAGGGCCTCACTCGCACGCCTGTTTGTGTCTTGACAATTATTTGCGGATTTTGAGTATATATTGTGAATGCTCGCACCTGGGGGCCATATTCAATCGTGAGCACTTCATTCGACACCATGGGCATCAGAAAACTTATATAATCACATCATCATTATTTTAGCATCTTGATACGAAAATGATGCCTTTAGTTATTTTATTTTAGGCCCATGGGCTCTATCAATCTAGTCATCATTCATGAATAACTCTAACTCGGCTTATGACAAGCCCCAGCCACAATAGGCATCCGATCGCTCAAACATCATGATCCTATATATGTTAGCTTGAAATCAGGACGGATTGAATAAGACCAAACTTACAGCAACATGGACGACTACATCACCATCCAAACCAAAGACACCTAGGGAGCCACCTTGACTACCGCATCCATTGATGATGATGCTCACAATGTCTCCAACGACCGAACAGTGAGCTTCGGTTGGCGGGTTCACGCCCCAAGCCCGACCGCTTACGTATACTCCGCCTTGTTGGCAGAAGTTTCCGCTCGAAATTGGAGGCACCTGGCACATTGTGTTGAATCCCAGATCGCCTATTCGTGTGCGACAGGCTCGGGCGTCGTTGAGGTTTAGGTTCATCGTGTTGCAACGGAGCGGATAGTTGAGCGACTGAGTTATGTTGCGGACGGCTGGAAGTTGTTAGCTGGGATGGGGCTTATAAGAGAAGTCTAAGGTTATTCTTACCTAGGTTGGCCTCTGGGGATGGAACCGCGACGGCCATGCAGATACTTGCAATAGCAAGAATGGTGGAAAGGATTTGAAAGCGCATTTTGAAGTTGAGAGGACTTTGGTTTTGTTAAGTGGCTTTGTAGTACGAGAAAGATTTTCAGATATGCGCTGAGTGGAATTGGAGGTTTTTTGATAGAGAACAAGAAGCAGTACGCGGATTTGCGAAATAGCTTAAATACATGTAGGCGGGTCGCTTGTAAGTCACTAAAGCTTCAAATGAGCATAAGGTGAAGGCATCTCGAGCTTGATTCATTGAGAATGAGTTCAGTGACTATGTGAGCGGCTGGGAATCCTCTTTCTTGGAGGTGAGCCGAAGTGAAGCACAACAGTCACTGAGGCGTACAAGAATCATGGCGCAAGATAGATATTGAAATATCCACTTCTCTGTGAAGGCTATTGTCATCATTGAAGTTCAGGCAGCATTTAGCTGAATAATGACAGGTGCAAGTTTAGGTTGACCTGAGGTCGGCTTGAGGTTGTAGGTATTGAGGAAGCGTATCATTAGCGTTGTTCAAAGCGATTCACCTAGACAAGAATCGTTTCGAACCGGTTCAAGGTAGGACAAACAATCTTTTCCCCATATAAGTTGGCATGCATTGTCCCGAATATTTCCGGTTCGCCCACAATTAAATCGTCGAGAGAAGGATTAATCCATGAAATAGCCAGGCGACAATATGTTCTAGCTGAGATATCGTATCAACAGCCATAAGATTAGCCGAAAATTACTAGAAATTGGATTGAAGTAAGTCGTACTTTAGAACAGAAGGTAGCCAGGCTGTGTTGCCTTGGAATGGGAAATTTCCTTTCGATGAGACTTGTTGTAGTTATCTTGATTCCATTCTGCCATGCCCGAGGTCTGCCACATTTGAGCTCGAGCTGTCGCAGTGCATGAACACTCCAAGAATACCTATCGGAATGTTTGGAGCCATTGTACAACCCCGGAAGAGTCATCACCCATATCCTATCTGCATATAAGGACTGCACAACCTGCAGATTATAGCATTGTCTACAACAGCCATGAATCGTAAAATCTTTCTATATTCCAGTCCATTTAAACTACCCTACTAATGACAAAACAGAATCTTGGTGTAAATGTACGTAAAGAAATGATACAAGAACCAGCATACCCAGCGGCATCAACTCCGGCGCCGTGTTTCGTTCACTACACTCGCATATCTCCTCCGATCTCTATGGTCATAAGCTCAAATGGACACGCTCCCTCCTTCTCAAATTTGCCTCCGCTTAGTGAAGGTTTCGTCGGATTTGTCTGAACCGTGCGGCGGGCGCGGCGCTCGAGACGGGTTCCGGCACAACTGCGACAGTTTGATAAACTACGACAACGCTATCACTCTCTGCTGGTGCACTGGATGCGGCTGGTGCTGGAACATCACTGGATGGTGCGGGAGGTGCCGAGCTGGGTGCTGGAGCTGCCTCGCTAGATACTGGCATCGCGCTGGCTGAAGTTGGCGCGGGCGCATTGCTGCTGACGGGGTAAGAGCTGAGCCAATCGCCACTTGGTTTGGCTAGAGCTAGATCCGAGGACGCGGAAGCTCCGGTGCCAGCGGGTGGTTGACTGACATAGGTTTCGTGAGCGCTAGGAACTTTGCTGGTGGTCGCAGTACTGTTGGAAAAGGGGTAGATTGGGGATGGCTGTGATCCGCTTCCTTCGGGGGTTTCAGGAGTCTCAGGAGTCTCAGGAGTCTCTGGAGCTTCTGGAGTTTCTGGAGTTTCCGGTGCAGCTGGCGCGGCAGATTCTGGGGCGGCTGGAGCTGCTGGAGCTGCTGGAGCAGAGGGTGCAACTGGAGCTGCCGGAGCAGCTGGGGCAGCTGGGGCAGCTGGGGCAATAGGTGCAGCAGGTGCAGCAGGTGCTGGTCCAGTGGGTGCGGGAACGCCGGCCGGAAGGGTTGAGGTGACATAGATGGCTGATGTTACGGTAACGACGTCTTCGCAGATATCCTCCTGATCATTCTCATCTTCGTCCTCGTCGCAATCCTCAGGTTCGCTTGTAGGTACTTGATTGTTGGCAGGAGCTGCGACACCAGAGCCGGGAGTACCGCTTCCAGGAGTTCCAATTGCTTCGTTGGCGGCAGTAGAGACGGCGGCCGCGGTGACGGTTGCGGTATGAGTTTGGGTCGAGGTCATCGTTGTTGTTGTGTTGACGTTATGGTGTGTTCCGTTCTTATGACCGCCATGATGAGCATTGGTAGTCTACATATAGTGTTAGAGTTCCGTACATAAATCGACACTACATATGAAGGATCAATACCAGATTCTTTCCATGATGACCCGTGGCGGTAGTAACGGCTTTGAATTTCGGGTGGCTTTTGAGATGTCGAAGGGCGTGACCGTGGCTATCAGCCAGAGCTACAGCGGCCAGAAGGGAGACGGTTGCGAGTTGGAACTTCATGATGCTGATTTAAGGTTTTGAAAATAAACGAACGTCGTTAAGGATTGGTTGTTTTGAAGTGTTGTTTGTAGATTTTGTTGGAAATGTTTCGTCTATCAAAGAACGTAATGATGGAAATCAATTCCAGAAAAGAGTGTATAGAATGATTCCAAGAAATGAGTGACTGGAGTCAGAATAACATACAAGCTCGAAGTAATACACAACAGGCAAAAGGATAAGGAGGATGTATGAACAGGAGGGAAGTGGGAATAGCGGCCAAGTCATTCAACGCCGTCGCCGAGTGGAGACTTCTGACTGACCAGCGACTGACGGCTCATCGACGCCTCACCTCACACAGCGCTGCTCCCCATGATTGCAGACAAGCGCCAAAATTGACACCTGCCAGCTTTGCGAATTCCAGCGTCGAGCGTCGTCTGTGGCATGTCGTGCCTGTACCTGACTAGACTTGTTTAGGCCCGAGTGGATCTAGGGATGGCTTACATTGTCCAGTCAGGGGGCAAGCCTTAACGCATTCGTCCAAAAGTCGACTAGACCGCCTAGCAGCCCAGCGAACAGCCCAGCAAGAATTCAAGGAGCGCCGGCAAAAGGGAAATTATCTCTAAGATTTTGTGTGCTGATCGCTGCACGAATCTGTGCTGCAGGAACACATTGCTTTGGCCAAACAAATTCGTTGAAACATCCCGGAGGCAGCCACTCTCCTAAGGGGTTCGTTTCACCATCGTGCAATGTCGGTTGGCTTGTCGTTGTTTGCTTGCCGACTTTCAGATCTGCTTCAAGGTTCTTCATGAATAATTGGCCATCCCTACAAAGAGCTAGCATTAGACTTTGGAACATTCATTTTGAGTTCTTCAGGAGCAATTCCGATTTTCGAACTTCTTGAAATATGTCTTATAATGCAATTACAGCTGTGGTCAAGATGTGACAACAAAACACCAAGCTCAATGCGTATTGAAAAGATCAGCGGATTCTCTAAGGTCGCAGTTTTACCTGTCACTTCGCCATCTTGTCTGTTTGTACTGGAGATAACGACTCATTGTCTTTTGCATCAGCCAGTAGAGCCAGCTGGCAGCCGTTGTCGGATTACAATGGTACAAACGGAGATTATACCTACACAGACCAGCTGCATGTAATAACCGACTGTTGCACAAGATGGCAAGTATTTTTGAACCAATCGATCTCACACCTTAAAGATACCCGCCTGCCGTCACTGGTGGTCGAAGATCCTCTATGCCTACTGTTGCTCATCGATAGTGGTTTAAAACCCGCTCTGTGCGAGCACTATTGGTATATCAAACTAATGAACGTGTCCAGTCCTATACCTGTTTTGCAAACAGCAACGACACGTTTGGAATTGATTTGGCAATGAAGTCAAGTAGACACTGGAGACGATGGGTTCTATCAAATCCCCCATCAAGCCTTGAATGTCGGTGTAAGCCCAAGCAAGATGGCAGGTCAACAAAATGAACGATACACTTCCGTTAAGTACCTATGTTATGCCTACCATCTACTACGCTGCTTTATCAGATGCTTCGTCTTCCTTTGGGTGCTTAAACTTCTCAATTCGCTATTAAATATGCCGGGGAGCAAAGCATATTTTCTTCATACAGTACGATGGAAACCATCTAGGTCAATTGAAGCGTGTCATCTGATATTGTTACCGTGCTGCAAGTTTATCACAGCGCCATTGGGATCCGAATATGAGCCTGATCCTTCAACAGTGCTCGTTCGCCAGGCTGCTGGACATGGCAACTCAGAGGTGGAGCAAACGCAGACTTGTGAAGCTTTTGGCTCTTTTCCAATTATGTTCGGCATAAACCATGTCGTAGCTTTTCAGCATCAACCCTTGCTTGGTCTGTTATTGACATCAAGCTTATACAAGGCAAGTTATCATAGCTTTGCTTGAGAGCTCCCTGGATAGAGATCCGTTTGCCTCTGTCTATACTTAAGCCATGCTATTCACACTCTCAGAACTTCTGTCCACAATTGCTTCCATTCACTAAGTGGTGCTATTCAACTCTACCAGTGTACACATCTCCGGCCCTTGTGCTCAACTTTGAATCAAAGATTTGAATACCTTCCTACCCCTACTAAAGCTTCAAGCCTCTCAGACTGCAGCAGAATGCACTTCTTAGCTCCTCTTGTCGCAGTGTTCTGCACCATCGGCTTCTCCATGGCCGCGACCCTGCCGGTGGCTACATCTGGAGAGCTCAGTAAGTGACCATATAATGGTTCCTTTCAGGTTGAGTATGCTGACATGCCTCTCTTCCAGATGGTCGCGACATCAAAGCTCGTTATGACCACTATGCGCTTACATGCAATGACGGAAACTTCAACGTCGAAGACATCCGAATCTGCAAGGACAAGATCCGGTCTCTCCCGGCCGGTACCATGTGCAAAGGTCAGTCTATTACTATCTAGATAGACCGAGTCGAACATCATCACTTACTGTATGACAGTGGGAGGACCGGATGGCCACTTTTGTCAGTCGAATGGTTTGTTCATCTCTGGTGTCACCTGGGGTCACGGCACAATCACCGAAATTTTCTGTTGGGAGGTTGTGACTCTCATCGAGGCCATCGAGAACACCTGTCAACAACGCGGTGGTAAGTGAACAGTGCTCTATAACATCTAGTGTCTTTCTAACTAACGACCAAAGGCTCTATTGGCGCCAGACAGGACTGGGACAATGACTTGGTCGTCCATATGACCAACCATAATGTTTGATCCATTTGTATGGACGTGACGGATCGGTTCATTGAGCACTGGGGCAACTCAGAGCCGAGATTGATATCCACATTATTGCTTGTTTGATATTGGAATAGTTGATTAGACTGCTCATGGCAAGACGGCTGTTTACTTACAAATCAGCCATGTCTATATAAAAACTGCCTAGGTAGTAATTAACTATTCTTCTTCTTTACATCTCCATAAGAACACATTCTGATCAAATCCTCCACTAACAATAATCTCCTCCTCCTTGCCACTAACACCCACCATCGCATTGCCAGCCCAAAGACACCG
This sequence comes from Microthyrium microscopicum, assembly GCA_010405405.1. Taxonomy (NCBI): domain Eukaryota; kingdom Fungi; phylum Ascomycota; class Dothideomycetes; order Microthyriales; family Microthyriaceae; genus Microthyrium; species Microthyrium microscopicum. The sequence goes on along the minus strand of MU004240.1, from coordinate 113,018 downwards.
CACTTTGGAGCCGGCATCATGCTGTTGAAGCGAAGCTTGTACTTTCCCTGTTCGATCGACTCCTTTGATATACCCTTCATCACTGTTAACCCAAACACCGGAACCATCTGGTCGCCAAACTACTGTTGGTGTTGAGTATCGAGTCTGTGATATCCAGGTGTTTGCATGAATGATTACGGCTGCTGCTTCTCGCGGATCCACATCTTGATCTCTAGCCGCCTGCGTTGGAGCTACTGCAATGGGTGCGCCAGTGACGGAATCAAGTTCTTCGCGGGGAAATAAGGTGCGGATGAAAAGAATCTTCATGTGTGGCATTGAAGAGGTGGCGATGGCTAGTAGCGTATCGTCTGTAGGACATGCCGCGATGATTGATGGTGAGAAGGATATCCATGAGTTCGCAAATGGTGCTAGGTTCTGTTTACCGGCCAAAAGCAAGTCGTCTTTGGTGACTTGGTAGTAATAGAGAAAAGTTGAGTCCCTGCGGGTGCATAAGATATAGAGTGTGTTGGTGTCTGGATCTTCCTTGAACATGATGCATTCGGGTTGTGAATCTAGTTTCTGCTTTGCAAGAGGCTCCGAAATGGTGATTGTGTTGTTGCCGGTTGCTGCCCTGTAGAGTATTACGGAATTGTCCCAGGAAGCTGTGGCTAGAAGAAGGCTGGAGTCATATTCAGTTGCTATTACCTGAATAACATACTTTGAATGATCTTTTCGTTTTGATATTACGCTATCCGACCAGTGATCAAAGAGAAAAAGTGCCCCTGATATGGTTGTTAATGCTATATAGCGTGCTTTGATGATGGCAAACGATAGGATTGGCGAATCTGCGACTAATCCGAACACTGATAGAGAGGAAATGGACGAGCCGTCTAGTTTGGCCCAATTGAGTTTTCTGTCGGCTGAGCTGGCTAATAGCACCTGTGATGGTTCGTTGTCTGAAGGCGATACCAACATTTTCACAACATTCGTCTGCAGTATGTTGGAAGGCGATTCTAGTTCGAGTTTGCTTGCAACACTAGGATCTTAAGATCGTTAGAGTCACTCCTTGGAACGGAGGAAGTACCCTCACATGGTGTCTGCCATGACGCATCTTTCTCTTTGAGACTAGTCTTTTCGAAGTTCGCGGTCAAGTCATACAGCTTCTTCTCTGACAAGACTTTCTCAACCGTCCATTCTGGGCCAAGATGCTCACCGGCATCAGCGGGAAGGTTCGCTTCATTCAAGAATGCATCGAGTGTCTATGAGCAAAGGTTAGCATTCGTATCAGAACTGGCGACCGTGGTTGTGCCTGACTTTGTTATATCCATGGAACCTTAGAAAGCGCGCAACCAAATCTTCGGCAGACACCTCATTTTCCGGCATCTCTAAGCTGAAGGAAGCTTTGGGCTGAACTGAAGTATTCTATTCGATGTAGATGCGGAAGAAGAGATCGTTGAATTCAAAGATTGGCGTAGTACTAGTAGTTAGAGTACAGGGAACCCCTCATCTCTGACGCTGGAGTTGAGATGAACAGAGCTATCACTCTGGAGTAGATGCAGCAAGAATGAACAGATCATGACTGTTTCGGATCCTATCTTCCAAAGAATTAGCGTTCAATGTATATGATCAAACGTTCTTATTTAAAGTCCCAATAGCTTTTCAAATCGAAAATCTACAGTGATGGAGGAGGGTGAGGCAAGTAGAACGCTTTCGATGTCGATTGTACCTCTAGCTTATTTGGTGAAATCAAAATTAATACACAGGCAGTATTGGAACTAGATGTTGATCTGAGGACTAGTTGTTCCTATCAGAAATAGATACTGACATCAGAAATAGGAACTCCCTTTTCATTCTCAAGTCTTCTGATGGAACAGATATGAATCATCAAAGTCGTTATTGTATCCAAAAGCCGGGTATCCAATGTGTAGTGTGCCCAAGTCTAGTCAGTCCTCTATGCCTCTAAGCTCTATCCCTTCTTATAAATATCCGAGTCGAAGTTAACTGGAAACTTGTCCCGTCCCTCCGCCTTCGAATTTACCCAAACACTCACACTAACCCCAGGACATCTGAACTCAGCAAATCCATCGCTACCAATCTCAATCTCTCCCTGCTCCCATCCAAGCACATCCGTCCATTTTTCACCAGCATGTAGCTCCCCGACAAACATGCGGCGTTGACCTGGCCCGGCATTGCTCATGACTACTGCGCATCCATCTGGCTTGTCCCAGGTGCCCCTACGCACCCAACCAATGCAGTTGGCTTCTTCAAAGTAGTCATTTTGCTCACCATAGGCGTACAGGTGGCGGGCTGCGATCAAGTCGGCAAGCTTCTCGCCGCATGAGGGTGGCTCGGAGTGTGGACCTTGCGTGCCGTAGAGATCGCCGTAGAAGATAGATGGGTAGCCGGCGTCGCGGAGGAGAATGAGGGAGTAGGCGAGCGGTTTGAAGTAGCCTTCGATTTTGGTCTCGACGGTTTGACCTGGCTGGGTGTCGTGATTCATTACGACAGTCTGAAGGATAGTTAGTATATACTGATAAGGTGGGGATATAACGGGACTTACAACAGCGTTGACGGGTTCGACTTGGACCAGCGAGCCATCAAAGACTGATCGCAGATCCGCGCCTTCTGAAGTAGACAGCCGCGAGAAGTTGTACAGCAACGGGGCATCATAGACAGAGAACTTGTGTCCCATCTTACCCAACCACTCAGTCAGACGCGGCGTATCGGCAACCCAATACTCGCCCACGACAAACATATCATCGCCACACTCTTTGCGCAGATTGTCTACCCACTGTCCAGTAAACACCTCTGAGAAATGCTGCACAGCATCGAGCCGGAAACCCTTCAATCCAACCTCCTTCGTAATCCAAACACCCCACTTTTTCGTCTCCTCAACCACATCTTCCACATGATAATCGACATCCGCAAACATCATGTAGTCGGCATTACCATCCTCCTTATCGACCGTCTCACTCCAGTGCTTATTATCGCCCAAAATGCGATAAATCGCACTCTTCTCATTCGCTTGGTTCCAGTCGGTACCAGTGAAATGGTCCCAATGCCATTTGAACGCCGAGTACTTGTCTCCACGCCCCTTAAAGTCAAAGCCCAGCCATGCCTCAATCTCATATGGTTCTCCGATATCCTCCATACGGTTGTTCGGATCGACTTCGATTGCGCGGCATTTTTCAAGGTTGTCAGCGCCAGCTTTGTGGTTGAGCACGGCATCCCAGTAGAGGCCGACATTGAGATCGTGCGCCTTTTTTGAGAGCGCTAGAAGGTCCTCTTTGGAACCCCATTTGGTACGTATGCTGTTTTTTTGGTCGAATTCGCCGAGATCCCAGAGATCGTAGATGTCGTAGCCGTTGCCTTCAGGTGAGGCGGCTTTGCAACCGGGTGGTAGCCAGATGTTGGTGATGCCAACGCCGGCGAGGGCTTCGACTTGGGAGCTTAGGCGGTTGTAGTGCTCGCCGTCGGCTGGGACATGCCATTCAAAGCCTTGGAGGAGAGTGGAGTTGCCCGGAGTGGGTTTTTTATCTGGAAGATGTTAGATTGATGATGATTGATAGCGACTGCCAGCTGTGTTCGTACCTTGATTATCCCCCATTTTGACGGTCCTGAATGTATATTGATTTAATTAGGATAGAGAGCAAAGAGATGTAACTCGAGTATTATGAAGAGATTGTCGAGGTGTTGGAAAACTAAGCTCACAAGCTTCTCAGGAGCTATGAATATCAGAATCAGCTCCTACTTGTACCGACCAGCTCCCAACTCCCAACCCCTGTTGTTCCCATATTCATTCCAAGGTTTTCAAGTCAAAATCTAGGCAGTAGAAATAGTCTTGGCGATATGGGTCGACTAGAGATGTTGTTTTCATAACCAATGATATGACTAGAATGCCGCATCAGGCTAGAAATCACAGAAGAGCAAGGAATTTGCGATGACGTTGAGGTGCATATAAGCCTGTCCAGATTCTAGATCGCGTCTTTGGGCCACTAGAATGCATGCATTTGGAGTAGCTTATCGTGCGTGGGACTAGACTTCATTCTGTACGGCGAATGTGCCCGGTAACCGAGGACTAAAACACGTTTTCAAGTAAAGGTACATATGTAGGAAGAGACAATAGAGTTGAGAGTTGAGAGTTGAGAGTTCAGGTGTGCAAATAAGCAGACTTTGCGCAAAGTGTAGACATGACTGCCTACTGTACTGTAAATATCATACATGATCCCAATCCACATACACCCCGGATAGAAACAATAGTCTATAGCTGCATTGCTGCTCGTTGCTCATGAACCGAGCTGAAGCGCAATGATAGCTACGCTAGTCTAATAAAAAGGGAACTTGAAATTACGAAGCAGATTTTCGCATGCCGCTATGGAACAACAGACCTCTAGCACCCTTTTCTATAACACTCTTTTTCCAAACCCTGAATCTATGAAGAGTCTGTCTATTTCGAAAGTTCAACACCACCGGTGGCGCCGAGAACGCGCTTGATATCTCCATAGATGGCGAATTGACCAGCGGTCTAGAAAATGTTAGAATAGGAGCGCAAAATACTGTATTATAAGGAAGAGACTTACCAGAGTTCCAACCATGAAGAGACGAGCACCAAGACCAGCGAAAGAACCCCTGAGACCAAGCTCACCAGCAATTTTGACTAGACGGCTGGTGGTGCTCTCACCTGGAAGACCCTTGGTCTTGTTGATCTTTGAAAGCATGGTATCAGCTGGCTGGGAGATGATGGCAGCAGCGAAACCAGCAATCAGACCGGAGCCAAGGTTGACGGTAGTGTTGGTAAGATCACTCGCAGTAGCCTTGTTGACGAAGTTGTCGTAGATAGCTTCAGCAACCTTTTCGTACACGACGAACTTGGTAACGGTGTATGGAACCCTATCAGAGTTAGACTCGTAGCTGAATATCGCGCCGGAATTTTGACTTACTGCTTGAACAAGATGGGACCAAATCCAGAGTAGAAAGCGCCAACACCTTCAGTGCTGAGAATTTTGGAGAAACCTCCAATGAGACCATTGGCAAATGTTGGCTGAGAAACCAGACGAATACGCGTAGCCTCAAGAGGGCAGAGAGCGATATCAGCAAAGAACTCGGCAGTTGCAGCAGAGACCATGTAAACGGGTGTGCGATAGGCGGTGGCTTGCTCAATGCCAAGAACATTGATACATTGTTGCTTGAAGAGCTCGTATCCTCCGAATTTGAATGCGCCCTGTAGGAAGTAACCTGCGAATGTAGGTCCAGCACCAGTCCAGACAGCACCGAATCCTTCTTCAGCAATGACCTTTCGGAAGCCGTTGATCATGCCCTGGTTGTACTTGGCAGGGTCGAGTTGTATTCTAGTCTTGACGCTGCAGGAAGATTAGCGATTGAAGGTTGATAGGAGTTTGAGGTGATTGAAACTTACACATCGACTGGTGTAAGAGAGCCATGGGTAATTGAGCAACAGACTGCGCCAGCAAAGGCAAATCTTGAGTAGAGGTTAATGCCGGAGATCTTTGTTGGATCGTTGGCAGCGACGACCTGCTTGACGGTCTCAAGCTTGGTCGAGACAGGAGAACTGGCACTCATTGTGAATGTGTGAGAGGCGGAATAGAGGGGAGATTGGTATTAGAAGGGGTGCTGGGCGCAAAGGAGAGGGATTGTTGATTGATGAGAATCTGGCAATAATGAAAAGAATAACCGCGGAGAGGACTGCGAAGGATGTTTTCGAAGCTCGGATTTAGCTTCCGTGTCGCCGTTGTCCGTACTCCGTAATTTGCCGACAGTGGTTAGTTAGGTCGAAGAGACTAAGAGTTGGCAAAATAGGCGAGATCCAATCAACTTTTGAATAACAATCAAAACTCATGAGCCAAGCCCAAAACTGCACAATAATGGCATTTTGATACGAGCGATAAACGACATCTGAGCCCCAAAAATAATCCAGGCTAAAATGGCAATGACTACCACGTTTTTTATTCACTGGCTCTGCCTTAGCCAAGCATCAATCAGGATGTCCCTTCCTTCCAAGGTTCTCCGCTCCCTCCGCCCCTCCGCTCCTTCCGCTCGTGAACTAAGGCTAAACCACAAACTCCATCCTGGCTTCCAGGTCTCCAGCTGCAACGCCTATTTACTTTCAACCCGCATCTCTTAAACATCTCAACTGTGGTTTAAGCTGCGGTAGTGAGATCGCGGCGTTCTCATCCTCTATCCACTCTTCAGTCCACCAGCTGCTCTACATCTCTCATCCATCCCTTTCAGCTTTGCCCTTTAAGCAGTGAACCGCTATAGCTTCAGTCCTCAAAGAACCACCACCCGAAGTTTGTCAGAGTTCGCTCACCCCGCCCTTCATATATACTGGCCACCAGCTACTCTGATCCGCTGAACACTGCCCCCGTACCCTTCTTATCCCATCACCATGGGCGTTGAAGACGAACAGAAATGGGGTACTACACCCCCAATATCACGGGCCCTGCCTACCGAAGCAGAGCTCCGTCAGAACGAGTCACTGCTCCAGGAACTTCGTTCTAGAAACAATTTCGAATCAGCCGAAGAGACGGAAAAGCGCAAGCAGGTCATTGCACACATGCAGAAAGTCACAGAAGAGTTTGTTCGTCAGGTCTCAAGAGGCAAAGGCATGAATGAAACCGCCATCGAAGCTTCAGGTGGAAAGGTCGCAACCTTTGGCAGTTATAGACTTGGTGTATATGGTCCCGGTATGTTTTATGATCAAAAGTTATATGTCTTGGCTTACCTGTTTCTAGGATCCGACATCGATACGTTAATAGTAGCGCCGAAACATGTCAACCGCGACGACTTCTTTGCCCATTTTGCCAGAATACTGAAGAGCATGTCGCCCGCTGGCGCAATTCAGTCCGAAACCTCCGTTGCTGATGCATACGTCCCAATCATCAAGCTCGAGTACCTTGGAATTAGCATCGATCTGATCTTCACATCTCTCGCTCAAGACACAGTGCCAGACAATATCAACCTCAAGGACAAAACACTGCTTCGAGGAATGAACCAAACTGATCTTCGGTGTATCAACGGCACTCGAGTCACAGACGAGATTCTGTCTCTAATACCCCAGGTCAAATCCTTCAGATTCGCACTTCGAGCTGTCAAGCTGTGGGCACAGAGTAAGTTGGTCTGAGCCGATTGTCAAACCTTGCTGATGGTGTCTAGAACGTGCCCTTTATGCCGCTATATATGGTTATCCTGGAGGTGTGGCATGGGCCATGATGGTGGCAAGAATCTGTCAACTCTACCCAATGGCATGCGGAGCTGTGATTGTTTCCAAGTTCTTCCATCTTATGTCCATCTGGACTTGGCCAACACCCATCATGCTGAAAGAATTTGAAGATGGCCCGCTTCAGGTGCAGGTGTGGAATCCCAAAGTAAGTCTAGTTCTTGATCCGAAGTGAGCTTCTCTAATAGTAACAGCTTTACCGAACCGATGGTCTACATCTCATGCCAGTCATTACTCCCGCCTACCCAGCCATGTGTGCAACTCACAATGTCTCACTATCTACGCGAGAAATCGTCGTTCGCGAACTGAAACGAGCAAACACAATCACAGATGCCATTTTTGCAGGTACAAAACAGTGGGGTGATCTTTTCCAAAAGCATACATTTTTCACCGAAGGCTACAAGTACTATCTTAGCATTGTATCCGGAAGTCGGACGAAAGAAGCCCAGAATATATGGTCGGGCTTAGTAGAGTCCAAAGTTCGAAAACTTGTCGTGGGCATTGAAAAGTCGGATACTGGTGTTCAGCTAGCACATCCTTTCAACAAAGGCTTCAAGCGAATCCATCAGTGCTCCACCGAGGAAGAAGTGGACAAGGTTTTTCAGGGCGACCTCAGTTTCCAAGTGTCTAAGGAAGAGTACGAGGCATTAGAAAACAGCGCTGATGCTACTGATAAAGATGCCGATGATACTAGCTCGAAGAATGGTGGAAAAACTGTGCTGTATACCACAACTTTCTACGTCGGATTGGAGCTTAAAGCTGGCTGTAAGTTGACCCGTGATTTGTTTTTGAAGAATAATCTAACAGCATATAGTGACTAAGAAACTCGATATCAGCATGCCGGTGGCAGACTTTCGACGAGAATGCGCAATGTGGCGACAGTTCGACGAAAAACTCAATTCTCTAAGAATTGTTCATGCACGAAAGTAAGTGTCCGTTGACTTTGAGCGCGTGTGTCCTTCCATACTAACACTTGAATAGCTATGCTCTACCACCAGACGTCTTCGAAGAGGGCGAGAAGCGACCAGAGCCATCGAAAAGCAAGAAGAAGAGCTCAAATGGACCATCGAAGAAGGCCAGCAAATCAACTTTGGATTCGGCATCAACAGAAGCTCCAACGCCCGAATCCCGAAAGCGCACCGCCCCAGAAGACACTACCCCCGTTCTTTCCCATAAGAAGCCAAACCTCAGTGCCACAGATTCGATGAATGGCGTAAAACCGTCCCTCGAAAGTGAGGTGCGTCTTCCTTGAGTATGCAACCTCGTGTCATATCTATCAACTATAATGTCGTCCGGTCATCTCCTTCTCTGACAGCTAACCCAGGACATCCAGAACATAGAGAAGAATGGGGCAAAGCGCCAACAAACATCGAGTAAGGTGATGACCGCTGCTGCTGGCTGAAAACCCAGCTTCCGTCCTCAAATCACACCTCCAACACAAACTCGCCAAAACCACGCAAAAAAACATGCAAAACACACAAAACGGCATAAACAAACCCTCCCTGCTCTACTGACTATTGCCCTAAACATGTTTATCAGGTCAGTTTATTGACGGTATTGAGCAGGGCTACATTATAAACGTCGAGCAAGCTAGGCATATCAGCTTGATCCATCATCGGTGTGCGTTCACCGTCCTGCGTCTTCACAGTAGCCACGCGTAGCTCGCATGCTGCTGTGGTCGACTTTTACCTACTGACTCTCCAATTCGTACGAACCAAGCTCTGACTGTAGGCACTGCATATAATTATGCCTATCGAAACTCAAATCGCAAGTTTGTCATGAATCGTCGTTCAATCTGATCGCCTCGATTGAAGGAGGAAGCTTTGCGTTGCGGTGGCTTTTATGTAGGTAATTGGGTGAAAAGAAGGCAAAAAACAGCAACTGGCGCCATTGATTTTATCAGCGACCAGAGCACTGGTATGGATGATGAGGCCCTCGCGAGGAGTTTAACGAGATGGTTGTTCCAACCGACCATGCTTACTGCTGACTAGCTAGGCGTCCGGGGTATTCAGCTCAACATGGAATGGCGTGCAAGTCGAAGAAGGACTAGTTTGACCATAGACGAAGGAATGGACGGTGTACATAGCTGCTTTGAAGTAGAGTGCCCAAGAGCTAGCTAGGAATTAACTATCGTAACATCTAATTGCCTTGCAAGTTCATGGTCTACAACGTTACAAAAGAAGTGTCACGACATAAAAATCACAGCATATGGGAATGTCCGTTCAACGACTACTTGAGTTTAAGCCAGAGAAAGTATTCAATATCTCAAACTTGATAGAAGATGAGTCTCAAGGACTTTTGTATTGTGGGGGACTCGCCCGATTATTTCAAGTGTATCTAGCAAGCCAACATCGCCTTGCAAAGTGTCCATGAAGCACAACAAGCTTTTACAATGATGAATGCCTCTGTGTTCTCTAATCCAATTTCTGGTTCTACAAACGACAGAATTACACTGCCAGCCTCCAACGCCAACACCACCAAGGGTCAATAGTGCCCATATATACATAATTATTACCTCCTCTTCATTCATCAACCTGAACAAAAACACTCTCCACTTGCCGGCCTAGCCTATGCCGCCAGGGAAAATAATCATTATACGCTATCAAAACGCCCAAAAACTCGATATGTCAGATCTGCGCGCCTGGCGTTCACCGGCGCGACTCGACCCGCGGTACACCATTTGGCAGACTTCCACTCATTCGCTCCTTGAGGCCCTTGAGCGAGGCCTGATTTCCTGACGTCGCCTTGCGAGGACTGCGACGCAACGAGGGCATTTCTGGTACATCCACGCTCTGCGCCGCTAAACTCGGCACCTGTGCGCCAGCCAACGTATTCTTTTCCTGTGGTTTCTCCGCGATCGCCGCGGCATGCTTTTGCTGCTGTTCCCACCATTCATCCGCCGACTTGCGCGCTTTCTCATACCGCAATTTGACATCGCCGCCCTTCCACATGGTGCCCAACATGCTATCCCAGATAGTGAAGAATGGCTGGCTGAAATTTGTCTTGATACCCCAGCTTTGGTGGTGGATGTCGTGGTAGGCGGCATTGTTGCCGGAAAGGTGTTGGAGTGGATCCCAGGGGAGTGCGTAGCCGCAGTGGTCGTCGACGGTTTTGGCGGTGGCGAGGGTGAAGAAGATTATGCATTGGCGCGCGGAGAGGCCGGTGACGAGGTAGGCGAAGACTGTGCCGACGGTGTCGAGGAGGAAGCCTTCGATGGGGTGGTTATAGAGGGCACCGTAGGCGTAGGGGACGTAGAGACGGTGATGGCGGGAGTGAAGGGTTGCTGGGTTTTGTTAGTGGGATATGGGAGTTGAGAATTGGGAGGGCGCTTACTGTAGAGATATTGGTTCATGTGCATGGCGCGGTGGAGGAAATATTGCCATGTGTCGACAATGATGGCTCCAACGCAGAATTGGACGAGCGGGATCAGAGCCCAGTAAATGATCTTGGCTGTGCTGATTTCCCACGAAGCAAATGATGGAGCCAGTACGCTTTCGCCGTTGAGTGTGACCAGCTCTTGAAGCTGCGGATATTTTCCGCCAGATAGTACGCCAGCTAGGACAGAGGTTTGCCCACCAAGCTTGCTGCTGAGTTGAGCCGCGTTGACACCAATGGCTCCCAGCGCCCATGGAATGGCTCGTTGCGCAATGCGAATTCTTTGCGCCCAGATGGCGATATCATAGTCCTCTTTGCCATATATCGGTTCAGGGTCCCAGTAAGACACGGCGTAGCCAAATATAGTTTGTACAATCTGCTGGAGAACCACATCCCTGAACACATCCCACCTGGTCGCGTGATTGCGCTTGAGTATCTCTGCTGGGGTGTGAAGGCGGTATTGTGGGAAGATGTCGTATGTATCAATGACGTGAAAGATTAGCGAAATAGTCCAGTATGCGACTATAGGCAGGACGAGAGCAAACAGCGCATCAGACATCCATGGCAATAATGGAGGTTGTGGTTTGAGGGCGTATGACGGCAGGGGCGGAAGGTCGAGGACAGTGTAATTAGATGCCATTTCGAATGGCTATAGGAGAGAGTAGAGCAGTATGACCGGTACTAGAGGTTCTAACAGAAAACAATTGGGAGTTGGTGGATTGAGTTGATAATTGAATAGGGGGCAAATTGGGTGCAGTTTGACACGAGCCGAAGCGATCCGGACAAATGCTGCGGATACTGTATGGCGGACGATGAGCTGTAAGGAGCGACTGAGGGTTAAACAAGAGAATTAGGAAAGAAAAGGAGAAGCAAGACAAAGCTGAGAGCGCAATGTCTATAAACAGGAGGCGAAGTGGCAATATTAAGCAGCTGGGATTGGGGAAGCGGAGAGATGGAAATTAGTTTGGACTTTGGAGACTGGGTAATGGTCGCGATATATGCACGTGCCAATCATTGAGCTGATCATCGATTGATGGATATTTGAGATATGTTCGGCCCGAGGGGTAAATTTCAATGCCTTGAGCATTCTTCCGACTTCCCGAGATCGGTATGCCGTTAATGCCTGTTAGTGACTGCTAGCGCCAGCCAAAGTGACCCAACCAAATTTCATTCGAGGGCCACACATTTAGTGCAGCCCCTCCAAAACATCGACTTTTTGCGCTTAAAAAATATCACCTTTCCACCACCCAGACACAAAACACAAAACACAAATCTTCAACTACTCGCACTTCGCCTCTGGCCCTACCACTTCCTTTCTTACGCAACTCGCTCTCTAATTCTTCAAAATGCTTATCTTCGAGGTATACTTTCTCTATAACCTTTAACACCTGTTGAACCTCGAGGCGCGACTCATGCTGACCCCGCATTCTCGTATAGGACATTGTCACCGGCGCCGAACTCATCTCAGATGGCTGGGACATGAACCTTATCGACGGAGTCGTCTACGAAGCCGACTGCAAGCGGAAGACTGTTGGAGGAGAAAGCTTCGATACTGGTGCCAACCCCTCCGCCGAGGATGAAGAGGAGGCTATCGAGGAGAACAAGGAGACTGTTATCGATGTCGTCCACGATTTTGGTTACCAAGAGACCCAGTTCGACAAGAAGGGATATCTCACATATCTCAAGGGTGAGCGCGATGTTGGAGCTATTCAAAGCAGGCGCTAACATTTGTTAAGGCTACATGAAGATGATCGAGACTAAGCTTACCGAGTCTGGCGCACCAGCCGAAGAGATCGCCACATTCAAGAAGGGTGCCGGAGCATATGCCAAGAAGATTGCCGGCAACTTTGGCGACTACGAAATGTTCATTGGTGCTCGATTCGACGAGGACAAGGGCAACCACATGATCGTTCTTCTCAACTATCGCGAGGATGGTGTCACACCCTATGTTGTCCTCTGGAAGCATGGCCTCAAGGAGATGAAGGTCTAAAAAACGCAAAGTCAAAGTTGGTGCGAACAAAAATACTCATGGATGTCTACGTGTTAGGTTAGTGGATAGTGCAATTCGACTATGGTCATTGCATTGAATAGAACAGCAAAGTTGTTTATCTTGTCAAAATCATGTTTTTGGAATTGCATTCAACGTGATTACTTGATCTAGGCTCAACCATTTCCCAACCGATGGTCTAATCTCGTAGAAAAGGTCGAGCACCACGAACCCAATACGATCTCCCTACAATTCAACAAAATTTTCTAGACCTTCAAGCGCTGGACATAATAAATGGCATGGCCCATCAGCTTCGTTGGTTTCTAACTTCCATTCTATACACTACGCCACGGTCCTACTTACTTTGTTTATCATTGAGCTTTTAGAAGAAGTTCTACAGCATAGGTTCTTAACAAGGTGCGGTGGTAGATTTCGCACTTGGTCGAGACGCCATTTATTTCCTCACCCAGTTGACCTCCTTTTCCAGGCAGGGAGGATATGGCTCGAGCCCTTTCTCACCAGCGCTTGGTGTACCACAAAGATGTTTTGCGTTTTCTAATTCTCCTAGTAAAGTTGGATAAGGCTGTTTCAGATCTACACTATGATACTATCCAGATTGATGGTAGCTCGGAACCAGCAATTGAGGAGCATCAAATTGATCACTGTACATTTACGATAGGATACAGGAGAGTCAAGATCATATTTATATCCGAGCAACATGTTCCTCCATTTGCATAATCGTGTGAACATCTCAGACGTCCACTTTTATGATTTACTCTAGTTTTGCTCATCATCGAGAGCAACCCAAATGCGCTGGCAATATTGAATCGATCGCTTTTTTCTTGTATCAACACTCTCTATCTATCTCTTCTTTCTTTGCATAGTGTTCTAGATGCTCTATCGCATTGTCAACTTACATCTCATACCGACACATTCTCATCCGGCTGATTTCTATCGCTACTACTCAGCATAAGTACCACGACTTCGGTAACAATATCACCCCTATCCTTAAAACAACATCCCCAATTGCCATCAAAATGCTTCCCTGCGTCCTTCTCACCCTCGCTACGATCTGGTCCACCACAGCCCACATGCAACTTTACTCGCCACCGCCCTTTAAAGCCATCAACAATCCAAACACAATCACCCCTGATACGACCCTCAACTATCCGCATAACTGCTGCGGCGAAACAACTCCCATGCCATGCCGCGGCTATTTATCCCTCCTGGGGACATCTGAAGGCGCCTCAGTCGCAACTTGGACTGCTGGCTCGAATCAGACGTTTAGTCTTTGGGGTCCTGGTAGGTCCCCTCTCCCCATTCACCCCATTCATCATGTCTTCCATATAAGATCATTCACTGACACATTCCACAGCTCCACTGGGCGGCAACCACTATGGCGGCTCATGCCAAGTTGGCTTCAGCACTGATAAGGGCGCTTCGTTCCACGTGGTAAGTTCTTACGAGGGCAACTGTCCGCTCCGAAATGGCGGGATGGAACCGGAGGACCAGCAGTTTGGGTTTACTGTACCAAAGGACTTGCCGGGGGGTGAGGTGGTGTTCGCCTGGACGTGGATGAATCGAGAGCAGGAGTTTTTTATGAGCTGTGCGGCTGTGACGATTGAGGGCGGTCAAGCGAGTAATGCGTCCAGTGTTGTGGATGGGAGCGGTATTGGCAATGGGAGTGCGACTGCGTCTGTATCTAGTATGCCTTTGACGACATCGTCTGCGGCGGCTGCGAATGTGAGCAGCGCCGCTTGCAATGCTAAGACTGGACATCGCCATTCGAAGTACAAGCAGCATCAAGTGGCTTCAACGGGAATGAAGCGGAGTGTTGGAAAGCGTGATGATGCGGTTGTTGCGTTCTCGCAGCGACCGATCATGCTTTTTGCTGATGTAAATAATGGCTGCTTAAGCCCAAAGACGACTGCGGAGCTCAAGTATCCAGATCCTGGACCAGTTGTTGTACAGGGAGATGGCGAGTATCCGTTGGAGTTGCCATCTGGGACTTGTGGTTGAGTATTAAAACTGGCTGGCCTGTGTATACTCCCTGTACTAGTATTTGTAACATATCTCTTTTTCTCTGCTTTAAAAGCGAAATATATTCAATTCAGGGTCATTGCCGCATAATGCACAAATCTCAAGCTGTTCCAGGAGCTGGATCCGCCGCTTTCGTAGAATCCTGTTCTGATGCAGTCGTGAATTGTTCTTCCGGACTTGTCGAAGCACTTTGATCTGTTCCAGGCCCAGTCTTCTTCTCCCTCATCCGTCTCTTCTGTTCCTCCCGATCTTTCATCCCCGCATTGATGTTATAATGCGCCCCCTTTATCGCCAAAAACAGTTCCCTAGCCGTCATCCCATCCGGAATCAACTGCTGTGATCCCGTAATCTCACTCTCCAGCGCCTTTGTCTGAATCACCACCGGATAATGCGCTCTCAACACAAACACAATCGAATGTCGATATCTCTTCTTCTCCTCACTCTTTCCCTGCGGATAACTTCTCACCAAATGCCCACCCGGCGCATACAGACCATTCGTTAACCTTTGCAACTGCCGTCCACCAAGCACGGTCATCTTATCGTCCAACCGCCCATACGTCCGCTCAACCGGATAGAATGCATTCTCTAGCCCGTTCCACACCTCCAGCCCGGGCGCATCACCCACCACTAGACTAAGCAGGCCTAGATCACAATGTGGCTCTGCGACGATTTTGTCTTCCCAGCCTTCGTATCTGAACATCCGCAACATCGTCGCTGTCCGCTCAGTACTTAGTGTCGCACACGGCTGTGCTAGGTTTCGCAGCGCATCTGGCTGTATGTCGACGCTTGCGCTGACACCATCTAGCATATCCACCAGCAACTCGCCAGCGAGCGCCCAATATCGAGCTGCAGGCTCAGCGAGTTCGTCGGGTAGATGCGTGGAGCTTCGAAGCGTGAAGAATTCTTTCTCACCGGGTATTGCGCTATAGCCCTCTTCGCTAAGCTCGGGCGTGGAGAAGCGCGCTTTATACTCCGGTTCGCGATCGAAAAAGACGCGAGCTGCGGCGAATAGGGCGGCTATAGCGGATTGTAGGTCGGCGGCGCGCTGGGAGTCGACAACAGGTTGGGGAGAGAGTGTGACGGTCGTCCAGCCTTGGGCTGCGAGGTTGTAGCGATGGTGCGGGAGGACTAACGGCAGATTGACGGGGTGGATTGGTGGATGAGGTACTGATGAGTGCGCATCTTGGGCTTTTTTGGAGGGTGGAGGGCCTGGTGGCGGGTCATATGTGTCTGATGGAGATTTCGATATATCGCGAGATTGACGTCGGATACGGTTCAGGGCGGAGCGGAAGGATTGTTTTACAGCCATTTTTTGGTATAGTTAGAGGGAATCAGGTGAGAGGTCTACGGATTTTATATGAGTGGCATGGCAGAGCCTGGCATATTTTGGGGATTATGGGGAGATGGGCATGACGTTGGAGGAATTTAGGCTCAGAAAGCTGAGCCACGAAGACGCGACATTGAGATCAAGATCTCCACCTTTTCCATTTAATCCATCTCTTTATCATGCATCTTCCTTTACTCTTCATCTTCCTTCTTCCTTCATTATATTTATGATAATTTTGCCTTACTCCCATCACAATATCATTAAGAGATGCAACATGATTGAACACACTCAATTCCGCCATCATGTCCCATCGAGTGCGATGTCTACCAACACACCTTACAAAAAAGGCTCTAAATCTGCGTCGTATTCGATAGTCCTCAAATTTTCTACCTACTCAATAGGAATTCAAGCAGTCGATAATAAAACGTAGCGGATAGGGGCCAAGAAACCGATGGGCGCGTTTTAGTATTCGAGATTTTATTGAAAAACTAAATATACTGAATAAACATGAAAGCTAGCACATATTCACGCGTCTGTCAAAGACACTTTTACTCCTGGAACGAGTCCCCGACTCAAAACTTGGGGAATGCCCGAGAACCCCAGACGCCATTGCTGGGAAAAGTCAAAATGCTCACTGAGCCTCATCACAATGGCTGGACACAGTAATCGTACCCCAACCACAAGTTGCTACATTGTTCGTCAAGGGCAACGTTCATCTGTCGCAAAATCTCGAATGAGATTCCAAACATCTCCCCGACCTTGAGACAGAAATCTCCATGTTGGACGAGGTAGTATTTGGCGCATTCGGTGGTAACGCCGGGTGCTCGCATATTGGAGAAGGCTGCTTGAGGCTTGCTTGGCTGTTCAACATGAACTGGTTCTGGAATCGGTACTGAAGCTGGAGCTGGCGCTGGCTCTGGCTCTGGAGCCTTGCTAACGTGAGCTGGAGCGGGAACGGGAACGGGAACTGGAGCTGGAGCAGGCTCTGGAGCAGCAGCAGGAGCAGGAGTAGGTGCAGCCGATTTTCCACCGAAACCTGGAATAAACGACATGTCGTAGTTGGAAGTGTCGGGATAATGTGAAAGAGCTGGAGGAGGAGCACCGTCAAGGTGGCAGTTCTTCTGAGCACGAACCCATCCTCTCAACCTGGAATTTGTCAGTAAAAGACTCGACTAGAGCTCGTACGCTTTGAACAGAGTACTCGAGCTTTTCGAGATGAAACCATAAAACAAGTCATGGAGCCATCGAGAGCAATTGGGAGAACGTACCGGTTGGCAACATCTGACACGTAACAATGAGTGGCAACACCGTTTTCGAGATGGCCAGATGGATCAATGGAACCTGAATTGTACATTCGGGCAGCGGCAAAGTACTTGTTGTCAGCAGGACCGGGGGCTTTGGAAACCAATTGACGGAGGCCGTCACCATAGGCGGTACCTTGGACACCATCCCGGATCATTTGATAGATGGCGTCTTTTGGACATGGACTCTGGACGTGACCATCGTTGCAAGTCCCAGCTCCATTGTGGGATTGCATTACACCAGGATTGCGGACGCCGTTGTTCGTTGTTGGAGCACGAACACAAGCGTTGGATTCCTCCAGCATGATGGCTAGAATGAAGCGAGGATCCATTCCCACCTCGCGTCCAATATCTCCCGTGGCTGTGAAGATTGTAGCAATCTCTTGATCGGAGTTGTTGGGTACATGGAACTGGCTACAACCATTTCGGATAACCTCGATATTTCCTTTGAACCTGTCACAAAGTCAGCATGCGTGTGCAGGGACACGGGAACATGCAGACTCACATATCATCAAATGTATCCCACCACTCGTTGGCTACTGGCCAGACAGGTGCATCGGCAGTGCCAACATACATGCGATAGTGATCTGTACTACGCTTGGAGAGCTGATGGGCAGAAGCAGAGGCACCATGCGGCGCAGCGAGCACGATTTGTGTGAAGCTGCCGGCAGCCAGAAGCTAGACTCTCTGATCAGCAACTGTATTCTCCCGGGTCAAGATGGTATAGATGCACGTGCACTTACGAGTCTAACGAACGACATGGCGATATCCAGCGCAGCAAAGGCTATAGTGGATAGCGAACGTGGTGGCGAAAGGAGGATGGACGAGAGAGATATAGGTTACCACGAAGAAGTTGAGGTAATGTAGTGGTATTCGGAAGAGAGTTGATATATCAGAAGCACAGGATGGAGCAGTCAGGACGACGAGACAGAAATTTAGAGGTACCTACTCTAGGGAAATTAGACGAATCTCATGTGTGGGAAGGAGCAGGCGATTATCCGGGTGTCTACTTGCGTCTAAATGAACTGATCTGGCGCGGTAATCCAGTATAAATAGTAAGAAGTCTGGGTGGTTGTTCTTCTGGTTGCCCTTTTGGGAAATTGCGCTCGTCTACCACTACTTCCAACGCCTAACTTTTGGCTATCACTACGTCAACCACCAACTACTCCTTCTTCCAAAAGTCTTCGTGATCATCACATGTATCTGCAACGACCTCGCAAACCACGCCTCTATCTCCACTGCAGCGTGTCTGCCCGAAAACCAAAACGGGCACCATACGGCCAGAACCTGGAAGAACCACAGTTGACAGTTCCCGGGCTGCCCTGAACGCAAGGTACCAGCTTCAAGGCGTACCAGTGAATTGCCTTATAAATTCAAGATCTACTCATGGGTCAGCCTGAAGGAGATGAGCTTCTAACCACTTCATCTGCTGTTCCTCCATTTTTCAGTACAACCACAGTCGCAGCTGAGCCTGCCTCATGAACAATTTTTAGTATGCTTCAATACTTCAATAGTCTCTAGCAAACTTCCTTAGAATGAAAGTCTTTTCCGTCTCTATCCTTTTTGGTCCCAAAGGTGTAGATACGTTCCAAGCGGCAGAGGGTTCGTCATTGGCGTCGTGCGTTTGGTGTATCGTTCGATTGGAATATATTAATATCACCGACGGTCCTTATTCTTTAAATCAATACTATGTTCACACCAGATGCAATGTTGGGTAAGTACCTAATTCTTACAGTATAGGAGTGGGTACGGAGAACGAAGCAGTTAATGAAATGATAAGTTCCAAAAATATCCAGGATATTGTCAACAACATATGTCCGAATGAAGTTTTGTAACAAAGTCAAAATGTGAAATGCAAAAAGCAAACTATCAGGGGTATTCCGAAACGTCTATCCATACCAAAAACCTCTTTTTCATCCGATACAAAACGCCTTGCCACGACTTATTTCTATGTTATGACGGGGACCAGATTGCCGTCAATCATGAGTCTTCCAATACATGTCGCTGAGTGCCCTATTTGTTTTTAATTCGAAGAAAACAGCCGTTGCAATAGCCTGCTAGAACCTCTAGAGGCCTGGGAGTTTGTGGTCTCCATAGTGCTCGTGCTATCAGTCCTCTCTACTCTGCTATGTGTAGGAATGTCCAAAGTGGTCCTAGAAGACTTCCGATGATGCGCTGGTGGATTGCGGGAAATGCTATTATTGCGAGAATCATCGCTTTTCTTGTCTGAATAGGAGGGTGAGACCGATCGTTGGGACAAGGGAGGGAAATTGTTCCACTTCCGGGGCAGTTCGTTCGTGTTGATTTCTGCGTCGCTGTCTAGAAGTAGTCGCACTGTTTGCTCTCGCTCCGGCATGACTAGACCACCATCAACAGCGAGATAGAGCGCCGATCGGTTCTCATTGTTGGTTGCGTTAGGGTCGGCGTCACCCTTGAGAAGGACGTCGACAGTAGCAGGATGCCCATTCTCACAGGCCAGCATCAACGGCGTGTTGCCGATATTGTTTTTGGCATCGTTTGGCGAATCTTTTCGTTCTAGCACTAGATATTGGAGAAGGTCGACTGCTCTATGAGAGAAATTAGACGGCTTTGCCTTTTTAGATGCATTGAGAGCAGCAAGATGCACAATAGTTTCCCCATGGCGATTAGTAGTCGTGATGTTAGCGTTTGCATCCAGAAGTATTTGAACCACTTCAACCACATGTTCGCTGTTTTCTTCCACTGCGAGAAGTAGTGGAGTAAGGCCATAGCTGTCGACAGCTTCCATCATACCACTTTTGCAGTTCTTGATTGCAAGACGGACCATGTCAGGATTTCCAGCCACCGCAGTGCGGTGAAGAATAGACCGATCATGTAGCTCGTCTTTCTTGTTAATGTCTGCGTTGCGCTCAATAAGTGCATTGACTATTGATTCGGACGAGAGATCGAATGCGATCATCAGCATCGTAACTTTATTTTCAGGATGTCGTCCTTCGCGAATTTTGAAGTGCCTGTCTACGTCGAATGTTAGATCCGTATTCTTCAGCAATGCCAAAGCACGAGAAGTTTTGTTTCCGCGGATTGCTCGCACAAGCTCAGGTGTAGCTTTCTCATTGCTTCGTAAAATCGCTTCGTCTCTGGCGTTTGCTGGCTCCTCGTCGGCGTCGGCATTGTATTGGATGCCTTGTGCATAGCGGCGGTATACTCTAGCCTTCCCAGAATCACCAAGTCCATCATATATTCTTGATAGTAGGTCCGCGGTGGCTCTTGCCTCGGGACATTCCAATGCCTCGTTATCACCCATGATGCGCGCCAGGTGGTAATAGGCGGCGTTTGCTCTTCTTTCTGCCTGAATGAGATCGTCCATTGCTTGATCATCGGTTTCGTTCTGCGATGCCCACATCTGGTAGTGTGTTTCACCAACAAGGAAGTAGTTCTTGCAATCCTGTAAAGTCACTGACTGTGCCGGAGCGCCCTCACGAGGCAGGAGTCGTGCCCAGACTTCCAATGCTCTTGGAAATCGCCCGGATCGAAGAAATATGCGTCCAAGCATATCCTGCATCTCCACTTCATTGAAAGGGGTTCCATACACTTGTTTTCGATCTTGCGCAAATTCGATTGCTGTCAAAAGGTTGTTTTCAGCTAAAAGATATTGCTTTTCTCTCATATTTGCTCTTGCCCGATGATAATATTCTGATAGCAAGTCGTTGTAAGTGTTCTCGGTCTTCTGTGGAAAGTGGGCAATAGCTTCAGGTCTTTCGGGGTCATCCGCGAACGAAACACTTCGATGAATATTGCCATGGCTTCTCCTTGGATCATTTGTTGCGCGTGCTTTCCAGTAGTTGCCATCGCTCGAATCGTCAATCAATGGGGATTCATTGGTGGACACTAAAGCGATACTGGAAGACCTTTCGTCATGGCTCATGTGCTGTAGGAAGCCAATGCGTGTCTGACGGAGAGATCTTTGAAAACTTTCTCTATCGCTCATATGCTCCGTATCATCATCGCTGTCTTCTGCATCGTCACCCTCGTTGGACTCTGGGGTAGCAGCTGGATCCTCAGTAGTACAAGATTCCTCGGGAGCGATTTGTGGAGATGGTGTCCGTTGTGTTGGGGCGTTTTCTAGCCTATTGAACATGGCTTCAATGCGATCATTGGCCTGTTCAAGGCGCTCAAGACGACTATTTGTCTGGGCTATTCTTTCTTGTGTATCCATCTGAATTAGCCTGTAGGTGATTAGAATCTATTCAGCAATTATGAGGTGCTTCTCTTCGTGGACAAAAGAAGTGAGCCGTTTCGACAACGCATAACACAGATACTTGAAGAGTAATTGCTTTACTTCCCATCAGCGTCGCAGATTTTACATCTGATTATCAAATATGATGGTAATTAGAGTAGCCACTCTTTAAGAAGTGTTATGGCAGCCATTGCAGTCGATGGGAGTAGTTGTCGAAACGGCTCACTTATTTTGTCCGTCGAGAGGTGCTGTTACTTACTGATTAACAGCTTGTATATTTGGTCCTAAGGCTTCGAATCGCCATCTTAACTTCTCATGGAGTCGCCTTATTCTTCCTCTCTGAAGTATATTTAATCTAAAATGCAGTTGTAAAGCTTGCGTTCTAGTTGGCTCAACTTCCGCACCCCATCCAGCCAGGAGCCTCGTTAACGAAATTAGAATGCGATGGCAAGCTTTCAAGTTCTCCCATGTGTTTTTCAGAACGCGGTCTTCTTCCCTCTGCCGGCGATTCCTGTCTTCACTTCCATGATGAGAGTCTTCATGTCGTATTTGATCGCCTCGACGGTTGAGCGCAACCTCAACGTCGCGCACAGCTTCATGTAGACTCCTCACTCGGTTGTACAACTCTCGGCCTTCTTCACCAGCATCATCAAGCCATCGAAATAATGTCAAGCCATCCGATGCTTCCTCGATAAGTCTGCTGGCTTCATGCCTCACTCGTTGAATGAGTATTTGGCTGTCCTGCATGATGTCGTAACGTATGGGGCGACCATAAGGGACTCTGAGTGGCTGGAAGCGGCGCTGGGGGCCATGTCCGAGTGGGCTAAGCCTAGATGTATAGAATAACAGGACTCCAGAAGAACGGCACGGTAGTGGAGTTTATGGGGAAATAATGAGGGAACCTAGGATGGTTTCTTGGTGGCAACTTATGTTGAAAATGGTGTTCGTCGTGAGAAAGAGGAGTTGCCCAGAAATCGGACAACCAAAAGCATGGAGATGCAGCGAGGCTGTGCTGTCTGACAGGCCGGTTTGTTGCCTTGTGAGCCAAATGCCTACCTTCGCTGTGTAGATCATTTAAATGGTGCTTTGTGACATTTTCCTCCGTAAATTTTTTGGCATTAAACTTAATAGACGCTCAGGGCTCCTATTTCCAAGGCTCCAAGTTACGTCTGACTTGCCTTCTTGGCAATTTATCCACGCAAGTAGATATCAGTCGTTCTAGAACAACCTGGAGAGTCGAATGGCATTGGCAAGTATTTACCCAGTATTCGCAGCCACAGAGTGGAAGGCGATGAGTACCTACCTAGGTACTGTCAGCTTGACAATCGTGCATGGTGTGGCGGTGACCGTGTTCAGGATTCGGGCAGAGCATGGCATCATGCGCAGGTTGAACACTAATACAGTAACTCAAAATAACAGGTACTCTAATGCCTGAAATCACCTTGGATTCTTGGCCTAAAGGTAGCAGCAACCTTGCATAGTGGCCCAGATATCTGTCATGGCCTCAAGCGGTTGTTGTCGTGCAACCTGCGGCGCTTTGCCAAGGGATTCCGGAAGAGAGACAGATGAAATTATAGAACACATTCGCTATATTCAAAATGTTTCGAGCACACAAGCTGTCTGGTAGATCCAAACGCTTGGTTCATGGTTTGACGTATTCCTGTTCAATGCCAGCCAACGGTTCAAGGCGATCTGCATTAAGGTTTGACTGTTATTACGGACCCACCCCTAAATCTTCCATACCCACCACTAGATCTTCCTCGCCCACCCTTCATATTTAATATTGCTAAATGCTACCTCTCAACGCACAAGTAACTAAAATCCAGAAAAGCTATTCTATAAAACGACATATAAACTATCCCTAAGATCTTTCTAAATTTTCTTTTAAAGGTAGATAAGCGAGTTATGCTTATTCTAAAAAGGGAATGCTAATATGCCAATTTGGAATAGGTTATAATGCAAAGTCTCAAGCCACCTTTTGTCTCTTAGCTTTATCGAGTAATTAGAGATTTATTTGACAAGTTATCCAATTTCTGAAAAAGACGTTAGCTCTGGAATCTCTCTAGCTACCTATAGAATGTTTAAGATATAATGAATTTCGAGTATTGGTCTAGATACATAAAAATCAAGGTAACTCAGGGGTGGGTGAGAAAGATCCAGTGGTGGGTATGGAAGATTTAGGGGTGGGTCCGTAATAACGGTCGGTTGGTTTTTGGTGCATGCGATCTGCACTGTAACTTTACAACTTACCTACCTCTTCAAAGGGCTAAAAAGTACCAGTGGATCATAGAAAAATATGGTCAGCCTTCTCTTGATATTCTCCGGACCGAACTTTTGGGCCAGAGTCAAGAATACGGCAAGCTCCGATGCGAAAGGATGCCAGATAAAATGCAGGTTATTGTCGCCAGCGATTTCAGTTGAAAATACTCCGCATTGTAGACGTGCCAGTCTCAGCCTTATAGTCGCCACTGACAGACCCATAGTGTTATTCCCAACCCCACGATGTTTCACCCGGCTGACAGGGTCCTACTTATCTCATAGGGCCCGGATGGTCAACCTAAGTCTACGCCTTAGCTGTCATAAGTGTACTGGAAAAACGGAAGCAACCGTAAGCTAGGAAGTAGTATGGTATGGATTGCTTAGTGGGCGCTGGGATGAATGATTGCTCCTGACCTTTTCTTTTTCGTCGATATTACCGTATCACGAAGCAAGATCAATGACCCTGATCGGGAGATTCTTTAACAACAAAGTGAAGGTAGACCCTACTCTCATACCATAAACCGAGGATCAAAGTGTTCAATAGTCAGTCTATCCAGGTACTGCTAAGTGGAACATCTTTATTCCTGGTTTAATGAGCTGTTTCTGTCAATATCAAGTTGCGAATCTCTTTTCAAATCAAGTATGAGACAAGGGAGGCATTAATGGTTGGTGCTGAGAAGTTAGAATATGGATGTTTTGAATAAGCTCTTCCGTCCGAGACCTTTGGAGATGAATGTTGGCAAAGTTCCGTTACCTTGCATAATCGTAGTTCAGCTCATGGAATTACGCTCCCGTTGGTAGATGTCATTGGTACTTCAGAAATTGCCACTCAAAACTCGATCTGATCAAAAGCAGTAATAAGGTTTCGTTAGGCCTGCCGGATCGTTCGGCAACAACAATGAGTTCCCAGTAGGTAATACGTGTACTTGTGAATCTCAGGGGAATAATGATTTTTGGCCCCCAAATTCGAACGTTTTGAGGCGGTTCATCCCCAGACTGCCGGAATAAAAAACAAAATTATCGTCCAATCATATAGAGCTGTATAGCGCCACTCGTCTGTTCATGCTGCAGGTCGTGGCGTTAAAGGATTCATTGGCGGCCTCCAGAATTCCGGTCAGATGTGCTTAAACTTTGGCGCATAAGCCTCAAAGGTAAAGCTGAAAACTTTGGAATCTTGGAAGCAGTTTGGAAGTACAGCAACTGACCAAAGAGAGATTCATTGTAAGGAGTCTTGCGAAGTGGAACAACTCTTCTCTTATTCACTTCACTGTCTGTAGCTGCTTCAGATATTTCTCAGGGAGAGCTTTGGAGGCTTGGAAATTGACCAAGCAAAACAATGTCTAGACTATTTGGCCGTAAAAACGTCTCTTCCGATTGGATAACATCCACAATTCCACACATGGCAGGATCGCCAAAAGATCAGATGTATTATTGACGAGGGTTATGTACTATCAGTCAGAATCGCTGCTCCACACTCTCCTATCTAGATCTTGGAGAGAAGGGGATAGTGGCGCTGATTTTCGAGAATTGGATCTGGTTGTGAACTCGGGCTTTGGACTATTGAGTTTGGATTATTCAAAGAATATACCGGTATGTATTCTCGGACAAAATCCCATACCAGCTTACAATATTCGCGATGAATCTTAAATTCTCGGATCTTGAAATTTCAGACTCTTCACAAAGTGAAAGGCTAGATACTGGTAGAACAGAGGCTCCATTTCCAATACCTTTCTCACCAAGTCCCGGAGAGGTTCATTCTAATGGCAATTTCTACGGGTAGTATATCAGTTTTACAGAAGTACACAAGTAGAATTAGCAAAGATTTGGAAGCTTGGATCACTCTAAGCGGCAAGTCTAATCTGTATTTACCTTAGTTTGAATGACCGGTCACCCAAGCTTGGAGCAATTTAGGACAGACTTGAGAGGTTTTGAGAGTTAATTTGGTTCAAGCCTTACCAATAAATACCTAGCCAATGCTTTCTACGCGGCAGACCAACGAAAAGGAACGTGTTCCACGGAAGGTCGAGCGCTTGCAACCATTGTAACTTCATACAATTTCTGAATTATTACAAGAATGTTGTCTTTCCGATACAGCAATTGCTACCATTTCATGGAAGGCTAAGTTTAAGCTCGTATCCTGCCGAGAACCGAATCTGTTATGCGAAATTCATATGAAATAGAGCACTCGATAGCAAAAGGTAGTACTCATTATCCATCGCACTGGCAGTACGCTAAATGTCTTGTCCACCTGTTGCCAAATATAGCTACATTTAGGGCATTTACTCCAAAGTTTTAGCGAACATCGGAAGCAGCCGCACGGTTCTGGTAATATAATTTGTTGCTAATTCAAGCCATCAACGGCCGGACACGGACGATTTGCAAAGGTTCGACAGGCCTGTTGTGTTACGCTTCTTCAATATTGAATCTTCAACTCGGTGTTGGGGACCTGGATGGGCGGCTCGAAAACTCCGCTTCGGACGATTTAGGTAGACGTGGTAGAGTAGGAAAGACAGATTGGGTTACTCTTGTGCAGTGTGCATAATAATATTTCCTAAAGCAAGCCCAGAAGGCTGCGGATTCGCGGAAACTGCGCCTTGCGGTCAAAAAGCAAGCCCGTCAGCCATTCACAGATGCATACAGACGCCAGGAGAGAGGAACTGCCCACTCAGCGCCACGGCGTGGGCGCAGAACAAGCTTCGACAATAACATACTGCCCATCGATCTTCACCCTCCCTCAGGCCTCCCTGAGACCAGAGGCCAGTGGTCTGGGTGCTATCCTAGTCAGCAGCTTAGGAGGTTTAGCTGCCAGGAACAAGGATATATCAAGACGGAGAAACCAGCTAATTATTCTCCAAATATTGCCCAAATAATCTATCCTTCGCGCATTCCGTCCTGGCCCTTCTTTCTTATATTGCACCAGCAATCATACTCCTGGTTCCTATCAAGAACACTAACACCAAACCCTTGCGGACAAGCTGTCATACTCTGGCTCGGACTCCCCGCAAAACCTCTTGACAGCCTAATAATATACCCTCAATCATTTCACTGGCGGCCAGCTTTTGGGAGATCTGCAGTGCTGCACCAGGTACCCTAGTGGTTTGCGACAGAATTCACCCCTATCACTACTGAAAGCATACGATCTCTAGTGATACATCTCGAAATAGCCAGTTTCGCGTTCGCTACGATCGAAGTTGCGATTTGGCCTCGCCATTTTCAATTTCGAATGTTGCAATCTTCGTTTCTGCACTGACTGTCTGTGCTGGTTTTACTCATGACCATTTGACTGGTTAAGCTGGCTAACTTTGATCTTATTGCGCGCTGATGCACCTGGGCATCTCGTTGATATATACTTCAGCACTCAGCACTGCCACGATGAGCGACCAGCAAGCATCTTCTGTTCAGCCCCGCCAGTCTACCTCAGCATCAGAACGGACTCGCCGAACAAGGCATACACCCCTGACAAAGAGTAAAGCTACATCATCTCGTGTGTCCAAACGACAAAACTCGGGGATGGCTATGTCTATTCCCTCCGGGCCGTCAAACCGTCCAGCAAAGCGGAGACAATCTTCCCATGTTACCGACAATGTAGGAGCGAACATGAACGACAATCAGTCTGGTCGTCCTGCTTTCACCAAAACTGGTCGCATCTCAAAAGCTTTGAAAGGCGTAAGAATTCACACTTGCGAACAGTGTGGAAAGGTACGTTTGTGCATCTACACCATCTGCATTCAGCTTGCATCTCCACCAATCGACCAAAAACGGCTTCATTGCCACTTGAAAACATCAGTCTAACGAGGCGCACAGGTATATTCTAGAAACGAACATCTCCTGTATGTTTACTCTGTTTGGAAAGTCCTTGCGCTTCGAACATACGAACTGACCGTTTTGGTACAGACGACACCAATACAATCACCGAGCATCGCCGCTTCAGTGCAAAGTATGCAGAAGAGGGTTCTATCGAGAGGATCTACTATCCCGCCATGTCGCCAAGTAGTACGAACTCCAACATTTCATGTAATATCTCCATTGCTAAAATTTAGTAGCCATCATCCTTCCGCAGACCTCGAGTCTATATCTTCTCGAGTATCTAGCGAACCTCATCAAGCGAACTGCGGAGCTGTACAATTGCCAGCTGACTCGATCAAACACGAACAAGCTGAACGAGAATTCAGCCCAAGACCGCCTTCTTCAACGGATAGGTACGTTCTGATCTTCTTTGAATCATACAAGTTTGGCTCATGTAACCTCTTTGACAGTACATATACGTCTGTTGAGATTGAGTGAGTTCGATTGGTTTTGAGAAATTGAAAAGCTCAAATACTGCTCTTATACTGACTTTGAAACTTGAACAGTTTTGCAACAGTATATCCCAACTCGGACAAAGGCCCGTGGATTAGACCGCAATTTCCTCCTGATTCTTCGAATTGGGCAGATGAAGCATTTGGTTCCAGCCATATATTCTTACCGCCTTCACCAGCAGTTACCTCACCTTGGCCACAATACAACAATCCTTCATCTGCTCCAACGAATATCGATTTGAGCAGTACCTTTCCATACACTAACGTTCTTGATTGGTCCGGATTAAACTCTGAAACGAATAGCCCACCAATCTGGGAGCAACTTTATTTCGAGCCAGATATGACTGTAATCACCGGCACTTCAAGGTCATCTTCGGCGCCTGTAATCGCCGTTCCACCCCAGCTAATGCCATCAAACTCGGCGAGTACTTCGTATGAAGATTCTTCCCAAAATGGGCCAATTGGACAGCTTCTTAGCCAAGACCGTCAGCGCATCTATGTAGAAGCATACTGGAGACACTTCCATCCCATATTTCCAATTCTTCATAAACAAAAGTTCACTCAGTATCGAAGACTGCCAGGCGGTTCGGTCTTGTTGGCTGCGATTATGGCCATTGGGGCTCAATTCACACATGAATGGTTCGCTGGGTCAGACAGTCGAATATTACTGGAGAGATGCGCAGAAAAGATTACCAAGGTTCGTTAATATTCGCTATAAAAGTTACACATTCTAACTTATCCAACAGCAATATCAGCAGCCATCAGCTATGCCACTTGAAATCATGCAGGCAGTTGTTTTGTTAGAATATCTCTCCCACTTCAAAGCAAAACGAGCCCCTGAAACTCTGTCGAAATTGTTTATTGGGGTTTATGACATGGTAGATTGCTTAATCACCCTTGAGGAACTATAACTAACATACACAGCTATGGGACATACATAGGAACGAGCAGCCTAGATCTACAATAGACAGACTGGGAGACGTCAGTCAAACTTCTGAAGAATCCCTCCCACGACAATGGATGACCTGGATAGAAGTTCATGGCCGAGAACGTCTGTTGTCATCCTGCTATATCTTGGACTCGAGACACGCGCTTTTACTTTCTCGCCCAAATCATGCTGCCGCATTGTCTGGACCGGAACTTTACGTGCCTATCCCAAATGCTCTGTGGGACGCACCAAAGCCAGACGATTGGGCACAAATGCTGAGAACTGAGCATTTACCAACAACCACGATATTCGAGCTTCTTGATAACGTTGATTGCAACGTACCTGACATCAATTGCGGTCCTTTCGAATCTGCATTGATTGTAGGCTGCTACGCTTCATCCGTTACATGTCAGATCAACGACCCGAACATGACGTTTATAGGACCGTCACACTCCATATTCGAGCCATCGCGAATCAATATCCTCTCCCGATGTCTCTCCAATCACCATTCCATCCGAATAATGCTGCTCGCTGTACAACTGATATCATTGACTCCCTTCAGAGCTTTGGTCGCCACCTCTGGAAAGAGTTGGTTCTTCTCGAAGCGCTTAGCGGGGGACGCATCCTCTGCCGCTGAGGAGTATGACAGATTGAAGCAGCAAATGCGAACTTGGTAAGATTGCCCGCCTGTAAACACCTTGATTTCTTCCATAAACTTCTCAGCATGCAACGCACATGTTAGCTGCAACGGAGCGCATATCATGCAATGAATCCCATAGCCGGTTATGAGATTTGCCAAAACGTTTCCGTCGGAGAATATCACACTAACAAATCTTCAGGACGGAACAAGCACTACCTGTCCTCTCCAACGTAAACGGTACCCAGCGTTCACCATATGTTCAAGCAGTTTCGATTGCCCTTCAGATCATCAACGAGGTGTCGACTGTGCAGAACCCGCATCTTGACCTCGCATTTGGCTGCGAGCTTGCTTTATATTTTGCTTCATTGGTCTTATGGTCAGCAACGTTTGCTGGAATCTCGTTGTCTGCTCGCCGGCATTCCTATCCCACCGAGCATGACACAACTGACTCATTTGACTGGGAGCCATCCCGTGCAGAAAGTCATGTTAAAGACTTTGTCAAGCTCGCCATAGCAGACGTCAATGAAGTTGCATCTACTCTTACACCATCAACAACTGCTCAACCTATAACAACACACCTCGCAGAACCTCATATTTTAGCCAGCATGCCTCTACGAACGAACGTTTCCTATCCGCCCATAATCATAGGACAATCTGTTTCCTCTCCCGGCACTCCAATCGTCTCTGGGCTGCTCACCCCAGCCCTACCTATTCTACCTCCTACCCGTATGCTTCCTTCGTGGAAAATTGGGGTTGGTGCGATCCTACGCTGGTCTGCATGGGTACTAGGAGGTGCTGGGCACCGAAATAGCGGCGCAGGCGAGCTCATCGAAGGTGCCATAAGCGTTCTAGAAGAGGTCGGTCACACTGGCTGGGTAGGCCCATGGTTCTAGGCCTTCAAATCGCATAATCACTGTAAAATAGCTTCACAATTTCCCCCTTTCAGCCTCACGATTTAGATACCCCCTTTGAGATAGCAGGGGTCTTTACATCCATTTTGAATTTAGCGTAATGATGCATACGAATTCCTTCAATTATGCCTTGAACTTTCCCTACCTAGAGGTTGACAGATTAAACAACACGCTCCCACCGAGTTGTGACCTCGACATGCGTGTCTGTGGTCTGTGGTATGTGGTCATATCGTCATATGCCTACCGTGCCGATAGAAGCAAATACAAAGTGTGGTTCAAGCAGAAATTCGCTACGTCCTGTATCAGGCTCTTGATCGCACTGATACCATATCCTTTTTTTAGCATATTGCTGA
The DNA here is from genome assembly GCA_010405405.1 of Microthyrium microscopicum. Taxonomy (NCBI): domain Eukaryota; kingdom Fungi; phylum Ascomycota; class Dothideomycetes; order Microthyriales; family Microthyriaceae; genus Microthyrium; species Microthyrium microscopicum. The sequence goes on along the minus strand of MU004240.1, from coordinate 82,167 downwards.
TCATGTTAATTTAAAAGCAAGCAACTAAGGAATTGATCGTCAAAAAGGATATGCAACAACCCTGCACACGTGTATGTCAATCGTTGTTTCCCCAGTTGCAAACCACTAGTCTAAACTCTAAAAAACGTTATTCTATCTTTAGAACATGGATCATCACATATCATATAAGAGAATACGAATCCCAAATTGATTGACTAGCATAATTTCTGCTGAAAAGTTGATTAACTTGCGTAATTAGTGGTCAATACCAACCGTATCAAGCAATCTAAGTTATGAATACTTGGTAAATTTGATGATGGAAGTTCCGGATCCGACGCCCTGTAAGTTGTAACTCTCCAAACACCAACTGTGAAGCTTGGATGTATCCTAAATTTAGTTCTTTGCTATTAATTTTGTTGGAGGAGTTGTTAGCCGTCTAAATAGTCTTTGCTCAACCAGAATTTGAGGCCCAGGAGACAGGGAAGCATCGCACAATGGCCATAGCTGTCAAAGTGCGATCAATGAACTCGTGGGCTTGAACGTGAAACATTTGTCCCGTCATTAGTATTCAATAGAAAGCCCAATGTAGTTTTGAGCACCCAGACAACTGGTAGACACAAATAAATGACCCGCTGCCATCAAATGCGCTGGTTACCATCTGCTATGCTATAGAACCAAGTGTTGTATTTGCCGTTAATACGCGGCCAGAACCGTCGGGTTTCCATTGAATGCACTAGTGAGTAAATAACATCTTTTTATAGAACTTATTAGGTGGGAGACACTGTAGATGATACAGTGCGCCAATTATCTTGTTGACAGACTTGAAGAGGCAAGAGCACTTGACTAGTGTGCTCCCTCTGAGCTAGTAATCGCCACGTTATTTCTTCTACTACATTTCATGTCAGGTTCTATCAACATTATCTAGGACTATTTCATTGTAATAAGTACATAATAGAGAGCAAGTATATCTCTATTAAAAGATTAGGGTTACGAATCTAGTATGTTTTATCTAATCTAGTATCTAGTAAATCTAATCTAGTCTAGTATCTAGTTTAAGATTTTTTAGACTAAATCTAGTATTACTAGTATCTAGTTTTAGTAAAAACTAGTCTAATCTAGTACTAGTATATAATTATATTAATCTAGTAAATACTAGTATTTAATTAAGTATACTAGTCAAACTAGATAATACTTATTATAATTTAAATATATTTATTTTTAAATAATTTTTATATCATTTAATAGCTCTAGACTAGGAGATTTTAAATCTAGTCTTAGTTTTTATTAAATACTACTAGTTATAGCGTTATAATAAGTTTTCTAAAATAACTTAATAAATTTAAAATCTTAGATTTAATTTTATATAATACTAACTATAGTATAATAAAAAATAGTTTAAGATATATTATACTAAACTAAGTATATTCTTTAAGGCTATAGATTAGTTTTAGCTTATAACTTAATATTTATAATAGTATTAAATACTTTAAGTAAAAGAAATATATATATTTAGATATTATATTAAATTCTAAGTAATATATAGAATATATATATAGTACTATAGTATATATTAGCTTAATATTACTATAGACTTAATTACTAATATAAATATTAGTTATAACTATTATATATAATAGAAAGATTTATTTATATTTTTAACTATTTAGTAATAGTAGTTATTATTAAGTTATTATATCTAATAAAAATACTAACCTATAGTAAAAGCTACGTTCTTTAAAATAGCCTATTTAGATTTTCTTATCTATATCTTATAATATTATATTTAATCTTAAATTTAACTTTAAACTTTAATAAATATTATATCTATAACTAAAAGATAAGATATAAAAAGATATACATTATAATTAGAAAAAAATACTATATTTTCTAAGCTATCTTTCCTCTTTATTTTAGTATAAAAGAAAAACTAAATAAGTATAGACGTAAAAATAAAAACTAAAAATAAGAACTACTAATCTATAATATTTAAATCTTTCTATTTAAAGTCTACTTTATCTTCTTTATTAATAGTAGTAATAAAACTAGCGCTAAGATAAGAAGTATTTCTTAATTTAGAAATATAACTATCTAGAGCTATTTTAAAAGCTACTAGTTTTAGCTTTACTAAAGCTTATTTTTCTACTTAAAAGAAATTAGCTAAAGTATTAAAATTAATAATAATTAGTAACTTATAATATAAGCTACGTGCTTAATAGTAGTAGTTACTTTTTTAGCCTTTTTAATAGCCTAATTATTTGCTACTTTATCTAAGTACTTTTATTATAATTTAGCTCTAAAAGCTACTCTTTTAGCTTTTATAGCTTCTTTTTTAGTAGCTTTTTAAGCTAAATACTTTTTAGTAAGTATATAAAGAGCTTCCTAAATAGTTGCTTCTTAGGGTCTAAAAATAGAGCTTTTAGAATAACTATTATTTATTAGATATTAATTAATAAAATAATAGAATATAACTTACCTTAGGATCCTAAATTAAAAAGCACTAGTAGAAAAAGAAGATAGTTTATAACTAGGGCTTAGAGAAGATCTATTTAATAATTAGTTATTAATTAATTAATTAATAAAATAAAGAAATATTACTTACTTTATAGCTTCTAGATACCTTTTAAGTTACTTTTTAAAGGCTATTTTTAGCCCTAACTAATCTATACTTAATACTAGTATATTAATTATTTATTAATAACCTATACTAGTCTAAATTTAAATAATAGTAGATAGAATAAGTATAGTAGTATCTACTTAATTATATAAGAAGATATAATTTATATTAATCTTACATACTTCTAGAGCGTAATATATAGTAAAAGTATAATTAAGATTAATTCCTTAGTAAAGTAGGTTATTTTTAATACTAAAAAAGGCATATTTAAGTTTCTATTTATCTATAAAGAAGACTATATAGCCTAAATAAAGGCTATTAATAGTGCTATTCCTTTTTAGGATAAAGATTTTAAGATTAGATATTCTTTTAGTTAAAATTAAAGCATTTTAATAGCCTAAAAACTCTACTTAAAATCTCTAAGCTTTAGTAAGCTACTTACGTAAGAAAGAATACTCTATTAATATTAGTATTAGTTATATAAAGGGTTTAATTACTTACTAATAGGTTCTATTACATAGAGGTCTAGCTAAAGTATTCTAATTTAAAAAGTTAATAAAAGTAAAAAATAAAAAAATCTTTATAAAAATTAGAATAACTTACGAACTAGGCTAAGATAGGCTAGATAAAGACTATAGCTAGAAAGAGGAAGAAAAAAGGATATAAAAATAATATCTTTTAAATACTAGCTATAGCTAAAAACTAAAAAGATAAAACTTTAATAATTTAAGAAAGAAGAATTAAAAGAGAGGGAAGGGTAACTTATATAGAGATTTTAGATTAGACTAACTATATTTTAATTAGTTTAACTATATTCTAAGCTAGATTATAGTTAATTTAATCTAAAATCTCTATATAAGGTACTCTTCCCTCTCTTTTAATTCTTCTTTCTTAAATTTTATAAAAAAATTACTTTTTAGAAATATATTCTAAAGTACTACTACTCTTAACTAGTTTATATATTATTACCCTTTTAGGGTATATATCTTTACTTTTTTTATAAGTTTTTCTAGTAAGTTTTTTTACTTTTTTTACTTTTTTTAACTAACTTTTTTTTAGTTATTTAGTATATTACTAAGTAGTCTCTATTTTTTATTTCTATTTTTAGAAGTATAGAAAATACTTTTTTAAAGCTTTTTATAGCTTTTTTTAGTAAGTTTATTTTTACTTTTTTTTACTTTTTTTTACTTTTTTTACTATATTCTAATATTTAATTTAAGCTTCTTTTCTAGTAGTATTTCTACTTTATACTTTTAGTATTATTATTAGTAGTAAGTTATTTACTTATATTTTAGAAATATTTTACTAACTTTTATAATTTAGTTTATTACTATTTTTATTAGAGATTATATTTATAT